>OY856409.1:74990221-75590221 GCA_963693085.1 Alisma plantago-aquatica | reverse complement strand
TTCAACCCAATACTTCTTTGGAGTGTCATACTCTAAAATAACCTATTATTCCTCTCTACAAACCCATTTTTTTGAGGTGTTCGAGGTGAAGAGAAGTTATGTGCATACCCCAATTCTTCACAAAAATGTTCAAAAAGATCATTTTCAAATTCTCCCCCATGATCACAATGGATGGAGATGATCCGGAAAGATGCTTCATTCTCAACTCTTTTACAAAAACTCGAGAAAACATCAAGTGTATCAGTATTAGACATGAGAAAAAAGGTCCTAGTATATCTAGAGAAATCATCGACAATAACAAGGAAATACTTGGAACATGAAGTGATTGAGTTCTCATTAGTCCAAATAGATAAATGTGAAGAAGTTCAAGATCTCCCTTGGTACTAAGGACTCCTTTGGATTTGAAGGAGGACTTGGTTTGCTTTCCTAGGGTACAAGGTTGGCATTCCTCATCCTTTTCAAAATCCAATTTGGGAAGTCCCTTGACCAAGTCATTTTTACTCAATTTCTTCAACTGATTCATATTTACATGACCTAGTCGATGATGCCAAAGAGAAATATCATTCAAGTTGACTACTAGGCATATACCAACAACAAGTTTAATAGAGTCAAGAACAACTTCATAAAGATTACCACTTCGAGTTCCCTTATATATGACTTGATAGCTGAGGGAATCTAGAATTAAGCATTCAAAAGAAGTAAATAGCACAAGGTAAACACGATCACATAATTGACTTATACTAATTAAATTGTAATGTACGCCATCTACAAAAAGAACATTCTCGATACACAAGGATTCACCTTTGACCTTACCTTTCTTGTTGTCCCAAAAGGTAACCAAACTTCCTTTTTTTTTAGTGAAGTTGTTGAAATGGCTTATATCACATGTCATATGCTTAGTGCAGGCACTATCAACAATCCATCTACCTTTTACTACAATAAAGGAGGGTGTCAGTTCCCAACTCAAACTTTGGGATCTAGAGTTAGCTTGGGGACCCATTTCATCTTTGGGTTGGTCCCCATAGGCTTGTAAGGACAATAAGAAGATTAATTATCATCACACTTACAATGAGAACAAATCATAGGGTTCTTAGTGTCAGATGACTCTCCAATGAAAAAGGAGGTATCCTTTCTCTTTTTCCTACCTTTGGCTTTGTTATTTCCCTTAGATGACCCCCCTACAAATCCCAAACTACTAGTACCACTTTGTTTGGTAGAATGGTCAAAGATTTCATTAAGGGAGTTTTTCCCTTTGAGGAATTTTTGTAGAGAGGCTCTAAGTCTATGATTGTCATCATTAAGAGGTATGATAGTAGAAGATAAACTAGAACTATCATCTCTGGCATGAACAAGGTCAGCCTATAAACATAGGGCTCAGTCAAATAAGAATCTTTCTCAAGAGAAATAGAAGTAATATCAGTACTAGGCAGGATATGTCTAGAATATAAATCATTAACTTGACCAAGCAACCTAGCATTTTCAGATTAAGTACTTGCATTTCCTTTAGATATACATCCCTCTCATCTCTATGAGCATCAACAAGAAGCTTAAATTTAGCATTTTCATTTTTAAGAGTTTCAAGCTCCTTTAGGCACTTTTGGTTATCTTCCATTAAGATTTTCAATGTTCTTAAGGTAAGCACCATTCTCTACTTCAACTCCATTGTATTAGAGCTCAAGATCAAGATATTGGCCTTACAAGTTATCAATACTCTCAAGATGAGTTGTCTTATTAAAATCAAGAATTTCAAGTTTAACATACAAATCATCAATAATTTTTCTTAATGCTTTTCTTTTAGATCTACAATTAGCAAAAGAAGAACGGGTAGAAACAATCATTTATCAATAAGAGCTTCCTTATATAAATCTTGCAAACTTACCTCACTTACATCACCAATTTCTTCACTAGTAGAGGCCATGAGTGCAAGGTGGCACTCTCCATCTTCTTTAAAGCTTGAACTACTTGAGGATAAAGCTTTACAAGTTGCATGAGCTACATTCTTATGTCTTTTCACTTTCTTTTCATTCCTCTTGTACTTTCTATCCTTCTTGTACTTTTCCGCCTTCTTGGAGCTTCCCTTGTGGTGTGACTTTCTTGATTTAGGACACTCACTCTTATAGTGTGCCTTTTGTCTACACTTGTAGCATCTAGGAGTAGAGGAGGAGGATTGGTTTCCCTTGTAGTGCTTGCCCTTGATGTAGTTGGCTTCATGCTCACTAGGGACATCATTGTTACTAGAGGATAAAGGAGAAGTTTGGAAAGAAAGTTGATGTTGAAGGATGAGTGCCTCCACTTGTGCTTTGAAAGAACTGTCATTGATCTTCTTGGCTTCCTTCTCTTCTTGCTTGGCTTCTGCTTGTTGCTTGTTAAGCCTTAGCTCATGAGCTTGGAGGTTGCCAATGAGCTCTTCGATTGGGATGTCACCAAGGCTCCTCACTTCTTCAAAGGAGGTCACCTATGACTACCATCTCTTTGGTAGATTCCTCAAGATCTTGGAGTTGATTATACCTTTAATAAAAGTATTGCCTAAAGCAGCTAGTCCATTTCGAAGGTTGTTCAACATGAATATCTTAGCCTCCTTTACTTGCTTTGTGCCCTCATTGGTAATGCGCAATTTATCCCAAATCTCATAGGTAGTATCCCAAGATGAGATGCGGTAGAACTCCATTGGAGTAAGGGCTGCATAGGGAATGCTTATGGAATTGGCATTGAACTGGGCTTCTTTAAGTGTAGCTTCACTCCATCTTAAAACAACTCCAGTTGGCTCCTTGTATGGTGTGACCATCACCTTCCACATATCAAAGTTCATCCCTTGAATGTAGAACTACATACGCCTCTTCCAATAGAGGAAATTGGTTTTGTCAAAGACCGAAGGACACATGGAGAAGCCTCCTTGTAGAAAGAGTGAACCAAGTAGGTTGTCACCCATCTTCTCATCGCATGGGAGATTATTGGAGAAGATCCTTTCATTTCATTACACTTGTTAGATCTAGGTCTCTAGAGGTGGGACGAATAGAGATTTAAAATTCTCATAAGAGAAGTGAGACCTTCAAATTATATCAATCAAAACCAATATCTTAAGTGCAATTTAAAGTCCTAACTAAACAAGCATAGCAAGGATGAGAAAAATTGAAACTAGCACTTAGACAAGGTGGATTAGAGTGGTTCCACTCTCCAAACTAGGAGAGAGCCAATCCACTACCTAAGAGGTCAACCTCTAGGACTTTGCAGTCCATGCATACTTATATTCCATTCATATAAATACAAGGATACCACCACACATTCAAGGAATTACCTATTCAAGATAAGAGTCTTCTACCTACACAAGGACTTACCCACTTGATCAAGATGTCTTCAACCTTCAACAAGGACTTACCCACACTTTCATCAAGTCTTTAGCCTTGAAGGAATTTGGCCACTCTTCTTGAATCTTTGCCTTTCCCTTCTCCTTCACCTAGAGAAGATCTTCACCTCTTCCTCAACCTTGATGAAGAACAGAAGCAACTTCACCTTTACTAGGAGTATGTTGATTCACCTTTGCTTCTTTGAGAAAGGGGGTAGGGAAGATGGAATGGATGCAGAGCTTTACAAGCACAAGGAAGTAGCTCTCTTACAACTGGCCTAACCCACTCATAATCACAAAATGCTTTGTAAATGAGAGAGAGAATGGGGATCAAGGGGTTGCATCACTCTCAACTATAGCAAGGACTTAGAATAGCATGAATGAGAAAACTTGGAATGAACTCCAAGGGGTCCTATTTATAACTGAGGGTCTTCCCTTGAGTGTGGGATCGCTTAAGAATGAAATATATCCATTTTACTACTTGCAACAGATCTATTCTCACTCAAAACAACTCACCAATGTTATGATCACTTTTTCTATATTTCCGTACAGTACGTTCGGTCGAGTTTTAATAAAGATAACTCGACTGATCGACAAAGTGATAAAGCTAATTTTTAAACTATAGGTTGAGTTTATTCTGGGAAACTCGACGGATGAGTCAAAATATCATTTTTTCTTAGTTGATCGATCGATCGAGTTCTATGAGTGTACAACTCAACCAATTGGTCATCTTCAGAAAAACCATCAATGGATCGGTCGAGTTTCCAAATCGACCGACAGAGTTGTTGTGAAAAAAATTATAAGTTGACTTTTGAGTTACCAAATATAGGAATTAAGTGTCCCTGATTTTCTCTCAACTTAGTTACAAGTCATATCATAAATGCAAGTGATTACAAAAATCATCTACGGTTGTTTGGAGTGATTTCCCAAAATGCGCACTTGCATTGCTTTTGACTTGAACTTGAATAAGCTAGGGCTTGTGTAATTTGATCCTTTTCATGCACCAAAAGCCTGAAATAAATCTTGAACAAACATATTAGATACCCTCTTAGCTAGGTGATATGAAATTTATTTTGACTGTGGAAGATGATGGTTTTTGGGATGAAGAGCTTATGAGGAACTAGTTTGATGAGAGAACTATTCATGAGATTGTTAGCATGCCAACTCTTAAGGAAAATTTTGAGGAGGATGGGTTTTTCTAGAGTCAAATGAAGAATGGGATCTTCTCTACTTATTCATCCTATCATAAGCTTATGGAGGGTAAACATAGAAGGGAAATTGGAGTGTATGTGGCATAATGACCTCAGAAAGAGAGGAAAATGTTTCTTATGGTGCCTTAGGCATATAGGCTATTGACAAATCAATTAAGCTATTTGCAGGAGATGAGAAATGATTTGGATGTCAAAGATTGGTGAAATGGAAGAATGATTCTTTGATGTAACCAAAGAATGTAAATTTAGTAAAGAGGTTTGGAGAGAAAAGGAAACAAACAATGTTCCTAAATTCTTCATGACTCAGATCCTTAATTGTTGGATTGAATACAATCTGAAACAATTTACTAAGAGGATGGGATATAATGGAATCCTTGTAATCATTTGTTGAATTTTGTGGAAGGAGAGGAACAAAATGGTATTCTACGAGGAACAATGTGCTTCTTAATGCTTTAAATACAATTATATTCCTACAAGAAGACATTTCAAGGTCAAACTTGATGAGAACGAGTCCAAGAAATATTTAACAGATTACTCTTACTATACAACAAAAACTTCCTCAAAATTTTCATACACTAATCACAGTCGATGATGATGCAAATAGTAGTAGGGAGGAGTTTGGATGAAGCTATGTTATAATAGATTGTAAGGGTAAGTGGTCACAAGGAGGGGCAAGGGGGTTTGTAGGTACAAACCATCTTGAAGGGGAGTTGGATACAATTATCTTATTATGTAGGAGGAGCCAGGAAATATAGGTAAGAGTGTTTGTACTTTAGTTGAGTTCCAGAGTTTATGTGGAGTATAAAATTGGAATCAACATTTTTCAAAAATATAAAACATATTGGTACAGGATGTGAGACACTACCTCACAAGTTCTCAGGTATTAAATCTAGTGTTTAGATGTAGGAGCTCAAGTGTTCTTGTAGAAAAAGTTTCCAAAGATAATTATAAGGGATCTATCATGGAAGTTCACTTCTCCAGGATCCGAAGTTGGCTTATGTGGTCATATCTTAGTGAACACGATGAAAACAATAGGGAATGTGGACCCAGAATCCAGTCCTACTTTTGTAGATGCAATGCATGTATGAAGTCTTAGGGAGAGATTGCAAAAAAAATCTGAAGCAACTAACAAATAGGTATAAATGAAAAGTGAAATAGATATAAGACTCACCCTCCACCCCATTCTTAGAAATTGTATCATCCGGAGCAAACAATAAACCTAATATAGAGTGGAAAGACAATGCTAGCCAAAATATGAGGTGTGGTTGTTATCCAATTATGATAGATGCATTCACCTATAATAAAGAAAACATGACTTTAGATCTTATCATCAAATGTGCTATATAATTACTTGGAATGATGATGCTAAAATAGATAGCTAATATAGAATTATTTAAGAAGAACAATGATGGGACTTCCTCATGAAAAGTTCCTTCCTTTTACATCATTATCCAAACTCTTGAAGCTTGAGACAACAAAGATGCTATAGTTGGGTCTGAGCCTTGGCCTGAGGGTCATTGTGTGGGTTCATTTACAACCACCTCCTTACATGTAGTCATGAGTTTTGTATTTTTTGCACATGTTATGACAAATGTGAAATTTTAAAAGTAAGCAATTTGAATGGTGATGAATATTTTCTAGTCCTCGACAAAATATGGTGTGTATCCATTGAACTCCTTATATGTGCCATGTATGGGGTAATTTTATAAAGGTGTAGAATTGAAGTTCATCTACTAATGCACAATCATTGTTCTGCAACCATGATGCTCACTAGTGTCTACATGGTATGCATCTATGGGGAGTTCATGATAGGATTTATCATCTTCATCCACAATCATTTCTTTGACATAAGACATTGAAAAATCATAGGGTGTCTGATATTCCTCATAAATTGGATCGTGCTATGAAGCAAGTGTGATGGACTAGTTATTGTTTGTTGGGCCACTAGTGCATGCATGTAGATGGTTGTCTATAGATGAGTTGGCTCATGAGTATTTTGGGAGGGTATTTGCAAGATTAGTGGTAAGATAGGGAAGTGTTTCTATTACAACTAGAAATATTTAATTTAGAAATGAGCAAACTAGTCTGCTCTCAATCCTCTTTGTGTTGAGGTCTTCCTATAAAGGTACTAAAAACATAATTGTTGGGGTATATTGTAGGAGGAGAGTTGTTGCAACATCTGAGTAAATAGATATATGCAATCAATAAAATATACCTTTTATTCTTGAGTGTGATTCTTTGTGTCAACAAGAACCCTAAAATCCAAAGATGAGGTTCCCACTCTTATATATTGATAAATATCTATTGTTCATGTGGAAAGGCTTACTAAAATGAGAGGATAAAGGTTATCCCTCCTTGTTGTGTATTACTACAAAATCACACTATATGTAGAAATCTCTGACCTTGATAGAGATATCTTTTACAATGTTGACTAGATTTAAATGAGAGGATAAAGGTGACCCCTCCTTGATGTGTATTAATTCCAAATCACACTAGACATAGAAATCTTCAACTTTAATAGAGATATTATTTATAATGATGAATAGCTTGGTTATAGAAGACAAAAAAAGATGGATAACAATATTTATGGGTAGCAAGTTAGTTAGGACCAACGTCTTGCATAAGAAAATAAGCATGATGGAAATGCTATCCCAATTATCTCTAGACCTTTTTGATAGGAAGACACCTTTTAAAGCATGATATCCCAAATAAACATGGTTTGTTGTTCTTGTAAGGAATCTTGTTCTAAATATATATGATGTCATTTCTTCGAGCTTCATTGTCTCATATTACTCAGTTGTATACTTGAGACAGCATAAGGTCTTCATGAATTTAGACCAGTGGTCCATATATTCCATCGCATCCAAGAATGGGACATTGACATGTAGTTTCTGTATGGATTCCTAAAATTTGTTTAATGTAATGTCCATTTGAGTTAGATTCAACTATTTTGATATGGAACAAATAAATTATACATGAGAACATATGGTTGTAGAAGGACATGTGTACCTATATCTGGACTGAGATGATTCTCGTAAAGAGCTGGAAAAATAACCCAACTCTCTACTAAAATAATGGTAAGAAAAAACACCAATGTATAGCAGTAGAATTTAAACTTTGACTATAATCAATTGTATAAAAAGTACATTATAAAATTTCCCAATAAGCGTGTACAACTTTATACAAACAACAAGATCTAGGTAGAGGAATACTAAAAACAAATCAATATTGTCTCCAAAGAAAATAACTTAATATATAGGAAATTAAGTACAAGCTAGAAGGTTGAACTCCTTTTTCCTTAGCCTAAGGTAGGTTCACCAAGCTTCAACTGGGCACTCTGATCCTATACCTAGGTGTTTGGGATCACTCGGCAAAAGAGAGATGAAAGTATGTGTCAATCAAAAGGATAAGGAGAAATAATAAAGCACCGTATTGCATAATAAAAGATTTCACTATACAAAGAGATTCCAAAAGTATGAGGCAAATAATCAAATAAGAAATAGAAAACTGCCATAGTTCGATCCACAACAATAATCACATAGTTTGTATAATATTATGACACAAAATCATGCCAATGTAGGGTGACCCACCTACCAGATCTATACCAAGAGGAGAGGGGAACATGCACATCCCAAACCTCAAATGTATATAATGTGGTAGGGGGACTAAAACCCTAGTGCCTGACAGGAGGACAAAAACCTCAGTGCCTATATAAAGTGGCAAGGGGACTAAAACCCCAATGCCCTATGGGTGGTTTGTACTCTTGTATACTACATTGTCAGTTGGCAAAAAATACATCATTCTAAATAGTTCACTTGACAGTGGAGATAATATTGATAACATTGCATCATAGCATTGGGGAATAAAACCCATGAAACAATCTCATAAATAAATGAGCTAACATTCGCAATAGCATTATTCAAGTAATCCAAGTAGATGAGCCCATATATGCAATAGAAGATTCAAATAAATAAAGAGCCAAATAAAGGCAATAGAGAGAGATTCCAAGGCTAGCAATTGCCTCATTAGGAAATTAGGGATTGGGTAATAGCCCAACTGAAGGAATAGGATTGTTTGCACATTCATACATTCCACCTATATAATAGGGATCACATACATGAATTGGGTCCACATACCTTTTTGAAGATTCAAAACATCACTTTCACCAAATTGTTTGTAACCAATTCCACTTTATCCTAGTTATAAACATTTCACATGTATTAGTATGTATTAAGGCATAAGGTGTATAAAAGATACTCATTTTAGACATTCTCAGAAAACCATTGATTTAGGACTCAAATCTAAGACCAAAATCTTAGTTAGACTTCACTGATTAAGAAAACATATCTTATTTCTAATTTTGAAGTTAAAATGAATTAATTACCAATTTTAGAACATTTAACATACTAAAAATGGCATTTAAAAAAAACTTTGAAAGAGGAAAGAGAATCATGACTCAAAAACCACAAATTCAGATTCTACATGAAAAATCCTTTCCAATGAGTATTTATTCGTATTTTTCGATAAAGCGTCAATTTTATACAAATTAAACCATTTAGACCAACCAGAAATGCTAGGAAATGCCACGTAGGCAAATTAGTCAACGAGAGAGAGCAGCCACGTGGTCGGGCCCACATGACCTAGGCCAATGGTGTGTGGTTGTGTCAGCAGCCCACGCTCGCAAGGCCTCAATCAGGGGTGAGTAAAAAAGGGCAAAAAGACCAAAATGGCCTTTCCGTTGAAATAGGTAAGGATCAATGCATGAGGGCAAAATGGTAAAAATGACATTAGTCATCTTCCTCCTCTCATGCGAGCCATGACCGCAGAGGAGGAGCTTGCCCATTTGGGCGTTTCCTCATTTTTGGACCAAATCACAAGTTTAGGTAATCAAAACGAAGCTCAAACAAAGACAAACTCACATGTGCACTTGATTCGTTTGCTGGTGCAGTAGGGAGCCGAGGAAAAGTTCCACAAGGTAGGGAGGAAGGTCGAGGTGTCAGGCTAAACGAGGGAGCTTCGGGCCAAATTAGCACTTGAGGAAGCTCACACGGAGGCCGACAGAGTTGTGGGCGGTGATATATATAGGTGCAGACGTGCGAAGAGCTGAAACTTTGTGGGAGAGGAGAATCCATGGCCGATGCCACTAGGCATTTTAGCCATGGTGCACGAGAGCCAATGTGTTATGGCTTAAATGAAATGACGTGACGTGGCAGACCATTGGGCAAAGAAATCTCGTGAAAATATTAAGAAACAAGGGAGAACGAAGCGGAGGGGGTCAAAGGTCACTGTTCATGAAGCGGTGGGAGGTAGGTGAAAACTCTGAGGCCGTCGGATCCAAGGCTGATGAAGCGAGGCTGTTAGATGCGACCATCATGGTCCAGGAGCACGTTTCACATAAATTGAATGGACTTTAGTGTGACTCGTCATTTAAATGGAATCCAGTTAATGCAATGGTCACACTTTATTTGAAATTTAATAAATGCATTTGGAGGAAAAATGAAGTCCACAAGACCTCAAATTCTAACTATAGGTTAATTATGACTCCTAGATCAATGTTATGCATTTAGTTTCTCATTTTACACAAACGTTGGCCCTTAATTGCTATATTTCCTATTAATGCATATATTAATGTATAAAATGAGTGATTAATATGAAGATAGTCTTTTCATGCAATATTAGGGTGAAATTCGAGATAAACATCACATTTTAATGTTAAGAGTCATATCCCCCCATATTATCCTCTCATTAAAGTATTATGGTCCATTTGGAGGAGAGAGAAAGTAAAGGGGTTATTTATTCTCATAACTTAATTCAAATACAGATTATTACTCATATCTTATCCAAAAAGAGATAAAAGCTCTAAATTAGCATTATCCACTTATATTCTCTCATTAATGGTAAATTTTCATTACCCAGTCCCCAATTATCTCATCAGTTGGGATATTTGTGCAAAAACCCATTCATTGACATGAATGTGGGTAAATATAGACTTCAGCCTCAATAAATGTTCTAATCCAACATTGAGGCCGAAAAGGATACCAAAGAAAGGGAAATTTATGAAAAGGTCCAAAAGGACTTGAAACCAAATAAAATCTTGAGAATGGATAAATTACATGAAAAATCCTGGAATTCAGTCTGTTAAAACACCACCCCTTAAAGAGGATTTCGTCCCCGAAATCACAACAAGAGGGGAGAGAGGGTGAGTGTGTAACATCCCAACATTAGGTAACTAGGTGTTACTTCAATTCTATGGCACTTCACAAGCTCTATACATATGCCAAGTCTGACTAAGGTTTCCACCATTCATAAACCTTTTATCAAACATAACATAATTAACATTATTTTCCATCATGAAATTGATTCATCATTATTATTCTATTTCTTGTGTCACATTTTACTCACATTGTTTTCAAAATAATCACATCCCAATATTATATCATATGTATTTCCCTCATCAAGGGTTTTAAGCATAATTAGAGCTTACTAAGAAAATCTCAACATTCATCAATGTATTTGGTCACAAATCTTAATAATATGAATTTACTCTTCATTATCCTCATAGTATCATCATATAGGATTATCACATGTTATTTTGTAAGAAACAAACAATATTATTCATTGAATTATTAAGTATACCATAATTCCAAATAATGTCACATAAATTATTTATCTCTATAACAGACATTGTCACATTACCTTTCATACTCATGTTAATGGAATCATTAACCATTATCTCCTATGACACTTCATGATATGAATTATACATATTTAACATCACATTAAGCATTTATGTATATTCATGTGAATCCAATTACTCATTATCATATTTGAGTCATTACATGTGTTTTCCTGAATAAGATGGAACACATTATATATAAGTGAATTGATTCATATACCAAGTTATGATAAAGTGACTAATGAAATGTATATTAGGGAAAAAGGTGATATGCCTGATATATATTGATAACCTTATCACAATTATGATTAGGTGATTATAATCCATGTATATGTATCTAGGGATATTATATGATGATGACACCTAATGTCAGTAATGTATCATGAAGGCATTAATGATATATATGTATGTATATTGTTAGGGGTAGATGATTACAGATTAGGGTTCGGGTCAACCTGACGATTACATGATATGCATTCCTAGAGTGCACTAGTCCCATAATCTTACTAACCATACAATTAGGGTGACATGGTCAACATTAAGTGTTTTCACAATTAGTGATGAGTAACTCACTATTATGTGCATTAAGAATATGTTAAGGTTCAAGCATATGAACTATTCTTTCTAGATGACTGATTATATATTCATTTCTATATGAACAAACAAGATGAATTATAATTATATTTTGTTTATTCAACTCTAACCATATAAGCTTACTAATCTCTTGTCTATGGAATTAGGGTTTCTAAAATAGAGTAACTAGATTTCAATGCATTGAGGTACTCCACCCCCTTTGAATAGGATTTTGTCCTCGAAATTAGAACTCCAAAATCTAAAAAAGAACTACTACTAATGTCCACTTTTCAAAAGGGTTGAGGTAAAACTATGTATGAGATCCAACACTTAGTTGTTTTACTAAACACCACTTTCAAACTTCAAATTCTAATATAGGGTAGGATATCCCCAAACATGGAATCTAAGGCTCCAATATGGAACTTAGGGGAACAATAAGGTGATTCTATTTGGGTAACCAAGGCATCATAGGTTCTTAAAGATACTCAACAATGAGGTTCATTGCCTAAAGGTATGCTATTTTGGACAGTCAACATCAGCTCAAGCTAGGCAAGTGTCATATGCATCTAGAAGTCCTCGTAAGCCAACCTAGTGGTGCGGAGGAAAATATTGCCATCCCCTAGACCCTGACCCTTTCTAGAAACATTTGCTTTCAAATTATGCCCTAGTAGAAACCTAATAGACTAATCACCAAAAACTTCATCAAATTATATTTCTAAAATGAAATTAATATGATCCTAAATAAATCTTTCATCATTAGTCAACTCTAAGGCGAAAAACTTACTAAAGAGAAACTATATAAGGTAAGGGTTCTATCTAGGAGACAAATTGAATTAGTCAAGACTCCGACTACCTTGATGCTCTATTACCATGTTGTAAAGAGATGTAATAATAACCCAACTCACTACTAAAATAATGGTAAAAAAACCAATGTATAGTAACGAAATTTTAAACTTTGACTATATTCAATTGTATAAAGAGTACATTACAAAATTTCCAATAAGGGTGTACAACTTTATGCAAACAAAAAGATCTAGGTAGAGGAAGACTAAAACCAAATCAATATTGTTTCCAAATAAAACAACTTAATATATAGGCAGCTAAGTCCAAGGTAGAAGGTTGAACTCCTTTTTCCTTAGACTTAGGTAGGTTCATCAAGCTTAAACTGTACACTCTGATCCTATACCTGGGTGGTTGGGATCACTTAGAAAGAGATAGATGAAAGTATGTGTTAATCAAAAGGATAAGGACAAATAATAAAGCACAGTATTGCATAATAAAAGATTTCACTATACTAAGAGATTCCAAAAGTATGAGGCAAATAATCAAATGAGAAATAGAAAACTGTCATAGTTCGATCTACAATAGTAATCACATAGCATGAATAATATTATGATACAAAATTATACCAATGTAGGGTAAGGAGCATACCAGACCTACACTAAGAGGAGAGAGGAACATGCACATCCCAAACCTCAAATATATATAATGTGGTAGGGGGACTAAAACCCCAGTTCCGGGCAGGAGACTAAAACCTCAATGCCTATATAAAGTGGTAGGGGGACTAAAACCCTAGTGCCCTATGGGTGGTTTGTACTTATGTACACTACATTGTCATTTGGCCAAATATACATCATGCTAAAAAGTTCACTTGGCAGTGGAGATAATATAGATAACATTGCATCATAGCATTGGGGAATAAAACCCATGAAACAATCTCAATACATGAATGAGCCAACATTGGCAATAGCATTATTCAAGTAATCCAAGTAGATGAGCCAATATAGGCAATAGAAGATTCAAATAAATAAAGAGCAAAATAAAGGCAATAGAGAGAGATTCTAAGACTAGCAATTGCCACATTAGGAAATTAAGGATTGTATAAAAGCCCAACTCAAGGAATAGGATTGTTTGTAACCAATTCCACTTTATCCTAGTTATAAACATTTCACATGTATTAGTATGTATTAAGGCATAAGGTGTATAAAAGATACTCATTTTAGACATTCTCAGAAAACCATTGATTTAGGACTCAAATCTAAGACCAAAATCTTAGTTAGACTTCACTGATTAAGAAAACATATCTTATTTCTAATTTTGAAGTTAAAATGAATTAATTACCAATTTGAGAACATTTAACATACTAAAAATGGCATTTAAACAAAACTTTGAAAGAGGAAAGAGAATCATGACTCAAAAACCACAAATTCAGATTCTACATGAAAAATCCTTTCCAATGAGTATTTATTCGTATTTTTCGATAAAGCGTCAATTTTATACAAATTAAACCATTCAGACCAACCAGAAAACAAGGAAATGCCACGTAGGCAAATTAGTCAGCGAGAGAGAGCAGCCACGTGGTCGGGCCCACATGACCTAGGCCAATGGTGTGTGGTTGTATCAGCATCCCACGCTCGCAAGGCCTCAATCAGGGGTGAGTAAAAAAGGGCGAAAAGACCAAAATGGCCTTTGCGTTGAAATAGGAAAGGATCAATGCGTGAGGGAAAAATGGTAAAAATGACATTAGTCATCTTCCTCCTCTCATGCGAGCCATGACCGCAGAGGAGGAGCTTGCCCATTTGGTCGTTTCCTCATTTTTGGACCAAATCACAAGTTTAGGTAATCAAAACGAAGCTCAAACAAAGACAAACTCACCTGTGCACTTGATTCGTTTGCTGGTGCAGTAGGGAGCCGAGGAAAAGTGCCACAAGGTAGGGAGGAAGGTCGAGGTGTCAGGCTAAACGAGGGAGCTTCGGGCCAAATTAGCACTTGAGGAAGCTCACACGGAGGCCGACAGAGTTGTGGGTGGTGAAAATATAGGTGCAGACGTGCGAAGAGCTGAAACATTGTGGGAGAGGAGAATCCATGGCCGATGCCACTAGGCATTTTAGCCATGGTGCACGAGAGCCAATGTGTTATGGCTTAAATGAAATGACGTGACGTGGCTGACCATTGGGCAAAGAAATCTCGTGAAAATATTAAGAAACAAGGGAGAACGAAGCGGAGGGGGTCAAAGGTCACTGTTCATGAAGCGGTGGGAGGTAGGTGAAAACTCTGAGGTCGTCGGATCCAAGGCTGATGAAGCGAGGCTGTTAGATGCGACCATCATGGTCCAGGAGCACGTTTCACATAAATTGAATGGACTTTAGTGTGACTCGTCATTTAAATGGAATCCAGTTAATGCAATGGTCACACTTTATTTGAAATTTAATAAATGCATTTGGAGGAAAAATGAAGTCCACAAGACCTCAAATTCTAACTATAGGTTAATTACGACTCCTAGATCAATGTTATGCATTTAGTTTCTCATTTTACACAAACGTTGGCCCTTAATTGCTATATTTCCTATTAATGCATATATTAATGTATAAAATGAGTGATTAATATGAAGATAGTCTTTTAATGCAATATTAGGGTGAAATTCGAGATAAACATCACATTTTAATGTTAAGAGTCATATCCCCCCATATTATCCTCTCATTAAAGTATTATGGTCCATTTGGAGGAGAGAGAAAGTAAAGGGGTTATTTATTCTCATAACTTAATTCAAATACAGATTATTACTCATATCTTATCCAAAAAGAGATAAAAGCTCTAAATTAGCATTATCCACTTATATTCTCTCATTAATGGTAAATTTTCATTACCCAGTCCCCAATTATCTCATCAGTTGGGATATTTGTGCAAAAACCCATTCATTGACATGAATGTGGGTAAATATAGACTTCAGCCTCAATAAATGTTCAAATCCAACTTTGAGGCCGAAAAGGATACCAAAGAAAGGGAAATTTATGAAAAGGTCCAAAAGGACTTGAAACCAAATAAAATCTTGAGAATGGATAAATTACATGAAAAATCCTGGAATTCAGTCTGTTACAACACCACCCCTTAAAGAGGATTTCGTCCCCGAAATCACAACAAGAGGGGAGAGAGGGTGAGTGTGTAACATCCCAACATTAGGTAACTAGGTGTTACTTCAATTCTATGGCACTTCACAAGCTCTATACATATGCCAAGTCTGACTAAGGTTTCCACCATTCATAAACCTTTTATCAAACATAACAAAAATAACATTATTTTCCATCATGAAACTGATTCATCATTATTATTCTATTTCTTGTGTCACATTTTACTCACATTGTTTTCAAAATAATCACATCCCAATATTATATCATATGTATTTCCCTCATCAAGGGTTTTAAGCATAATTAGAGCTTACTAAGAAAATCTCAACATTCATCAATGTATTTGGTCACAAATCTTAATAATATGAATTTACTCTTCATTATCCTCATAGTATCATCATATAGGATTATCACATGTTATTTTGTAAGAAACAAACAATATTATTCATTGAATTATTAAGTATACCATAATTCCAAATAATGTCACATAAATTATTTATCTCTATAACAGACATTGTCACATTACCTTTCATACTCATGTTAATGGCATCATTAACCATTATCTCCTATGACACTTCATGATATGAATTATACATATTTAACATCACATTAAGCATTTATGTATATTCATGTGAATCCAATTACTCATTATCATATTTGAGTCATTACATGTGTTTTCCTGAATAAGATGGAACACATTATATATAAGTGAATTGATTCATATACCAAGTTATGATAAAGTGACTAATGAAATGTATATTAGGGAAAAAGGTGATATGCCTGATATATATTGATAACCTTATCACAATTATGATTAGGTGATTATAATCCATGTATATGTATCTAGGGATATTATATGATGATGACACCTAATGTCAGTAATGTATCATGAAGGCATTAATGATATATATGTATGTATATTGTTAGGGGTAGATGATTACATATTAGGGTTCGGGTCAACCTGACGATTACATGATATGCATTCCTAGAGTGCACTAGTCCCATAATCTTACTAACCATACAATTAGGGTGACATGGTCAACATTAAGTGTTTTCACAATTAGTGATGAGTAACTCACTATTATGTGCATTAAGAATATGTTAAGGTTCAAGCATATGAACTATTCTTTCTAGATGACTGATTATATATTCATTTCTATATGAACAAACAAGATGAATTATAATTATATTTTGTTTATTCAACTCTAACCATATAAGCTTACTAATCTCTTGTCTATGGAATTAGGGTTTCTAAAATAGAGTAACTAGATTTCAATGCATTGAGGTACTCCACCCCCTTTGAATAGGATTTCGTCCTCGAAATTAGAACTCCAAAATCTAAAAAAGAACTACTACTAATGTCCACTTTTCAAAAGGGTTGAGGTAAAACTATGTATGAGATCCAACACTTAGTTGTTTTACTAAACACCACTTTCAAACTTCAAATTCTAATATAGGGTAGGATATCCCCAAACATGGAATCTAAGGCTCCAATATGGAACTTAGGGGAACAATAAGGTGATTCTATTTGGGTAACCAAGGCATCATAGGTTCTTAAAGATACTCAACAATGAGGTTCATTGCCTAAAGGTATGCTATTTTGGACAGTCAACATCAGCTCAAGCTAGGCAAGTGTCATATGCATCTAGAAGTCCTCGTAAGCCAACCTAGTGGTGCGGAGGAAAATATTGCCATCCCCCAGACCCTGACCCTTTCGAGAAACCTTTGCTTTCAAATTATGCCCTAGTAGAAACCTAATAGACTAAATACCAAAAACTTGATCAAATTATATTCCTAAAATGAAATTATTATGATCCTAAATAAATCTTTCATCATTAGTCAACTCTAAGGCGAAAAACTTACTAAAGAGAAACTATATAAGGTAAGGGTTCTATCTAGGAGACAAATTGAATTAGTCAAGACTCCGACTACCTTGATGCTCTATTACCATGTTGTAAAGAGATGTAATAATAACCCAACTCACTACTAAAATAATGGTAAAAAAACCAATGTATAGTAACAAAATTTTAAACTTTGACTATATTCAATTGTATAAAGAGTACATTACAAAATTTCCCAATAAGGGTGTACAACTTTATACAAACAAAAAGATCTAGGTAGAGGAAGACTAAAACCAAATCAATATTGTTTCCAAATAAAACAACTTAATATATAGGCAGCTAAGTCCAAGGTAGAAGGTTGAACTCCTTTTTCCTTAGACTTAGGTAGGTTCATCAAGCTTAAACTGTACACTCTGATCCTATACCTGGGTGGTTGGGATTACTTAGAAAGAGATAGATGAAAGTATGTGTTAATCAAAAGGATAAGGACAAATAATAAAGCACAGTATTGCATAATAAAAGATTTTTCTATACTAAGAGATTCCAAAAGTATGAGGCAAATAATCAAATGAGAAATAGAAAACTGTCATAGTTCGATCTACAATAGTAATCACATAGCATGAATAATATTATGATACAAAATTATACCAATGTAGGGTAAGGAGCATACCAGACCTACACTAAGAGGAGAGAGGAACATGCACATCCCAAACCTCAAATATATATAATGTGGTAGGGGGACTAAAACCCCAGTTCCGGGCAGGAGACTAAAACCTCAATGCCTATATAAAGTGGCAGGGGGACTAAAACCCTAGTGCCCTATGGGTGGTTTGTACTTATGTACACTACATTGTCATTTGGCCAAATATACATCATGCTAAAAAGTTCACTTGGCAGTGGAGATAATATAGATAACATTGCATCATAGCATTGGGGAATAAAACCCATGAAACAATCTCAATAAATGAATGAGCCAACATTGGCAATAGCATTATTCAACTACTCCAAGTAGATGAGCCAATATAGGCAATAGAAGATTCAAATAAATAAAGAGCAAAATAAAGGCAATAGAGAGAGATTCCAAGGCTAGCAATTGCCACATTAGGAAATTAAGGATTGTATAAAAGCCCAACTAAAGGAATAGGATTGTTTGCACATTCATACATTCCACCTATATAATAGGGATCACATACATGAATAGGATCCACAAACCTTTTTGAAGATTCATAACATCACTTTCACCAAATTGATTGTGACCAATTCCACTTTCTCCTAGTTATAAACATTTCACATGTATTAGCATGTATTAAGGCATAAGGTGTATAAAAGATACTCATTTTAGACCTTTTAGGAAAACCACTAATTCAGGATTCAAAACTAAGACCAAAAACTTAGTTAGACTTCATTGATTAAGAAAACATATCTTATTTCTCATTTTGAAGTTAAAATGAATTAATAACCAATTTTAGAACATTTAACATACTCAAAATGACATTTTAAAACAACTTCAAAAAAAGAAAGAGAATCATGACTCAAAAACCACAAATTCGTATTCTACATGAAAGTCCTTTCCAATGATTATTTATTTGTATTTTTCTGATAAAGCATCAATTTTATACGAATTAAACCATTCAGACCAATCAGAAAACAAGGAAATGCCACGTAGGCAAGTTAGGCAATGAGAGAGAGCAGCCACACAGTCAGGCTCACATGACCTAGGCCAATGGAGTGTGGCCACGTCAGCGGCCCGCGCTCGCAAGGCCTTTGTCAGGGGTGAGTAAAAAAGGCAAAATGATCGAAATGGCCTTGGCGTTGAAATAGGAAAGGAGCAGTGCGTGAGGGCAAAATGGTAAAAATGACATTAGTCATCTTCCTCCTCTCACACAAGCCATGGACGTGGAGGAGGAGCTTTCTCATTTGGGTGTTTCCTCATTTCTAGCCCAAATTGCAAGTTTAGGTGCTTGAAACAAAGCTCAAACGAAGAAGAACTCACTGATGCACTTGATTCGTTTGTTGGTGCAGTAGGGAGCTGAGGAAAAGCACCAAAGGCAGGAAGGAAGGTGGAGGTGTAGGGGCTAAACAAGGGAGTTTCATGCCAAATTAGTACTTGAGGAAGCTCGCACAGAGGCTGACGAAGTTGTGGGTGGTGATATATATAGGTGTGGAGGTGCGAAAAGTCAAAACGTTGTGGGAGAGCAGAAGCCATGGCTGGCGCCACTAGGCATTTCGGCTGTGGTGCACGAGTGTCAACATGCTATGGCTTAAATGAAATAGTGTGAAGTGGCAGACCATTGGGTGAAGAAATCTCGTGAAACTATCGAGAAACGAGGGAGAACGAAGCCAAGGGGGTCGAAAGTCACTGTTCACAAAGTGGCAGGAGGTAGGTGACGACTCAGAGGCTGTCGAATCCAAGGCTAAGGAAGAGAGGCTGTCGGATGTGGGACCATCATGGTCTAGGAGCGCATGACACATAAATCGAACGGACTTTGGTGTTACTTGTCATTTAAATGGAATCATTTTAATGTAATGGTCACACTTTATTTGAAATTTAATAAATGCATTTGGAGGGTCAAACGAAGTCCAAAAGACCTCAAATTTTAATCATAGGTTAATTATGACTCCTAGATCAATGTTATGCATTTATTTTCTCATTTGACACAAACTTTGGCCCTTAATTGCTATATTGACTATTAATGCATATATTAATGTATAAAATGAGTGATTAATATGAAGATAGTCTTTTAATGCAATATTAGTGTGAAATTCGTGATAAACATCACATATTAATATTAAGAGTCATATCCCCCATATTATCCTCTCATTAAAGTATTATGTTCCATTTGGAGGAGAGAGAATGTAAAGGGGTTAATTATTCTCATAACTTAATTCAAATACACATTATTACTCATATCTTATCCAAAAAGAGATAAAAGTTCTAAATTATCATTATCCGCTTATATTCCTCATTAATGGTCAATTTGCATAATTAGGCCCCAATTATCTCATCAGTTGGGATATTTGTGCAAAAACCCATTCATTGACATGAATGTGGGTAAATATATATTTCATCCCAACAAATGTTCAAATCCAACATTGAGGCCAAAAAGGATACCAAAGAAAGGAAAATTTATGAAAAGGTCCAAAATGACTTGATAGCAAATAAAAGCTTGAAAATGGGTAAATTGTAGGATAAACCCTGGAATTCAGTCTGTTACAATTCTGTAATCTGAGTACCAGATATGTGTTTATTATCATCCTAGGTAGTTGTCACAATGATAAGAGTTTCTCCCCAACCAAGATGAAGAGAGAATGATTGGTCATATCCTATTGTTGCCCTATGTGTTTCAGGTTGTCCTTTAGTTATTCTATAAAAGCACCATGTGGTGGGAAAGTGAATCCATGAGTTGAGCTATCTAGGTTGCATGGATATATCATGAGCCAATTGATTTTATTGATGGTTTGTTAGGATTCGAGTATCCTTGCAATGGCTACAAATTCATCTTGATCTAAAGAAGACAAGTTGTGGTAATTATCATTTCATTGTAGTTGTAGGCCTTCATTATGATTTTGTAACTGCCCTGCAAATGTTGTCTTCTTAATAAATCAACAATCAAGAGGTATTGTAATGGAGATAAAGAGTGAATGTTGGACAGGAAAGTTTGGAAGATGGTGTAGTTCTGATTTGACATGAGGCAAAGAGTGGTGGTGAAGATGGTCATGGGTAGGAGTGGTTTGCGAGTGAAGACGGTGTAGAGTAGGGGGTGAACATGGGAATACAAATTTGAATAGTTATGTTTTCCATTATTGTATGAAATAAGGAAACAAAAGACAAAAAATGAGAGAATAGATAGGATCAATGAGATTGCAAGGTTTACAATTGCTTTTTTTATTAATGAGTTTTTTTTTTTGAGAAAATGGAAATGGAAAATGTGTAAATATTTCATGGAAAACTCTCTTTTTATAGTATATATATATATATATATATATATATATATATATATATATATATATATATATACACACACACATACACACACACACACACACACACACACACACACATATATATATATATATATATATTAGTGTATGCTAGTCAAAACACATGATTCCATGCAAAAATTAAATAGGTTTTATAGATTATGTAGGATTGTTTATAAATCTAAAAACTATATAATTCTTAAGTTTTTAAGATTCAATATTAAATATAAAATATAAAAATTGATTTGGAACATTTTAAAAATGGAAAGATAATATAGTCATGTGTTACTTTCAAAGAAATAGTTTTATAAGAACAACAAACAACATTAACACATATTCAAAATACACATATGAAAAATCATAAATTCCAACGAATGTTGTTAATGAGTAGTGGTTTCTAAAGAAGATATTTATTGGTATTTTCTTTACAATGGGAGAAGTGTCTTGTGGCTTTCAAGAAGAGGGTTATTAGTATTTGTTTTACAATGAGAGAATTTATTATGAAGATAAGCCAATACATATGTGGGATGGAGAAGTAGAGTAAAATGAATAGTGTTTTTACCTATCATGATAGTAAGAGATAGGTAGAGCAGGAGAGACATGGGAAGGGTACACGGAGAGAAATTTTAGATTGAGTGGTATTTTTTGGAATGTAGGAAATGGTAAGTATTGTTCTATAAATTATATACTTATATCAAATATATATTTTTTATTATTTAATATAATGTCTACTAGGCAATATCATAAGGCTATTTATTAAATCATGTGTTTAGAAATTGAATTTTGAGTTGCAATACATTAGCTTCTAGATGACAAGCCTATGTCAAGAACATCGGCTTTTTGGTGAAAATTAAAATATTCTTTGTAGTATTTCTATTTTTTAGAAAGATAGACATTGTGAGAGTATTATATAGATTTTGTATTAATCGAATAAAATATAAAAAATTAAATAAACAACCCACATATTCATTGCAAACCTCTTTTTTATTGTGTTTCATTGGTATCTAATTATATTTTCTTTTACCTTTAAATACAAACCAAATATTTTTCAATATATGATCAAAGAGAGTGAACACAATTTTCATTCATTGGAAAATATGGATTGAGATGCCTCTATTTAATTTAAATAGAAATTTAAGGAAGGAGAAAAACAAAAGGAGGAGCAATGTTAGACCAATATTTACAACCCACACCAAAGCCAACTCTCAACCCAAACAAATGATGTCACTAGTGCTTGATTGAATTTTTGACATCTCACACATTTTGGCTAACTTCTAGCCTTTAACAACCTCCTTAACATATAAATCACCCCACTTATACCATTACACTCCACCAAACTACCCAGTCTTGCCACAAATTCATGTAGCAATTCAGACCATCAGACGTCATAGAATCAACTCTCACACCATACTATGACATGCACCTCCTAACTATGGCACTAAAACCTCCCCCAATTGCCATTTTTCATCACCTCTATAGAATGTGGGGCTAACTATGGGTTCAACTATAGAGAGTATCCACATAGGTTGTATGCACAAAGAGACTATTTTCTAGGAATGCTCCTCAATATAAATACCCCAATATTGTAAAAAGAAAGATAAGACGGTAATAACCTATTAAGAAGTTTGTTGTGATGTGAGATGCTACAACTAGGTGTCCAAGAAGACCTTTTGACTGATGGTTTCACACACATCAAAGTATACTGACAAACTACTAAGTTGTAATTTTATCAAATAAATGCTTCTGAGTTACATTAAAATAAGTGACTGTCATAATTAATTCTATCTAGAGAGACTTTGTTGTATATATAAATAGGTTTAATAGAAGGAACAAGAAAATAAGGAAAAAAGAAAAAGCAAACTAGTTTGATTAATAAAATCATAAGAATAGTGTTGTGCTCACAAAAAATGAATTTTCTTCACAAAGTCCATGAATGGTTATATCTCCACAAATGCTTATCACATTCCCATCATTTTGGATCCATTTCGTTCCCATAGTCTAGGGAACTATTCAATTGAGATAATTGGAGTTTATTTTTTTTTAGAGAAACTACCAATTACACCCCATACAATGCTCCCCTACCATTAGACTCTACATTCATCTATATTTGTGTGACTTTTCTAACCACATTGTCAATCTGTATCAACTAAGGAGGATGAATATTGCATGAAAATCAACCAACACATAAATAATTTGTTAATATTTATCAATTATGTGCACATAAATCGATTTTGTGGGTACACCATTTTTATTTTGACATGTTTGATAACTTTGTACCAAGTAATGTTTGTAATTGGAGGTTGAGTTGTTGTGGCCCATGTGAAGTGTTGAGGCAGTAACATTCATTCTCTTTTTAAAGATCTTATAAATAATTTTGGCAGACAACCTGGTGTGCAACCTCTTTAAGTTGTTGATAGTATCTGATACATAATGAGAATTTACACTAAGTGTTGGTAGAAGACACATTCTATTGCCGATTAAGTATGAATAGATTCATCAGTGTTATTCAGTTGCCAAAAAGTGAATGAACCAAACCTATATTAGTATGAATAGAAGATTTGCATGGTCCTATAGTGACGCATTGTGTATGCTTGGATGTCGAACAACTGCATAACAAAAGAGACAATGACAAGAGATGGGAGAATGGGAAGGGACTGGTTTTGCATGAAAATGGATCCAAAGGAGTATTGAGAACAAGAGGATATTGTTGGAGTGATAATCTAGGAGTGGTAACACATTTGAGGTAGTGGATGACAATTAATTAATGAAAGCAGAGATAATGGAAGTCAGTTGTTCGATATATAGAGATCGTTTTCAATTCAATAAAAGAAAAAAGATGAAAAACACATGGGTAATAGATGTAAATGTTTGTAAAGTAGAATGGGAGTCTTTTTAGAGGTGTTTACTTGGTAAATAGCAACGAAGTTATTAGAATATTTGAAGGAAATGGGTACAAAAAAGAAACAAAGAGGGGTCATTAGTCCAAGAAGGAGGTGTGGGACTAAAGGAAGGCAAGATTACAAGAGTCATGGTAGTTAGTTAGAGGGAGTAGTAGAGGGATGAATTTGTGGAGTGGGCCTTGTACCACATTTATGGTGGAAAAAAGAAGAGAAACATTGTTGGGGAAAAAGAGTTAAGGAAATGCAATGATTTCAAATTCCAATATTCTGATTGGCTAAATCTTTTCAGGAATCGTTAGGTGGCATGTAACCAAAATTACTTTTCATAGAAAACATAGATGGAGGAACAATAGTAATCAAATGAGTACAATCTAAAAAAAGGAAAGAAAGGAGAGGTCAAGCAGCTGTAAAGTTTTGTAATTTATTTTAGAATGTTCGTCTTTGTTTCCCAGTTGTTGCATGTTTGGTTGAATTCTATTATAGCTCCCTAGATCCTTTCCACATAAGTCAAAGTGAGCCGCTTGTCCCCATGGCTGGTGTCTAGCAAGGTTATTCATTGGGGCCATTTTTTGTTGGCTCTCCATCCTCTTATTTCACAATTGAAGGATGTATGCCACATTGATCTTCTTATTTTCTATCGTAATGATGAAACCCTAAAATATCATTTCTTTCATAGTTTTACTTAATATATTGCTTGTCTGTTTATCTAATCATCCATCAATTTCATATATCCTAGTTAATCACCTTTCCTTAATTAGACTATGAATATAATTTTTTCTTAAAAAAGTTGTCCTTTAGGTTTAATACAAAAGATATATTGTAATAAGACTCATCTGCTTGTAGGTGGTGATTATTACACATTAGATGGTAAAAAATAAGGGACTTTTCCCTACATGAGTGGTTGTGCTATAGTCTATCACATCACCAACTTATCTCACAAGTTACCTCAAAAGATATGTCCAACTCTTTGGGACGTGCCCTCTTAATATAGAAGAGTGTAGGGTTTGGAAAATCCTAATTTAAATCTCTTCCCTAATCACCATCCCAAAAGAATTATAATACTAAAACATAGATTTTCCTTCTTAACAGCCACTCAAATTGCTTGGTCATATGATTAGGGTCTTGTTGTGACTCAAAAGCTATTCCGATCAGTCGACTAGGTTACTTGATCAGTCAATCTGATTAATTTACATCCAAATACGAATTGATTTTCAATTTGAGACCTTCCTTGTTGAATTTTGATCAGCTAAACAGGTTACTAGATAGGATAACCATGCCAGCACAATGCAAAATTTAGTCAACTAGTTGATAATCAATTGACTCCATTGACCCAACTAATCTAAACAAGACATTCCAAGCACCCAATTAGATAGGAAAACAACTCATTAATGATTCAAAACTATTCTAATTATTTGTTTGATTGTGAATTTAAACTCCCTTATGCATCCAAATGTGTGTGACAGAGTAGGTTCGTAATTATATTAGTAGAGATGTTCAAAACAAAACCAGAAAATATTGGTGTACAGATACACATCATTGCCATATGTGTAATAGGATTGAGTTGAAGAACAACTACAACTTGTAAAGTGACCAATATTCCCATGACCATATAATCCCTTTGTCACATGTTTCCAAATTGAAACTGAGGCATTGAATGCCAGCCTCTTAACATTCCATCTATGCTCCTTGAACTAAATTAGACTATTTGAGATATTATGAGCTCAATATTATATATTGACTCACATGATCATGGTCATGCATTTCATAGTCTCATTTATTGAGTGGCCAAGATATCACTCCTAAAGAAGGGACACATACCATCTACATCGCTCACAATGATCCCCATGTGTCACATTGTACCTAATAACCACCTTTTTAGTAACCCTTGTTTTAGAGTCATGTTGGGTTGGTGTCAAACTTTACATAACAACATGTGATTATTGTAGTGACATAAGGTCTAAGGATTATACTCATTGTTATCACATTGATATATTAGTCTGACATGTCATTACATGTCCTGTACAACTTGTTATCTAATAAGTACTTCAGCATCTGAGTTGATATCTATGACATGACTAAAAAGGCATATTCATCACTCACCACACATGCTAGTCTTATGTATTATTATCCTATACTATCCAAAATAATAATCTATTAGGGACAAAACAAGAATGAGCAATCTTATTATACGTATGATCTCATGTTCAGTTCCTTAACCTAAAACTTATGTCATCATGTCAAAATAGTCTTAGGACATTGTTAAGATTATTGATTACCTAAAAATTGAAGCAAACATAATACATGTAATTACCTTTTATTCATAATAAGATCAAATGCAAAATATCCCTTTTGCAATCATCACATGATGTCTCTTAGAGCATATAAATATCAGTCTCCCACTTTATCTAGATCCAATAACTCATGAACCTAAGTCTAATCGATCTCACGTGACCATCATACTTCTATTGTGGAAGTGCTTTAGTCAGAGGATCAACAACACTGCTTTCAATTGGTACTCTATAAATCTTTATATATCCTCACTATATTATCTCTTATATGAGATGGTAAAACTTGAGTATGTGTTTGGAACATTGATGGGATTTGGATTCTTTACCTTGGTGAATATCTCCATTTTTTTGCAGTGAAGCTCTACTACATGTTCAGTGGTTGGAACCACCCCATGTTCAGTAATGAACTTCTTCATCCATATTACTTCATTTCTTGCATTGGAGGTACAAATGTACTCGATCTCTGTAGTAGAATCAACCAATGTCTCTTGTATGGATCTTGTCCTTCTTACAACTCTTCCATTTTGGCAAAACATGAATCTAGATTGTGGTTGATAATCTTTCTTGTTATTTTTAAATCCTATATCAGTGTAACCTTTTACAATTAACTCTTCCTCACCACCATAAATTACAAATTGACCCATAGTTCTTCATAAGTACTTAAGAATGTTCTTTACAAATATCTAGTGACTATCCCAGGATGCAATTTGTATTACTCAACATGCTCAAAGCATACAACAAATATGGGCATGTACATATCATTGCATACATGATTTTCCAAGGCATAGGGGACCTTACACATGTTTTCCCACTCTTTCAAAGAGCTGGGATATTGAACGCTAGTGTAATGAATGGGACCTAGAGGGGATCCACTAACTACTAAAATTTTAAGAATAAAACATCCATTCCAAGCACACTCAAAAGGTTTTCTAGGATAGGTGTAAAAATTTCAAATCTTAATTGATGGTATACAAAAAATCAAAGTATAGAAGCAGAATAAAAGTTTCATAACTATAATCAATTTTATAAAAGTGCATCATCATCTCCCATATAGGGTATACATGGATATTACATCACAAGGATCTACAAGAGAGAAATCTAAACCATGTCAAGTTCGTCTCAAAGAATTAACTTCATGAGTTAGGTCCATGTTGAAAGCCATGTACTCCTTATCCTATACCTGGGCTGGTTCTCCTTGGTCTTATTCCACTACTTGTGCTAGGTCTGGGTGATTGGGATCGACCAGTAAAAGGAAAAAAACAAGATATGTGTCAAATAAGGAACAAGAACAAAGATAAGAGCAACAAAAGATAATAAAGGGTAAAGAATAACCAAGAAATATGGAGAATGAAAAGAATGAGGCACATATCATAAGAATCTTGCCATGCCAAATAATAAGAAATTTTGCATGAATGATTAAGTTTGACTAAATTAAGTAAGTAGGGTTGAGGCACCTATTGGACCCCAACCAATAGGTGAGGGGAGAGTAAACACATTCCTAGTCAACTACAAAATATTTATATATGGGGGAGAGTAAACACATTCCCCAGGGAAAAATAATACATGCCCAAACTATGGGTGGTTGTTTATAAGTACCACTACATTACCTAACAAGTCTAACATATCATCATGCTCAAATAAATGTTATCGCCATATGAAATAATAGAAATATTGCATGTGAGGTTCAAGACCCAAGAAAATAATGTAGATTGTGCCAAAAAGATCAATAATACAAATAAAGGTTTCAATCCTGGCCTCATTGGGAAATTAGGGTTTGGATAACAATTATACCCAACAAAAAGGGATAAGATGGAACATACCTCAACTTAGAGTCCTAGTTAACACTTTTCACTAACTTAGTTGATTCAAAGATCATCTTTGCCTAATTTTAAATTATTCATATGTATTAGGGTTTGTATTTCATATATGCATAAAGAAAACCCTAATTTTAGACCTTTTTGGAAAACCTCAGATTTTGACTCTAAAAACTTCACTAATCGATCTATTGGATTCTCCTGATGAACAAAACATATGTATTTGGAGATCATCTAAATTAGTTGTTGTTTTTATGAATTTTATGCATATACTTAATTTCTTAAAATCACTCTTCTTAAAACATAGCAATCAAGCTGTGGAACTATTTTTAATAGAAATATCATATTTTTTAGTTCCAACACATTTTTATTTGTAATTTTTGGATTAACATAGAGAAAGTAATGATTTGTTAAAGTTTAGACGAATTAAAAGTAACCAATAATCCAAGTCAACGATCAAGTTGATCAACCAGCTTAATTGGCCCAATCACGGGTGGTCATGTAAGCCCAGGTCCACTACCAGAACTCACTAACTCATCAAAGGAGGAAACAAAGGTGGGGTGGCGAAAGGACCTTAATGCTCCTAGGTGAGAAAACAAGAAAAGAAAATAGGTGATGGTAAAAGCTAAATTTGATTGGGGAGCATCTGCTACCTTTGTTCAGGCGCCATGGTCATGAGGCTGAGAGGTAGCTATGGAACCTATTGTTGGAGGAATTCTTGACTGGGAAAATTCAAGCTATTCTAATAAGTTAAGAACATTGTGGAGGGTCCAAGAGATCATACCATGGGGAGAATTGAATGAAGACTAGCGTTATGGTATACATGAAACCTAGGAATAAGAGAATTAATGCTTGTTAATTAGAAAAAAAAGCACTAGAGTAGAGGTGCAATTGATGCGATAGAGGCATCACACAAAGTGGGCCGAAGATCAAGGAAAGCATATATATAGGTGGGGGTTCGTCTCTATGGATTTTTCAGTACGAGGCTTGAGGAGCTTGGAGAAGAAATTGGGCAAATCTTAAATACTTGAAGAAAGTTCACAAATAAGGGAAGGATACATGCAAAATTTTCTCATAAATTCATAGCACAAAAGATCTCATAGAATGATCTAGAAATGAAGGAAAAAATTGCAAAACAATCGTCTGATTGTACTATTCGTATGTTGCCCTCCTACCTGAGGTAGGTGACAAAATCAGTGTCATTCGATCAGGATCATGTGGCCCAGATCATGCATGCTCGTCCACTGGCCTAGAGAAATATTCGTGTGACAAAAAAATAAATTGAAAATCATATCTAAATAAGAATCTAAATAAAGTGTGGATATATTTATTTCTCTTTGTCTCTCCCCTCAATTGAGGGTGTAAGAAAATTCTAAATTAAATGAAATTTTACACCTAGCCTAATTTGAAAATGTAGAATTTGAATATGGCACTACTTTTCACTTTTGAGGACTATAAATATTTTATTTAGTTCTTTGAAAGTAAATCAAAATTATCTTTTCTTTTACATCAGAGACATCTAGAATGCCTAAATTAATGTGAACCTTCACCCTCAAGCAAACTAAAATATATAGAACATGTTTTCTCCATTAATTTTATACTTTGAAGTAATTTATCATATTATTTAACATTTTGGGCTTTTACATACTTTCTCTCTCCTAATCTACACATGAAAATTAGAGATTATCCAAATTAGATGGAAATTCATTCATAGGCTCATTTTAATGTGTAGATTACGAATCTAAGATGGATTTGCATTTTTGGAGTCATTGAATGACTTATTTCATATTTTGGAAAAAAATCACCTTTTATTTTCTAAATAAAATCGATATAGTTATTATTATAAATTTGTGAAACTTGGCCTCCAAGCAAAATCAAACCCAAAGAAAATGAATTTGAAGTTACTCTTATCCAATTAGTCTTCTTTTTATCAACTTTAGCCAATTATCCATTATTACTAATATTTGTCATATTAAATAATTCAATGTCACATTAAAATATTTAAAGATTTGTTATTCATTTTTCCCCTTGCTCCATAAGGATAAGGAATGTTCTAGAAAAAATCTATTTTAACAATATACCACTTAAGTGGTAGCATTTTAGACCCTGATTAAAAAATTCACTAAGGTATTTTGTGCATAAACTCATATATCGGCATAAATAGAGATAAAATATACTCCAAACCACTCATATTTCCCATTAATCAACATCAAGTCCAAAAAGGATACAATGGAAAGGAAAAGCTTAGGAAAAGTTCTAGACTTAGAATATATCTAGATTTCAATTTGACAGGTACAGAGTATTACTACATGAGACTTAGGTAAGTTTCCTTCTTACAATCTTGCATGCTAAACCTTTTAGAACTTTATCAATGTTGGTACTTTGGCATAGGCCAGGAATCCCTCAAGATTTATCTCTACAAATATTGATTTCTTGAATACAGTATGCTTCTCCTAAGTCCTTCATGGAGAACGTATTCCCAAACCATATTTTAGAAAATTTTAGATTAGTTATATCATTTCCCATAAATAGTATGTCATATATATACAATATGAGAAATACAATTATTCTCACACTAACCTTCTTTTATATACAATTTTCATCGTAACATAGGATAATGGAACATTTTTGACTATCTCATCAAAAAACAAAGATTCCAACTTTGAGATATTTTCTTCAAAGCATAGAATTGACCATTGTGTCTTACATACATTATTGGCTTCATTTAAGCGATGAAACCTTCAAGTTGTGTCTTGTAGACATCCTTAAGAAGATTCCCAGTAAGGAATGTAGTTTTAATGTCCCTTTCCAAATCTAATTGTCATAATACGCTACAATGACAAGCATGAACCTGATAGATTTAACATTGGAAATTTGTGAAAGTGTTTCTCATGGTCAACACCCTCAAATTTGTTATAATCTTTTGTAACCAATATACCTTTATATGTTTTTACATTATCATACACGTTGGTCTTCTTCTTGAAGACCCACTTACACTTTCTGAGTTTTACCCCTTTTGGTACTTTCTGGTTCTACCCCTTTAGGTGGATTCACCAAGGTCCATATCTTGTTGGTATATCTGTATTCCATCTTAGATCTCATATATTCAAGCCATTTTCTCATAATCTGCACCCTCAATAGCTTCAATGTAGATTGTTGGCTCATCATCAACAATGACCAACTCATTATTTTCTTGAGTTGTGACAAATCCTTATATCTCTGGCTCAATCCATGGCCTACTTGACTTTTAAGGATCTTGTGTTATAATAAAGACTTGAGGATCCAAAAAGCTTGTATTTCCTCTTGTTTCTGATTTACGTCCATATGTTCAATGTTGTCTTGTTGGTCTTGAACTTAATCATGTTCTATATTCCTCTCACTTTTTCCTCTATAAAAAAACCTATCTGGTGTGAATTCTACTAGAGGCGTACACACCAGCAAACTAGGGTGGCTAGATGCACTCCACGAGGTCAGAACGCACGGGATGGGATTTTGCTTTTGATATTTATATTGTCCCTAACCAAGTCGATCACAAAGACTAAATAGGTCGCCCGCATACGGGGTACTGTCATAGTATAGGTGATTGGCAAGATACGGGGTCGGTCCACAGGGATAGAAGGGGCACTAGAGTTAGGTAGTGTAAGATATGTTCTTAGTGTGGAGATTAGGGTTTGAGGGTTTTAAAAGGGTTTGATGGTTGATTATGCTAGTGAAAAAGTAAGAAAAGAAAGATTAATCCTAATCTATCTTGAACAAGCAAACTAGCAAACTAAGTTAACAAACTAGCTAAGCAAGGGCAAGAGCAAGCTACACTAGACCAAACAAGCAAGAAGAAATTGAGAAGCTAAGTTAACCACTAACAAGAGCAAAGGCCTAAATTAACACTAGAGAACAGAGCTAAGCAATTGACTAAGTTAAGCTAAAGCAATTAAACTAGACTAGCATTAACAAGCGAGAAAAGTAGTTTGGGTTTTAACAAGTTGATTAGGGTTGGTGGGCCGTTTGGGGGATGTAACTTTGATATTAGTTCAAGAAGATAGTTAGACAAGCATGGTTCTCACTCCACATCTAGATTACCAAACCAAACAATAAGGCCAATGCCATTAGAATGTACCCTATACTACTAGTAGAAGACTAGGGTTAGGTGTAATTCTAATGGGATCAACCAAATCTAGGTTTCTAGGGTAAGTGATAGTGAGAAATTGAGGGTTGAGGGTAGAGATGGGAGTAGAGATGAGGGTATTTGACCTCATGCCACTAGCCACTCTAGCCTTTAGAAGGCCCTATGAAATTGCATCACTCTCACTCACACTAGCTACTTAGATCTCACACTCACTTGTAGGAGGGGGGATGTATATGTAGGAACAAATGGGGCTAGCTAGGGATCCACTAATTAGACCTAGGAGTCATTCCTAAGATTGCCACATCTACTCCAAATCCTCCTAGAAGCTAAGTGTCATCAAACATCTCAAAGATAGCAATTCATGTAAAGAGCACAAACCACATGCAATAAAATAGGAAAAGAGAGAGAAGTAAGAGGAAATCATCATAGATACAAATTGAGTTCATTATAAGCAACTTTTCCCCAACATGGTATCAAAGTCACATTTTAACCCCAAACAACCCACCACAAAGGGCTTAGCTATACATAGTCAAAGAAAGAGTAAAAGAAAGGAGAAGAAGAGGTAGAAACGCCATGGAGCTTGGAGTAGTATCCTTCTTCTTCACCTCCAAGCTATTGTGGACGACCTCCCTCCTCCAAGGGTGCAGGGAAGCATGAAAATATGGGGGGTTATGGCTGAAAACCTACAAAACTAGGTTTCCAAGGTAGAATGAAGGTGGAATTGGTGGATGTTGAGCTATAATGCAAAGGGATTGCACTAGGAGCTCAAGGAAGGAAGGTGGAAGCTTGGAGCAGCTGTAGGGGAGGCTATTCTTCATGCCCCATCCACCACCTATGTATATATATGTGGTGGAGAGGCACTAGGGTAAGTAGGGGTAGTTTAGGAAAAATAGTGTGAAAGTTTGGTAGAGTTGGTGGGTCACGACGACCATGTTTGTGTGCCACGGCCGTGATGAGGGTAGGATGGCACGGTCATGGGGTGGAAATACAGTTGTGGTATGGAGTAGGTGTGGATATGCTAAGTATAGTGGTGGCCACGGACGGGGAGGAGTGCCACGGTCATGGTGGGTGAGAGGCACCACAACCGTGTTGGGTAACACGGCCATTTTGGAGGAGGGAGATGTGATTGTGGAGCAACAACATGGTCATTTTGTTCTTCATCGACCACGGTCATGGCGGAGGGCCACAATCATGGTGATTTGGGGGTGACTCCCTATTGAAACTTTGTAATAAACGCACGACCGTGGCGGGTGGCCACGGTGGTCTTCAGTTCTCTTGGCCACGACCGTGTTGTGTAACCACGACCGTGGCCCTTGGGATGCAAACTCATTATTGTCCATGTTGGTTCTTCACAATAAATGCAGGACCGTGGGGGTATTCCCACGGCCGTTTGGTGGTCTGCATCATTCAAGTGTCCTTCAAGCTTGATCATTCCTGGATATCATTGCTTGGTGATGACCCTTGGCCATTAGAGGTAGGTTGAGGGAGGTTTTGGGGTCTTCTTTGGACCCCCCCATGAGCAGAGGAACCCTAGAACTCCTTCTTTCTCTCTCTCTTCCATCTAAGCATGGTCTAAGTACCTGAAAAAAGTGCAAAGAACATCCATAACCGTATTTGCAATGATAACCATATTAGGGGAAAAAGCTTGTAATCTAACATATTTAGATGTGATTTAAATATAAAATGGCACAGGATGGAGCCCTAAAATAAGGCTACGTCACTATCTTTTTAAAACAACAAGTACAAACTTTTTATTTTTAGGTGGAATATAGAAATAGTAGACCTTAGTTTCCTTAGGACACCCAACAAATATACATTTATCCAATTTGGTTCCAAGGTTATAAATAAGTGTTTCTTGATATGAGCTTCACATACCAAAATATTCATTAAAAATGTTGGGATTTTTCCATTCCATATCTCATATGATGTTTTTCCAATGGATTTAGAAGGTACTCGGTTAAGTATTAACATGAAGGCTTGAAGAGAATATTCCCAAAAGTAAATCATAAGGTTAGGGAAACTCATTATTGGTCTTACGATGTCCAACATGGTGTCATTCCTTCTCTCTGACACACCATTATTTTGTGGTTTTCCATGTGGGATAAAGTTTGATACAATTTCTCAATACATCAGAAGGGACTCAAACTCTTGGCTTAATTACTCAACACCTGGATCTAATCGAAGTACTTTAATTATTTTACCAATATTATTTTGTACTTCATTTAGAAATTCTTCAAAAAATTTAAAGGAATCTGACTTGTGTTTCATTAGATACACACATCCAAATTTCCTAAAATCATCAATAAATGTGTTAAACTATTAAAATCCACCTCTAAAACTAGTGCTAAAAGGTCCATACACATTAATATGTATGCTTCCTAATAAGTCACTAGATCTCTCACTATTTCTATTGTAATATTTCCCAATAAAAAAGATTCACATGTCCCTATTGATTCAAAATCAAATGAGATCCGATAACCATCTAAAGTTCTATTTGAGTAGTTTAGCTCAAACTTCTTGATATTTATGTTATATACATTTGCCTCAAGATGAAATAAAAACAAAGACCATAAAACATAGGGGAACTTTCATAAAAATCTCATTTTTGGAAATAGAAATTCAATCATTCTTAATAAAAATTTAAAAATCATGATTGCCCAAACAAGATACAGAAGTAACATGCACATTCATGATAGGTAAATAACATAAGTTCTCTAACTCTATTACAAGCCCACTAGGTAGAGATTAATAAGTAGGTTTCTATAGAAGTGGTAGAAACTCTTGCCCCATTTGCAACCTATAGTACCCTCTCCCCTTTGCTCAAGTGTCTACTTATTTACAGATCCTACATATTTGAGCAAATGTGAGATCTACATCCAATATTCAGTACTCATGATTAAGAAGTAGATAAATTTATTTTAATAACATAAATGCCCAAAGTGGAGATTTATATCCCCTACTTCTTGTTCTTCGGTTCTCAAGGTAAAGAGGGAAATTTCTTTTTTAATGTTCAACCTGGTGACAATTGCTTCCCATACCCACTCCTCCTTTTTCTTTATGTGCATAAGATTTTAGGTCATCTTTAGAACCTTTCTTAGCCTTTTCTTTTCCCTTGGAATTTCCTTTTCCTTAGATGACAATCATCACAGATTTAAGCATATCTTTCATTTGTCCCACAACTGCTCTTAGCATGCCAAGTAGCATTTTTAATAGCTTATAAGAAACACTCATGTTGTAATTCATGAAAAATTGTGTATATGAATTCGATAATGATTATGAAATCAAATCTATGGATGACTCTTAAACGAACTAAAATTATAGTCTTGAAAGAGTTTCCACATTCCCAATTAACTCGACTACATGGGGTTCAACTGGATCACCTTATGCCATCTTCACTTAGACAACACCCTAGTGACATTATTATATGTGTCATATTTTGTAAAAACCATCACATGCGGTAAAATAGGATAGACAATGTGATGGAGTGGATTTTTTTGAAATCCATAAATCTCCAATAACATTTTAGAATCCATATCTTGAGTTATAATGAGAGTTCCAAGTATTTTTTTTAGTAAAGTTGGAATGTTGATTGAGATTTATATAATGATTAAGATATCTCTTTTTATGCCTTCTTGAGGAATTTAATTGGATAGTCTAACAATTCAGTTTTGGCACCAAATTCATGTACAAGGTACCTTTTGTAGAGAGGAAGCTATGGTTAAAATTTGGTGGCAATTGGATGTCCCTAGAGGAAGTTATTTAGGTTTTATAGTGGTGAAATAATATGTTTGATTGAGGATTTATTAGACCTAAGTTTAATACCATAAGCCTAGATCAGGCTGTGTCACGCTTCCTTGGCTTGAGGAGCCACAGATCGCTGACGTGGCCATGTGGTGACCTTTGGATGGGTTGTATTTGATGACCTGAACCTTGTTTGCAAGATAAATTAGTCAAGGTAGTGGGCAGACTGGAAATCCCATATGGAGGTGCCGAGTTGTGAGGGATCGTGCCTATGCGGTAGTTTTGAGTGAATGGCAATGCCAAGTGCAGTAGTAGACCATGTCTGCATTGTGACCTTATGGAGGAAACTAAAGGGGTAGTTTTCCTTGACTTCCCAGGCTGCAGTTTGAGCCCTCGTTTGAGGTGATAGGAGGTAGAGGGAAGACAACAGAGAGATCTAGTTGTGGGGAAACGACCTTGAGACTGGCGTAGCCAACCCAGTTTTTGGGTGAAGTTCACAGATGGTAGTCGACTGGTGTGGAACTCAGGCCAGGATGAGCCTCCACGGAGATGATGATGGCGCTAGCAGTCAGATGATAAATTGTCGTCAGCCTAACCCATGCCGGAGTAGCAGGCCGGAGATAACGCTTATCCATGGTAGAACAGAAGCCGGTGGCGGTGATCTTCTCAAGCACCAGCACGAAGGATCTTGGCCATGATGGTTCCTCATCGGAGCTGTGTAGCACCATGCGTTTTCTAGGCGGTGTCATGTGCAGTGCATGGGCGTCGGACGCTGAGATCGTGAAGGAGAGAGGGGTGCTCCACAGCAGCGCTGGCGGTTAGGAGGAACTAGGCAGACGATCGTACACCGGAGACCAGCCTAGAGCAGCGGCGCCCTGAATAAGTTACGGAGAAGCCATCGTGTTGAGAATGCACGAAGCAGAGAGAGGGGGATCGACCAGGGCGGGTCCAGTCCAAGCCAGGAATCAGCCGGAACCAGAGGAGGAGTGTCCGCACAACGGTGCCTTGAGCAGAGGCATTTTTCCTCTTTTCTCCGCCCCTATAGAGGCCTACGGCGGTGAGCTTCCCCAGCCGCAAGGAGTTTCCACGGAGGAGGTGGCCTCAAGGACGAAAATGCTGAGGGAGCCTGGACGAGGTCTAAGGCAGCACCATCTGAAGCCGAGGAGGGGATAGCGGCACCTATCCCTCACTGGAGGTCCAGCCTTGCGGCGGCGCTCCTGCGGTGCGGAGAAACACCAGGCGACCCACGTGAGAAAACGCGAGGACAGAGAGAGTCCAGTCACGTGTGAGAGAAGGGAGAGGAACCGGGCCCAATTTCCAACCAACCGGATCCAGAAGCTAGACCAGCCGGCTCATCAAGGAGCGACGCCAGCCTCATGGACACGTGGCAAGCTCCTATTCGCCCAAAAAGGTAAAATGCTCAGTTTTTCAATAAATCATAGAAATTCACTCACGCATCAGAAAAATACAAACAATATATCAAAATTTATAGAAAAATGCATAGAACAACCTAGAACTATAATATCAAGCTTTTGATGCTCAAATATTAGTGATATCATGGAAGATGTGTAATGCTTGTTTAGTGGATAATAAATAGCAAATGATGACATACAATTATGGAAAAATGTCAGTAACTCCATAATAATGTTTATAATGCACCTGATGTCAAGGATGATCATGTTGATGTACGAAATCATGTAATTTGTTTAATATGTCTAATTAGGGCTAATAACCCTAACAAAATGCAATAAATACATATGTGCTCTATAAATGATGAAATTGACAGAGAAAGCTCATATCAGTATATTGAACCTCAGTTTTAGTTATGAGATCATAATGATGAACAAAATCCATGTTATATGAAGATGAATATTAATACATGTTATAAAACCCTAATCTCGGTTAATGGTGTAACCTAGGGTTAATTAATGTGCACAAAAATGCTATGGAAGATAATGTTCAGATAATGAATCATAATCTGAAATATGACATCAGTATGATAATTCTAAGACAAGAATGCAAGTAATGATGAGAATATCCTAATGAGTAAGAAAACCCTAATATGAGAACGACTAGGGTTAAGATGAGATATAATAAGATGAGAACCTCATGACAGTATATGGTCTTGTTTTGATCAGGTTTGACCAAGCTTATAGTTGACATCAGTGATATGTGTTTAGTATGGTCTATCTCTTTGGAAGGTACGCCATTACCTCTTACTTGGCTTATTATACAATATGCTTGTGTTATATGAGTAGTAAAATACTTGGCATATGGTATTGATTGAAATGATTGTTCTGGTATGATATGTTGCATGATTTTCCATAATTATTGCTATGAACACATGAAACATAATATATTTGTTCCATTATATCTAAGCACTTCAACTCTTTGGTAGTAAAGTGATGGAAAACAAGTACTTCAACTCTTTGGTAGTAAAGTACTTCGAAGTGATCCAACTCTTTGGTAGTAGATCACATTGTGAAATGATCCAACTCTTTGGTAGTACATCATAAAGGCATTAATGCATTCAACTCTTAGGTAGTAAATGCATGGATGATATAATGGAAAATATGCTTAAAATATGTGTTCTCTTTTGTTAATGAACATCTTTGTGCAAGTATATGCTTTTTCTTATATTTCTTTATAATTGCCAAGTATTAGTTTTATCTTATTGCCAAGATATGATGAGAGGTATATAAAAGACACGTAGGCATACTCAGTACAATATTCTTGAAATATTGTGCTGACGTGTACCACATGTAATATTTTTGTTTAGGTTGTGGTTATGCTCTTGAAGATCCAGGATAGTTGTGAGTTGTGTGGCGAGCTGATGTTCAGGTGGACCTGTTGTCTTAAGATCTTGTTGTATTAGCTGTAGCACATGTATATGTATAAGTTTGATGTTCAATATGTAATATCAAATGTTGTAACAATTCATGTTGTAATTATATGTTGAATGGTGAACATGTGTGTATGGTTTTATTATTGTTCATGTACATGTGCTACTGATTGTTTCCTTTTGACTTCCTCTGATTTTCTTCTTCTTAGCCTTATGTGGGATGTTGAAATTGGGATTCTCGTTGAGGTGAGGGTTTCAATTTGGACGTCACACATCATATTAAGTTTTAGAAAATCCGGGGATGTCACAGGTGGTATCAGAGCATGAACAATAGCAAAGCCTGACATTTGCTCATTATGCAACTCAAAACTAAAGAACCTTGAACCATAATAATCTTCAGGGTTAGATTAGTCATCTTTTAGAGACTAGATATGACCTAGCCTCTAGGTTAGCACCTAGATGTCTGAGAACTAGGTCTAGACTGGTGCTTGTTAAGTAGTAAGTCCTTAGATGTCGTTCTTTCCTTGTAGTGCAGCGGTATGGGACGTTGTACTATTTGGAAATGGCGTGCATCAAGGGAAGAGAAACCCTAGACATATGGTGCTCGTTGTCTAGAGTATATACACTAGTCTACACCATGTTCTCACCCTTTTCACTAGTTTTCATGACACTATACCCTCCACTATGTGTGGGACACTTGTTTCTGGATTTGGTTTTTGATTCCAAACGAATCGAACCTCGATAGTTTTCTCTGATGCTTATTTTATCGGAGAAAAACTATATAATATTTTATTATGTATATGTATTACAAAAATGTGTCCCCACACATGTACGAGTAGGAGGTGATCATGCAACCTAAGTGAAAGTGAATGACATCAGTCTAGAAGAGAGAGTAGTTCTAGATTAGATGTCTAGAGCCTTTTTGATATATATGATAGATGGAATAGATGAAATAAGCTATGATGTAAGTCTTATATAGAAGACATAAGATGGTTATGATGATCTATGTTTGTTTTTGAGGACCTATAGTTCAATTTTGAGGATTTGAAATAAGTGTTGATGATGAAAGTATGTGTGCTTTTCTAAGTTAAGATAAGCTAAGCTAAGATAAGGATGTGAATCAGCATGAGCCTCAATCTCTTTTACAAAGGAGGACCTCTAGTGTTAGGACCAGTTTTGGGGTTAGCTCAAGAGAGAGCGAGACCCACAGGGAGAAGGTCAAAGAACCTAGACTCCATGATATGAGAAATATGAGATATGTGATATGATATGTCCTAAACCAGACTACTCCTGAGTGATTGAGTTGAGTTGCTTTATGCATGATTCCTATAGTTTGTTAAACCCTAGATGTCCTTGGGAAGACCAAACCCGAGAGATAGAGAGAGGCTGGTTATATGTGCATGTGAACATGAATATGACTGCCTGCCATCTGGGTGAGGGAGAGAGCCCAAGACCCTGGAGGAGGTAGCTATGTTAGTTTCTGTGAAGCCTCGTGCACGGGTTGGTGGTTTCCCACATAGGAATCTAGTGGTGTATATAAGAGAGTTTTTAGGTAAGCATGTCTTATGTGTAGAGAACCCATGAAGAGAATGTCATAGCATGTTTTGGTTTGTGCTTTGTGGATAGAGCTTGTAAATCTATCACTAGTGCCAATGAGATATACCTGAGAACCCTAGACTGAGAGGGAAGATATAGTTTATACATATGAGATACTCATAGAGTTGAGTTAGCTCAGAGAGACTGAGCATGGAAATACCCTCATGTTATGGGTCAAGAAAACCTCAATTGGACTACATAAAGTTTTGATAAGCCACTTGTATAAGTTTTTTTAGTACAACCATGATATAATATATGCAAGATGTGATCTAATCTCAAGATGTGATACATAGACACGATATGATGGAAACCTAGAGATGGTTTAATAGATATCAATGCATAAATGGTTAGCCATATACGTGAATAATGCTCATTATATAAAAAAATTGATGGATAATCTTGTGATGAAATCACTCGTAAATGTTGCAATTTATATGAACAATGAAATGACATCATCTTAATGATATATGCCAAACAGTGATAGTGTTAGTGCTTAATAAATATGTTTGAAAATATAGCACAATATAAAATGTTGATGACACCTTGATGTATGGGTGACTTGGGTTAACTCCTTTATAACATGATATTATGATGTGGAAATCTTAAAGCATGTCTAAAGACAAATATGCAACCCTAACATATGATATATGTCATTATGTAACCTAAGCTCCTAAACCATGACATATGATCAGTGGTTCACCCTTGTATCGCCTTAGATGTTTGAAAACTACCTAATAGCTGGGACGTAGTTCGAGAGCTTTTGACTATGTTGTACATAGAATGGTGCCTACATGTGGATGATAGAAAGATAAGGCTTTCCCTATAAGGATGAATATGGTTTACTTTCGAGGACGAAAGTTCTTTTAAGATGTATATGATGTGACAAAGTGGGCTTTCTGGCTTAATTTCGAGGACGCAATATCTTTTAAGGTGTGTAGGATGTGATGGAGTGGGTTTTTTTTAAATACATAAATCTCCAATAACATATTAGAATCCATATCTTGAGTTATAATGAGAGTTCCAAGTATTTTGTTTAGTAAAGTTGGAATGTTGATTGAGATTTATATAATGATTAAGATATCTCTTTTTATGCCTTCTTGAGAAATATAATTAGATAGTCTAACAATTCAGTTTTGGCACCAAATGCATGTACAAGGTACCTTTTATAGCAAGGAAGCTATGGTTAAAATTTGGTGGCAATTGGATGTCCCTAGAGGAAGTTATTTAGGTTTGATAGTGGTGAAATAATGTGCTTGATTGAGGATTTATTAGACCTAAGTTTAATATCGTAAGCCTAGATCAGGTTGTGTCACGCTTCCTTGGCTTGAGGAGCCACAGATCACTGACATGGCCATGTGGTGACCTTTGGATGGGTTGTATTTGACGACCTGAACCTTGTTTGCAAGATCAGTTAGTCAAGGTACTGGGCAGACTGGAAATCCCATCTGGAGGTGCCGAGTTGTGAGGGATCGTGGCTATGCGGTAGTTTTGAGTGAATGGAAATGCCAAGTGCAGTAGTAGACCACATATGCATCGTTACCTTATGGAGGAAACTAAAGGGGTAGCTTTCCTTGACTTCCCAGGCTGCAGTTTGAGCCCTCGTTTGAGGTGATAGGAGGTAGAGGGAAGACAACAGAGAGATCTAGTTGTGGGGAAACGACCTTGGGACTGGCGTAGCCAACCCAGTTTTTGGGTGAAGTTCACAGATGGTAGTCGACTGGTGTGGAACTCAGGTCGGGATGAGCCTCCACGAAGATGATGATGGTGCTAGCAGTCAGACGATAAATTTCCGTCAGCCTAACCCATGCCGGAGTAGCAGGCCGGAGATAACACTTATCCATGGTAGAACAGAAGCCGGTGGCGGTGATCTTCTCGAGTACCAGCATGGAGGATCTTGGCCATGATGGTTCCTCATTGGAGCTGTGTAGCATCATGCGTTTTCTAGGTGGTGTCATGCGCAGCGCATGGGCGTCAAACGCTGACATCGTGAAGGAGAGAGGGGTGCTCCACAGCAGCGGTGACGGTTAGGAGGAACTAGGCAGACGATCGTACACCGGAGACCAGCCTAGAGCAGCGGTGCCCTGAATAGGTTACACAGAAGCCATTGTGTTGAGAACGCATGAAGCAGAGAGAGGGGGATCGACTAGGGCGGGTCCAGTCCAAGCCAGGAATCAGCCGGAACCGGAGGAGGAGTGTGCGCGCAGCGGTGCCTTGAGCAGAGGCCTTTTGCCTCTTTTCTCCGCCCCTACAGAGGGTGACGGCGGTGAGCTTCCCTAGCCACAAGGAGTTTCCACGGAGGAGGTGGCCTCAAGGTCGAAAATGCTGAGGGAGCCTGGATGAGGTCCAAGGCAACACCATCTGAAGCTGAGGAGGGGATAGCGGCACCTATCCCTCACTTGAGGTCCAGCCTTGCGGTGGCGCTCCTGCGCTGCGGAGAAACACCAGGCGACCCACGCGAGAAAACGCGAGGACAGAGAGAGTCCAATCACATGTGAGAGAAGGGAGAGGAACCTGGCCCAATATCCATCCAACCGGATCCAGAAGCTAGACCAGCCGGCTCATCAAGGAGCCACGCCAGCCTCATGGACACGTGGCAAGCTCCTATTCACCCAAAAAGGTAAAATGCTCAGTTTTTCAATAAATCATAGAAATTCGCTGAAGCATCAGAAAAATACAAACAATATACCAAAATTCATAGAAAAATGTGTAGAACAACCTGGAACTATAATATCAAGCTTTTGATGCTCAAATCTCAGTGATATAAGGAAATATGTGTAATGCTTGTTTAGTGGATAATAAATAGCAAATGATGACATAAAATTATGAAAAAATGTCAGTAACTCCATAATAATGTTTATAATGCACCTAATGTCAAGGATGATCATGTTGATGTACGAAATCATGTAATTTGTTTAATATGTCTAATTAGGGCTAATAACCCTAACAAAATGCAATAAATACATATGTGCTCTATAAATGATGAAGATTACAGAGAAAGCTCATATTAGTATATTGAACCTCAGTTTTAGTTATGAGATCATAATGATGAAAAAATCCATGTTATATTAAGATGAATATTGATACATGTTATAAAACCCTAATCTTGGTTAATGGTGTAACCTAGGGTTAATTAATGTGCACAAAAATGCTATGGAAGATAATGTTCAGATAATGAATCATAATCTAGAATATGACATCAGTATGATAATTCTAAGACAAGAATGAAAGTAATGATGAGAATATCCTAATGAGTAAGCAAACCCTAATATGAGCACGACAAGGGTTAAGATGAGATATAATAAGATGAGAACATGATGATAGTATATGGTCTTGTTTTGATCAGGTTTGACCAAGCTTATAGTTGACATCAGTGATATGTGTTTAGTATGATCTATCTCTTTGGAAGGTACGCCATTACCTCTTACTTGGCTTATTATACAATATGCTTGTGTTATATGAGTAGTAAAATACTTGGCATATGGTATTGATTGAAATGATTGTTCTGGTATGATATGTTGCATGATTTTCCATACTTATTGCTATGAACACATGAAACATAATATTTTGTTCCATTATATCTAAGCACTTCAACTCTTTGGTAGTAAAGTGCTGGAAAACAAGTACTTCAACTCTTTGGTAGTAAAGTACTTCGAAGTGATCCAACTCTTTGGTAGTAGATCACATTGTGAAATGATCCAACTCTTTGGTAGTAGACCATAAAGGCCTTAATGCATTCAACTCTCAAGTAGTAAATGGATGGATGATATAATGGAAAATATGCTTAAAATATGTGTTCTCTTTTGTTAATGAACATCTTTGTGCAAGTATATGCTTTTTCTTATATTTCTTTATAATTGACAAGTATTAGTTTTATCTTATTGCCAAGATATGATGAGAGGTATATAAAATACGCGTAGGCGTACTCAACACAATATTCTTGAAATATCATGCTGACGTGTACCGCATGTAATCTTTTTGTTTAGGTTTTGGTTATGCTCTTGAAGATCTAGGATAGTTGTGAGTTGTGTGGCGAGCTGATGTTCAGGTGGAGCTGTTGTCTTAAGATCTTGTTGTATTAGCTGTAGCACATGTATATGTATAAGTTTGATGTTCAATATGTAATATCAAATGTTGTAACAATTGATGTTGTAATTATATGTTGAATGGTGAACAATAGTGTATGGTTTTATTATTGTTCATGTACATGTGCTACTGATTGTTTCCTTTTGACTTCCTCTGATTTTCTTCTTCTTAGCCTTGTGTGGGATGTTTAAATTGGGATTCTCACTGAGGTGAGGGTTTCAATTTGGACGTCGCACATCAGATTAAGTTTTAGAAAATCCGGGGACGTCACAGACAACTAGTACAACAACTTTAACCACCAACTGTTGTAAAAAAAACCCAACAAATTCACATATAAATGAAATCTTGAAACATCACTTTAGTTTTAGCCACTCAATCAAGAAATCGGGTTGATTGTCCAGTAGTCTCTGATTTAGGCATTTCATATGTTGTTTCTGAGTTTTTCATCTTTTCTTGATCACAAACCCTCCAAGGACCATCCTCTTCAGTGTGGAATTTGGATCATCTCCATCAATCCACCATGGTCCATTGTTGATGCCATCATATCATCCTACTTTAATTACATAAATAAGATTTACAAAACGAATGAATAGAGAGAGGCATGTCATGCACATCATATACATGGTACATGATGTTTCATCAAAACCAAAACAATGATTTTACATATTTCAAATCACACCACAATGATCTAATAACCATATCCACATGCACCAAAAAAGTCAAATTCAAGGCCTTACATATGTATATTTAATCCAATATATATCATATCATATATGATATTGGGTGATGATAATGGATACCATTTTGCACATAATTTTCTTGACCAATCATTTTCTCTCTAAAACTCAAACCACATAAAAAATTCCTACATATTCCATGATACCACTATAGGGTCATTGAGAAAAGGGGTACAATAAAATAAAAAAATATTATTTATGCCCTAGTCATTAGATCCATTGTAGCTATTTGATGTTAATGAAAAAAACACATGGAAAAGGATAAAGGTTAGACCTTTGGGGATACTAGTTTTCCAACAACTAGACATGTCTTGGCGGTGAATAACTTGATCTTCTAGATCTAGATCTAAATCTTCCACCAAGAAATGTGAATACATCAACAAGAGATCTGGATTTTCCACCAACTTTTTGCACAAGTATCTTCTTCATAAAACCTTGTTGTCATCATTTGGAACAACTTCTCCAAAACTCAGCTGGTGTTCCTAGGCCTCTAATTTTCCCAAAAGGATGAGGGAAAAATGTAAATGTCAATTGTAATAATTCTCCTTTAAATATGTAGATGCAAGTTGTAATACTTCATAATGTATTAATATACTAATATACATGTTGAATGTTTAGATTTTTTATGGTGTATGACTATAGTTTTATGTTGATGTACACTTATTCTTCTGCATCAAACTATGAGTAATATATTTGGAGTTTTTCCTCTCACCCCAAGGGTTTGGGAGGGTGGAATCTAGAGTTGTTATAGATGGTATCAGAGCATGAATAATATATTTACTCGACAATTGCTCATTATGAAACACAAAAATAAATTTTACCTTCTACTTAAAAATCTAGAAACTTAGTGAGTTGTTATATAGGAATTAATTTGACATATCCTCTAGGTTAGAACCTAGATGTTTGAGAACTAGGTCTAGACAAGTGTCTGAGACCCTATTCATGTAGAGTTCATTGTGTAAGGTTTATACACTAGTATACACTTTGTTCTCACCATTTATGTTGGTGGTATGAAACTAGACTCTTTACCATGTGTGGGAAACTAGATTTTGTTGGTTTTATTTTGTTTCCAATTGGCTCAAGACTCGAAAGATTTCTCAGGAACCTGATTTATTAGAGAAAAACTATATAATATTTTATTATATAGGCAAGTAATTACGAAAGTTTGTCCTGGCACACATGGTAGCAATAGGTAGTCATGCAGCCTAAATGAAAGGGAGTGACATTAGTCTAGAAGAGGGAGTAGTTCTAGATTAGATGTCTAGAGCCTTATCAGGATATCTGACAGATAGAATAGATGATGAAATGGTATGCACTATATGAGTATGATTAATTTTAACTATGTTTGATCTCTAATGATATAAGTTTCTTTGTAAAGTTCTATGTTTTTTTAATGAGATATGAATCCAATTTTGAAAAATATTTTTTATCTCTTGATGATGAAAGTATATATATTTTCTTTCATAAGCTAATTTAAGTTAGGACAAGGATAAAAATGCATGAGCCTCAAGCTCATTAAAAAGCAAGACCCCTATTGTTCGGAAGATGTACAAGTCAAACTCTAGAGAGAAAGAGAACCAGTAGGAAAAGCATAGAAGACATGACCTACAAAATATGAGAAATATGAAATATATGTGAAATAATGTATCATGTGTTGTTTTTACAACTGAGTAGATGAGATGAGTCCTTATGCATGATTCATATATATGATATAAATCCTAGATATGGGGGTTGGGAAAAATAAAATGAGATGGGTAGAAGACCCATAAAGAGAAAGTTAATCCCTTGACTAAGTTAGGTACAAACTTGTCAAGTTTCTAGAGATCATCATTAGTTGCAAGTGAGGGGATATAGGAAATGTTGGCTCTTGGAGTAAAATTCCTTGTGCATAAGATACTCCATAGTACATGCTAATTCTTCTTCTTTTCTTACTTTCTATATGATGTTAGAAACCTCACTTGAGATATTTTAATGATTATGTATGAAGAGTCACTTATAAAAGCTTGAGCTATTCTATATTCCCTTCCTATATCATACATGTAACATCCAAGTTTGAATCATGATAAGTTTAACTTAGTATTTTTCTTTCCCTTTCTATCATACATGAAAGATATAAGTTAAAATCATGAGCTTGTAATAAAGATATATTTAGATTATATATTACTTGATCACAAAATATAGTTATTAACCTCAAATCTTATGAATTGAAGATTTTTGTTTTGTGATAACTCCCTGATAATGGAGGGAAACCCTAACATTAAAAAATGTTAATTAAGCCTTCACAAATAATGAAATTCTAGTATGATGTTAATCATAAACCACAATAAAGATGTTAAGGATGAAAGTTATGAAAATTAAGGATATGATATTTTGATATCACCTTACATAGGTGAGTAGGGTGAAAAATGTAACATTGAGTAATGCTTTTTCAACTACATGTGTATAAATAATCCCCCATTTTTTATGGAGATAGGGGATCTAAATCTTAACTTCAAATAATGTTTATGACTAAGTTACTCAATGATGCTTCAACCTATATAAGGTGAAGTAGGTACCCCCTAGATGCTCTCGATCCTAAGATGTCGACTTGGGATACATATAGATATATCAAAACTTTAGAAACTATAAATGGTAACCTATATAAAATTAGGACCTTTAAGTATCACTATTTGTTTGAGATTAGTCAAATTCAATGAAGAAATTCAATATAAGTTGGATTCAATTTTATGACCATGATTTTAGGGTAACAATACTAACTATGATTATGATATTTATGGTTGATCAGTACATGAACAATTTGATTAGCTATTTAATCAAATTTATCTAGGTCTCATGTGATTATTTGATGTACTTCTGATGAGTTTCAATTGATATTGATTTACATCACAATGAAAATAAACGTCTTGAGGAATTCACCTATGTGGTCAAACAATTTACTTTTAGACTTATTTTTATCAGAACCTAGGTCTTTGAATGGAATATCTTAGGTAATCATTTCATGACATTTTTATGATCCATTAGATAGATCTCATATTTTGATCTTATATTAAAGGACTAATTTTTTCATATACATATGACCTATGTTTTAGTACAATTTGTGTCTCACATCCATTGTTGTTAAAAGCCTCCATGACTATATTGAAACCATAGTTGGGGCTCATGGCACCATCCAAACCCTAGTATAGGAAATCTAGTGTCATGATTAATGTTCTACATCCTTTTCTTACGAATAAGTTGGTGCCTAAGAGACAAAGTCCCTTGGTGCCACTCATTCTAATTAAATGGAGTGAGGTTGAGAACTATAGTGTGCCTTGAGCTCCTCCACTCTCAGATCTATCTAACAACCCATATCTTGCAGGTTGACATGAGCTGAGCGATCCCATTTATAAACTCCTCCTTCCATTGTTACCACTTCTCAATGACCCATAAAACTTGTGTGATACACCGTTCGAACAAAACGTCATTAACTAAGCGGAAGCGATCATTAACAACGGATTACTGAAAATCACTAAAAATTAAAACCATTTACAAAGAGATCCAAACACAGCAAAACTCTTTTATCAAGAACCAATGCATTTTATTTACATCCTGGTTCATAAGTACATATCCTGTAGCATCCCTTCTCAAGGATTACAAGCATCAACTTTTCTATTAAAACTATACACAGGCAGCATAAGAAGCTCGAGACATCAAGCCAATATCTCAGATCGATTTATTAAAAGTACTAACTACTAACTCTGAGGACCTGAGAGTACAGAGACGACACATAGGACTCTCTATACAAATTATGACAACCAGTGCCTCCACCTGGAATATCACTGTTGTCCATGTTGCTGATGCTGCTACTCTTCCCCTGCTATAGGGTTTCTGCCTCTTCTTCTGTGTCTACCTAAAAAGTGTTGGTGACCAACGGAGTGAGACCCAGTCCCAGCGAGAGATATAACTCTCCACCAAAAACATTATTATTGCATTTTAGTAGAATAAAACCGAGCAGAGGAATCATATATATTCAATAGCAGATAAATCAATGTCTAAACATATTAGAGCAATATTCTTATTCAAAGCATTTCAGCTATAACTTGATAAAGCAACATGTCACTTATCGAATAAGGAATTGAAGAACATGTATAACATTTATCCATCTAGGATATGATAAGCAAGGTAACATCAACCAATGATTCTCGTATTTCAACCTTAAGCAAATATGCTACACGACTGATTACATTTTACAATCATACTTAAGCCCTGAGGAGATGAGGTATACCTCTCATACTCCAACTGACCACGACGGTGTCAAGCATCGGTTCCATACATAGGTCAAGGAAGAGCCAGATTTCCATGACCTCATCCCCCTTAGTCAGTGTGAGTACAAAATGTAGGACATCTTGTGTATCTGCTAAATAGCTTTCCAGGGTATACTGGCAACTTCGCTATAGAGTTACAGTGGTGGTTGTACTCTCTTCGCAATTGAGAGATTTCATGTTTATCTCACATCGATCCAGCATTAACATTATTGGGAGATTCCTGATGCATCCATCTCGACACATATAATGAAGGATTGAGAGATTTAATGTTTATCTCACATCAATCCCACATTAGGGCATAAGGATATTCACGCTCATAACCCCGACATACTCAACAGTATGCCCTCAAGGAGATCCTCTGGGAAAACCTGTTTCACCATCACCAACTACTTACGATGATGGATCTATGGCGAGGGCTTTACATGATAACATTTCACTTGATTAATTAAGTACATTACCATATTCTTTTAGCATCAGTCAAGTTTTCAAACATAAATTATCATAACAATGCTACAAAGAATGTGTAATACTTCTATCAAGTACTTTTCGTACCTTTATAAAACATTGGGATCTCAATTCCTTGTCACATCATGGGAATTCTCATCCCTTAACATCTCATTATCAGGATTATGAAATATGGGTATTCAAACCATCAGTTCATCAAAGAAAACTTGTTACCACTTATCAGGTAACCAATACCTTCAGGTCATCTGACCAAGGTAAACATGATACTTGCTACACTAACATCTCACATGGCTCTCAAGGCCCATTTAATCTCTTGTTACCTCTTACTAGGCAACAATGCATATTATGGCTCACAAGGCCCATAAAAAAATTTCAATAATAAAACATCATAGCTCATACCTAGCTATGCCCAAAATCTCATGATACTTGCATGGTTAGTACACATGATAACAGTTATATCAATTACATATCAGCACTATGCAATGTAAGGGTAGCATCTTTATTCCCTCATTAGGGTTAGGGTTTCATATTAGGATTTCATATAGCATTACATAACATCATCCTGGATTAGAGTTTCACATCACATCACTGCATTAGGGTTTCACATGGCAACACCCTATATTAGGGTTTCACACATCATTATCTTGAATTAAGGTTCCTTATAACTTTTCCCCAAATTAGGGTTTCATGTAACTTTACCTAAAATTAGGGTTTCATGAAGCATCCTCTTTAATTAGGGTTTTTCATTATATTACCCTGAATTGGGATTTCTCATATCATCACCCTAGATTAGGGTTACACCATTACCCTAGATTAGGGTTTCACCTAGCATTGCCCTAAATTAGGGTTAGGGCTCATCAACCTTCTCGATTAGGGTTTCCTGATCTCTTTATCAAGGATCATACCCTAATTACATATTTTATTCATGTTGAATGTGTTGAGGCTTAACCACTACATGATTATTATACATGTATGAATTCCTCTCTCTCTCATCCTCTATAGGATGTTGATTACTTCAAGCTTTATTAGATTAGGCCAACCCTTCATTCAAGTACATACATTTAGCGTTAGCATAGTGTATTGAGATATTGCTTCCATAAGCATCAAAGGTTAACCCCTCTAAAGGTACTAATCACCCTAGTACCTTAAAGGTACAACCATTGTAATTATCTTTGATATACATCATTAACAATCATGGGGTTTAATTGATCTTTCATCACATTAGGTCTTCAAATGGTTTTGGTTGCATTGAATCTCCAAACGGTTTTGACCCCTCAACCTCCAAACGGTCTTGAAACTGTTTGGGCATCTAGGGTTGAGACCGTTTTCCCTCCAAACGGTTTTGAAACCGTTTGGGCACTCAACCCTTGAAACCTATTGATCACATGTACATTGAAACCGATTGGACCCATCAACATTTGAAACTGATTGGATAAATCAACCTTAAAATCAATTGGACCTCCAAACGGTTTGAGACCGTTTGATCTCAAACGGTTTGAAAATCGATAGATTCCAAATGGTTTCAAGATTGTTTGGACTCAAACGGTCTGAAGACCATTTGGTCCAAACTACCTTGAAATCGAAAGGATCATCTAGGGTTTCCTTCAACCAATCAATTAGGGTTTGCTTCAATGAATCATTCATCAATTGGACCATTGAGAGTACATCAAATTATAACCCTTGGATCTCCAACCATCCATCACAACCCTTGACCTCCAAATGGTTTTGAGATCATTTGGACTGAAATGGTCTTGAGACCGTTTGGACCATCAACCATGAAATTGATTCAATTCAATTAGGGTTTCAACACTTCAACCTGATTAGAGTTTATAATTAGTGGATTATCCATTACTGAACCTATTATGATTCAATCAATTAGAACCATTGGATCAACATCTAAATACATCAGCAAGTATCTCCAAACGTTCTTGAGACTGTTTGATCACAAACGGTCTTGAGACTATTTGCACCCAAACGGTCTTGAGATCGTTTGCACCCAAACGGTCTTGAGACTGTTTGGTTTCAATCGGTCTTGCGACCGATTGGTCTCAAGTTGAAACCGTTAGGATATGATATTTCTTGAGGTGTGTGCTAAGATGACATCATCATCTTCAAGCTTCAAACCTTTGAAATTTTCTGTGATCTATGTGGTGATTTCAACAATTAATCAAAAGGAAATTCGGGAAAGAAAAAGGAATCAACATATGATGAAGAAATGAAATCAATAATGATATTTAAGGGTTCAAGTTATATAACCCACCTTCAAAGTTGAATCCAAACATCAAGCTTCACATTTTTATTGGTGAATGAAGCTTTTTCAACTTCCCAAGCTCTGTCCTCAAGTCTTTGAGTGAAAAAAATGGCTAAAGTTGAAGATTGAATGGAGAAAAGAAGAAAATAAGCATTGAATTTCGATTTCCACCATGAAATCAAGGTCGAAGATGATTAAGGAGCTCACCTACAGTTTGGGGTACGTCCTCCTGTTGCTCCTAAGCTCCCTTGTGCTTGGCCAAAGAAAGGAAAGAAAGAAGAGTCGAAAAAGCCTTTCATGTGGGTGAATGAATGGAGTGTATATAAGGGAAATTAAGGAGACAGAAAGTGTTATAAAAATCCTTCAATTCCCTAAATTTGTGCCACTTATCAGCCTCACTTCCTTGCATACGAAGCCATCATCCTCCCCTTTGAAATCCTCTTCTTTATCCATGAATTAAAAGAAAACAATTCAGCACCTTAATCAATTTAATAATAATATCCAAAAATTAGTGGATATTACTTTTTCTTTAACTAATGTGAGTAGGCTCTCCACTCACTTTATATATTTCGGTGCCATTTCAAGGCACACGGACTTCCATACTTATATAAATTCAACCACCACATTTTTGGTTGAAGGGCACTTCCATTAATATATTTATTTTTGCATTAAAATGAATTAGGGTTTCAATTATGCTAAAATCTTAATTATTTTAATATCAAGATTCTCTCTCCCCCAAAGAGATTCAAATGAGATTCCCCTCTTATTTTCTTGTCTCTAATTGATACCAAGAAACATTAGGGACTCTCTAGAAGTGGTATTTTGCATATTGAACCCTAGGTTTTGGGTAAATTGCATGTTACACCAAAACTAGGTTTTGATGCACAAACATTGCTTAATAAGCTCTTTCTCGGTGCTCAAGTTTCCACCAGCCATACATCTGCATCATTTCCATTCTTATGATGCTTCAACACTTGAGGAACATTTTATCATGTAACATTTGCAAGTTAACCCCTCAACTTGGGTAATTTGCACTTTAGTCGAAAACGGGCAAAACATTGTTTTCAACATTATTCAAAAAGGACTAAAATTGAAACATAAGAACCTCTTGAGCCTTAATTACTTTTCAAAATATAAGAGCAAGCATATAATTATCTATAACAACCCCACCTCCCAGTAACCACCAATTAAGGGAGACTAAGAGATCAGAGTCGTTATCCTAATATCCGGATCAAAGGTTCAACAAATAATCTATAATAATTATCAAATTCTACTAAACTAAAATAAAAGGCTATAATAAAAATTAACTTTCTGCATACCTTTGAAAAACTTGGATATCTACTTCTATCCACATGGAGTCTATTCTAACTAATCCTCCTTTGAACTTTAATTCATGTATTTCACAATATGACAATTTATTGTTTGTCCTTTTGGCTTTGTACCTAAAACACCGAAAAACAAAATGCCGGTCAGCATAAAGATGGTATGTGGGGGAAACAATAATCATGCAATTAATAACCACATATTGCAGTCAATTATAGTTTAACAACCAACTTTATGTTTTAAATATAATTGTGCGATCCATACATAACATATCCTCTACGCTGTCCCTATAGTGGACCTGGATACTACCTTCCTTCTGGTAGATCCCCATTAAACCCCTCATGATCCTACCTATATGGTGAATCAGTTTCTAGGGTTGAGTCACATGGCACTACCCGTAGGTAGCCCACTCCTTAACTCATGGTGTGCTATAGAGTCTCATGGCACTACACGTGGGTAGCCCAATTTCTAACTCATGATAGCCTAGACCTTACTCTAGGTTGCCCTTTTTATAATTTACAAAGCCATAGAGGAGGACCTGGATCTAAGCCAATTATATATTCATTTATAGTGATAGTCATAGTCACTCTATAGTTGCATGAAATAAAAGGCATCCAACAATTATTTTTAACCAACCGATAAAAATGTTCAAAAATCGCTATGAATCTAAAGTGATTATTCATAAGTGTAACCACATACCTGTCAGACTGATTTGAAATAGAATAATCCATGCAAGTAAGAAATCCAAGCAAGAAAGCAATCATAACAAGATCCTAAAATAATCATACAATTTCCTTTTTATTACTCATATCATCAAGATCTATTAAACTTAGCTCACTTCCTAGGGTTTCTAGTCCACTTTTAGAGTTTCCATTGCAATTAGGGTTCCCTTCATCTCTCACTATTTTAAACCCTATTTTTTAAACAATTACTCACAAAACCTAATTATCTCATTTATTCTTCATGAAAGATACTAAGGTTATCTTTTAACAACATATAACCCCGATATCAGAAAAAGCATAATTATCCATCAATTAAGTCCATCAATCCTCTTTTTCATTAAAGCTACCATTTTTATCCTTTCAATCCAGGACAAGATCATTATGCTCATTTATCATCAATTCATAGTTCATTATGGTCCAAATCACATATGAACTCTATTTTCCATTAATTCTACCTTTTTATTCATAAGAAAACCCTAATTACTACATTAAGGGTATTTATTCACAATTAGAAACTTTTATACTCAAAATAGCTTAGAATTATCATACTTCGACTTTAATCATGATATTGAACACTTAAAGCTATTAAGAGTCATAATTACCATTATTAGGGTTTCAAGGCCCATTAAAGCATATTTATGTACATGAGCTCTCAATTAAACTAATTACATGCAAAGTTCATCCTTTTTGTTCTTAATATTCCTTTTCATGATTAATAGGCTAATATCAACTTTAATCATCCATTAAACTCTACTAATTACATTAATCATCACAAAATAGAGTTTCTTAATCATTAAAGCATTAAAGTTGATAACTTCCATTACTTTTTTAATTGCAATTAGAATCAGGCTTCAATTATATTTTTAATGGATTCCCCTCATTTTTTTCAGCAATTTTCATATTTTATGCACAATCATCCGAGATACTATTAAGGAGATATGATTTTTGTAATAAAACCTTACTTTGACCAATAAGGAGGAACCACGTAGCCTTGTTCCCATGCAATTGCTCGCTGGTTTGGAAAACATAACCAATTGTCGATTCTACCCCTGCTTAAGTTTCCTGACCTTCATACCCCTAGAGGGTATAGCTATCCAACGCAACCTATGTTGTCTTCAACCTTCTGATGGTGTGATGTAGCCACCCTAGGCACCATGGGCGCGGCTCCTGCTCCTACCTTAGACACCTATGGTGACCGGCGACAGTTCCTTTCAACCAGTCGCCCTCTGCCGCACCTATAGGTACCTTAAACCATTACCATGGAGGCGGAAAACAGACAGGGAAGACCTGCAACATGGTCGCCCTATGCAGCCATGATGTTGCTTCTGCAGCCAACTAGAGTGAGGGGTCGCTCACCCAAGCACCTTAGGTCATTATGGAAGCGGCAAGGCTCCCTCACAACTCCCTCTCGTAGCTTCATGGCTTCAGGTTCACATCGTTCTTCTTAGTTAGGGTTTGTATGCCAAGAGTAAGAATAATAAGAGGAAGAAAGGAGTGTACGTGGGATCTCTCTCTCTCCTGGACTCGGCCCAGGGCTCTCTCTCCTTTTATAGAGGAGGGTATCCACATCCAAGGACGTTCATTCAAGAAGAAACAAGTCCCACTCTTAAAGGAAACCCATTCCTTCCTTGAGAAGAAATCTTCTCTCTCCTAACTTATTCCTTTAATAAACCATATCTCTTGGACAATTAGGAATTTAGAATTCCTCTCACTTATTCTCTTTATTCTTGCTTTTTAATCCATTAGCACAAATTTCTATTTTCTTTTAATAGAAATTACTTCCTTTTAAACAATACTACAAAAATCATTCATTATGCATCATATTATTCTCTTATTTTCTATTTTTTTGGTATTTTCTCTTTCGTTTTCTCCATTGGGGCTCCTTGGACCCCAAGAAACTCAAATATTTTGGAATTCCTTTTTAAGGATATTTATTATCCTTCTAAATGCATCAAAATTCATTATTTCACATTATCTTGTTTATTTCTTATTAAAATATCTCCTTTTGAGGATTTTTCTTTATCTTTCTTTTTATTTTCCTCATTGGCATTCCATTTAACATTTGGAATCCTTTGGATACGAAAATCCATCAAGGATAACTCAATTATACCTCTTTTCACTTATATTCCACATTTTATCATTGTTTTCAATTTATTTCTTAATAAAGAAATATTTAATTGATCTTTTCTTTTCTTATTGCTTTCTTTTTGCAACTTTGGACTCCTTGGAACCCAAGGAAACAAAGAGGCACGAAATCCACCTTTGGATTATATATTTCTGCCTTCTAGAGGTTTATACATTTTTATTTTCTTCATTTCTGATTAATAATGGAGTTCCTTTTGTCTCTTCCTTGTTATTTGGCCCAATAGCCAATAAAGCCCAAAAAATAATCATCAAGGCTATTGTAAATGAAATCCATTTATTCAAAACAAGTCATATCTTTATTTGTTCAAATATCCTGAATATGAGAAATCACATTTCCCACCAAATGAACCCAAAACTGGGGTTGTAACATCCTTCCCCTCTTATAGGAATTTTGTCCTCAAAATTCCATCAAGCAAACAAACAATTCAGGATAAGACTTTTCCATGTCCATCATTGGCCCCTATGTGGTTTTACCTTATCCATGGCGCTTCCGATGAACCTTTATCATCACATATTCTTTCCTCTGAGTTCTTTTACCTTGGCATCTATCAACCTCACAGGTGACTCAGGTCATTTTAGCCTCTCTTGGGGCTCACTAGGTTCATTGCTCCGCACATGGTCCGGGTACCTCACATAGTACTCTAGATCGGACTCATGGAACACATTACACATCATGTTATCCTGAGGGGCAAGGCTAAACACAACCATCTCCACCAATCCATCTCAAATGGATCCATATATCGGGGACTCAACTTTCTCAGTTGTAGCTTAGAGGGATCAGATTTTCACATCACATATTCCCCCACAGTGAACTATATGTCAGTCTACTTTGCATCATCTTACAACTCATGTCGTCTCTGGGCTCCTTTCAGCCATTGCATGATCAAAGAAACTTCATCTTGACACACTGTGGTCCTTTTCTGACCATCACGAGGTCCCTTCACCAACATCACCTTAATGAAGTGGTGACTGACACAACCTCCCTTACAGAGCTTCTTTACATCCCGATACTGGCTATGATGGTTATCATCACATCTTACAGAAGACAAGAACTGTCTCCATGTATCACCCCGAATGAGCACACATGCTCTCATCAAACCCTCTAGTCTGGATCATACTAACCATTAGCTAGGGTGATAAACTGTACTAACATCGTGTTCTTCATGTATCTACTTCCTCCTTATGGAAGTGTATCTTTAGGTTATACTCAAGAACTTTTGAACTCGCATGGTGTAGTTGAATTATCTCTCTCATATGTGGTTCAATCGGATCTGTCCCTTGACAGGACTCTTTCTTTCTCATGTCATATAGGTAAGGCGATCTACCATAACCCATATTGCATCTCGACCTTCCTTGGTCTAGGGGAGACTTACAACATCCATAATGATGATCTCCCATTCCTTCTCAAGGATTCTTTATCCTCTATGTCAAAACACTGGGTTAATGGTGTTTGTCCTTCACCTCCTGGCTTGCATGACAACACACCACATGCAACTTTATCTTAGGCATCTAAAGTACTATTGTCACTTATTATCTTAGTAGTACCATGGTATATGGTAATCTTAAATCATGATCTCCTATATTGTCATGATTCCTTAAGATCGATTCCTCGGAAACCCTAAACCACTATAATCGAGGTTTCATCACCTTCCTTTTCAAAGAAGTGCATTTGAGGTTCTACTACCATCCTTTCATTGCATCAAGGACTAAGCTGGCTAACCAAACAACCATTAACTTGATCAACCGTTATTGTTACATATGAGTGTTAGGCAAACTTATCTATTTTCCAACTGAAGGTTAACCTAACAACCTCTTCTAGCCTCCATTTAAACTAGGCAGCTGCATCTCATCCAGAGCGTCCATTACCACTTCTCATCCTTAGGTGTTAGGTAATGTTGAAGACTTACACCTCTGTGTATTCCACTTATTATCTCATCTCAGCTCTTGGTCTATCTTCATCAAGAAAACTCTGAGCTTATTCTCTTGGTTTTTTTTCAAACTCAACCTTGTATGACTCTTATCTCATGATAAAACATCCTCATAGGATGTAAACCATCCATGTATCATTCACTTCGCAAGGGCATGTTATCATCTCTGTCCTCATACCTCATAACAATGTTCCAACTCACATTACCTTTTATCCTTGGTGTATGTCATGCGTATTGTCCTATCTCTCACTCCCATAACAAGAGGAAATAAGCATTTGGCTACAGTCTAAATACAAAGTTCTTCATGTTCCAAGAGTAGAGATGGTACATCCCACCTTTCCAGTACACCTAAGTTGAAACGTGCAGTTGATGCCTCTATATAATAATCATCTTGATATCAAAGTTACCTTTTATGGAAAACTGGTCTCGAACCTACTTGTATCCATACACATTCCTCATTCATCTCCTCTAGGTCTATAGGGTGCCGACACTTTTGGGGTCATCCATCTTCCCTCATGCATCTAGAGAGTGCCCTACTCATTTTCCCTTTGGGTCCCATGAGTTCATGAAGGTGATCAATCTCCTAACCCGTGGACCTCAGACAATGATAGATGTTACCTCCCGACCCTATGGTCATGTGCAACTAGGGAATTAGGCAACTCCTACTTCCATCGGTCTTATCCCTACTTGACCCTAGGATAGACTTAGGATTCATTTATAGTACATGTTCAACATAGAACCTTACCCAAGCCTTCATCATCTCTCTCTGCATTCATGGGTTGACTTTCATCCTTTCATAGGGGTCATGGCAACCTGCCTACCCTGGTCAGGCCCCATACCAGTTACTTCCATGGTAACACTACCACATGCACTTAGAGATGGTTATCTATGGGTCTTATAGGTTCATTCTCATACCATGTACTTTTCACATGCTTCTCAAGATCCTATGAGATCTCTTTAGGTTTCCTCAAAACCCACACAACTGGTTTACACCCTACCAAAGGGTTCCTCTCCCAGGATGGGAGGAAACTACAACCCTTGACAACAAGGTCACAAACATCCTTAGGGTTTATATTTACATGAGCATGCTTAACCCTAGCAAGCTACTAAGGCACAAGCACACCACCTATTAAACCACTGCTAGGTCACACTTGTTCTCATCCTCAACATTGGATAAAGATCAAACCTTCCTGTGTCATCACTTAGCTGTGAGGGTTCATCAAGCGTACCTTAAACTTAAGGGATTCCCTTTACTCTAACCATGAGAAGTACCATGCTCGCATCTAGAGAAACTCAAATCTCATCATGAGCATTAGGTAAACAACTTCCCCTCTTAGGCCTAGGTACACTTTCTGGGTGTCCAACTGCATGCTCAACCTCTTAACCATGTATCAAGCATGTATAAGGCATGACATGCCCTTCCTGTCATCCTTCTATTCGAGCAACACTTCAGAGTTGAGTCCTCCTCAAGGACAATCAATGAGGTACAAGGCCTCACAACCTGTTACTAAACCTCTCTAGGTCTAAAGAACTCTTCTTCCTATCTCAGAAGGTAACCGCCTACACCATGGGTACATAGGTACCAGAAGCCTCATCCTCTCTCTAGGGTTTGGTTCTACTAATGGAAATCCAGATATCATCAGCCTCTAGGGATCAAGCATGAGGCAACCACTATCATCCACTTAGGTCGCATCATCCTCAACTCCCCACTGTTCCTCAAATCTCAGAGTCTAGGCTTCCAGCCTTCTTGCACGGTTCCTGCTTTCTCATTCTAGAGCTAATCCTACAAACAACCTCACTACCAGACGTCCTCTCTCCATGAAGGTGGATCAAGCTCACAAACATACCCCTACATGGGTGATACTTATGTTCAAACTTATGTTTGCTCAAGGTTATCCCTAACCCTTTATGCTTATCTCATCAACTATCCAACATACTCCCTTGGCCATGGTTTCAACTTACTGCTCACACTATTGACGTATACTGGGTGCCTACTATGCCATGCTCATATAAGCTCATGGGGTTTCTATAGGTCCTTCTTTGACCTCATCAATGAAGGAGCTATCCTTCATTCTAACATGCACGACCCTTCCCAGGGTTGGGTCACCAAAGGTACTTGGTCATCCAACCTCTCATGGCAAGGCATGTCTATCCAAACACCTGGTCTACCATGACGTCTGACTCATCATGTCATCTCTCTCTTTAACCTTCACTTAGGGTTAGGGTTAACATCATCCTCAAAGGATGTGCCCGGTCTCTACTTGCAATGGAGATCTCTACCTCCAAGACTAACTCTCTTTACTTATCCTCCGGACAAGAAGGTCTAGCCTCAGGTCTCTCCTACGAAATGACAACTTATGTCATATGACCTAAGCATGTATCTATTCTTTAGTTTATGCTTACACTATTAAGATTATGTCCATGACATCTTATTTACATGATTTTCATTAATTTGGTGGAGGACTCCTTAGACCTTATCAACCTTACCCATACCTCAAGAGGGTTATGAAAAGAGAGAGAACCCTAATTCTTAAGGTCCTTAACAACATTTGAGTTGAGAAGGGATGAACAAGATGAGAGAGTTCTAAAGGTATCTTATTTCGAGTCAAATCCTGAGACTTTGGCCAGGCAGTCACACTAATCTGGGAGTCCTCGTATTCCGACTAGCGGTGCAGAGGAAAATCTTTCCAGCCCCCAGCCGTGATCCTTTTCTAGACACCTTAATCTTTTGGAAAATCCTTGAATAACTCCCTTCGGTTCTACAGAGTTTGTAAAATTTAATAATTATTAAAGATTAAATGAGGAATCTATGCTCTGATACCAAATGTAACAACCCCACCTCCCAGTAACCCCCAATTAAGGGAGACTAAGAGATCAGAGTCGTTATCCCAATTTCCACATCAAAGGTTCAACAAATAATCTATAATAATGATCAAATTCTACTAAACTAAACTGAAAGGTAGTAATAAAAATTAACTTTCTGCATACCTTTGAAAAACTTGGATATCTACTTCTATCCACATGGAGTCTATTCTAACTAATCCTCCATTGAACTTTAATTCATGTATTTCACAATATGATGATTTACTATTTGTCCTTTTAGCTTTGTACCTAAAATGCCGACAAACAAAACGTCGGTCAGCATAAAGCTGATATGTGGGGAAACAATAATCGTGCAATTAATAACCACATATTGCCGTCAATTACAGTTTAACAACCAACTTTATGTTTTAAATATAAATGCACAATCCATACATAACCTATCCTCTGTGTTGTCCCTGTAGTGGACCTGGATACTACCTTCCTTATGGTAGATCCCCATTAAACCCCTCATGATCCTAGCTATCCGGTGAATCTGTTTCTAGGGTTGAGTCACATGGCACTACCCATAGGTAGCCCACTCCTTAACTCATGGTGTACTATAGAGTCTCATGGAACTACACGTGGGTAGCCCAGTTTCTAACTCATGATAGCCTAGACATTACTCTAGGTTACCCTTTTTAGCATTTACAAAGCCACAGAGGAGGACACAGATCTAAGCCAGTTATATATTCATTTATAGTGATAGTCATAGTCACTCTATAGTTGCATGAAATAAAAGGCATCAAATAGTTATTTTCAAGCAACCGATAAAAATGTTCGGAAATCTCTGTGAATCTAAAGTGATTATTCATAAGCGTAACCACATACCTATCAGGCTGATTTGAGACAGAATAATACATGCAAGTAAGAAATCCAAGCAAGCAAGCACTCATAACGAGATCCTGAAATAATCATACAATTTCCTTTTTATTACTCATATCATCAAGATCTGTTAAACTTAGCTCGCTTCCTGGGTTTCTAGTCCACTTTTAGGGTTTTCATTGCAATTAGGGTTTCCCTTCATCTCTCACTATTTTAAACCCTAATTTTTATACAATTACTCACAAACCCTAATTATCTCATTTATTCTTCATGAAAGATACTAAGGTTGTCTTTTAACAACATATAACCCCGATATCAGAATAACCATAATTATCCATCAATTAAGTCCATCAAGCCTCTTATTCATTAAAGCTACCATTTTTATCCTTTTAATTCAGGACAAGATCATTATGCTCATTTATCATCAATTCATAGTTCATTATGATCTAAATCACATATGAACTCTATTTGCTGTTAATTCTACCTTTTTATTCATTAGAAAACCCTAATTACTACATTAAGGGTATTTATTCACAATTAGAAACTTTTATACTCGAAATAGCTTAGAATTATCATATTCCGACTTTAATCATGATTTTGATCAATTAAAGCTATTAAGAGTCATAATTACCATTATTAGGGTTTCAAGGGCCATTAAATCATATTTATGCACATGAACCCTCAATTAAACTAATTACATGCAAAGTTCATCCTTTTTGTTCTTAATATACCTTTTCATGATTAACAGGCTAATATCAACTTTAATCATCCATTAAACACTACTAATTACATTAATCATCATAAAATAGAGTTTCTTAATCATTAAAGCATTAAAGTTGATAACTTCCATTACTTTTCGGATTGCAATTAGAATCAGGCTTTACTTATGTTTTTATTGCATTCCCCTCATTTTTCTAAGCAACTTTCATATTTTATGCATAATCATCCGAGCTACTATTAAGGAGATATGATTTTTGTAATAAAACCTTACTTGTTCCCATGCAATTGCTCGCTGGTTTGGAAAACATAACCAATTTTCGATTCTGCCCCTGCTTAAGTTTCCCATCCTTCATACCCCTGGAGGGTATATCCATCGAACACAACATGCATTGTCTTCAACCTTATGATGGCGTGATGCAGCCGCCCTCGGCGTCGTGGGTGTGGCTCCTGCTCCTGCCCTGGACCCCTATGGCGACCAACTGCGGTTCCTTTCAACTAGCCACCCTCTGCTGCATCTATAGGTACCTTAAACCATTGCCATGGAGGTGGAAAACGGGCTTGGAATACCTACAACACGTCCACCCTATGCAGCCGTGCTACTGCTACAACGGCCATCTAGAGTGAGGGGTCGCTCACCCAAGCACCTTAGGTCATTATGGAAGCAGCAAGGCTCCCTCACAACTCCCTCTTGTAGCTTCATGGCTTCATGTTCACGTTGTTCTTCTTAGTTAGGGTTTGTATACCAAGAATAAGAAGAAGAGGAGGAAGAAAGGTGTGATAACCTAGATTTTTGAGTTTTAATAACTAATACAATAATTGAGAGACAAGAATTCTATGTAAGATGTCAAATACCAAATTGAGGAATTGGTAATACAATCATGGATTCCTTCACCTAAATTAGGTGATTTGAGATATGATGGAGGAATATGTTGCCTAATTGAATTCAATTGTGAATGAATACCCTTACTAATTGATTAAGCTCTCATGAGACCAATCATTCATTTAGTGATCCAGTGAGCAGTGAACTAATTTCTTTTGAGGAATCATATACATATGAACCAATGTTGAAGTTATGGAATCAACTTTGACTAAATGGCATATCATTTTCACATAAGGTAATACCCTAAGTGTCACATGAAGGTGAACTTTAGGTTTTAATGTGATTAGTCAATAAACATGCCTAACCTTCTAATTTCATTCCCAAATTTATGCCAGAACTACATCATGACATTATAAAGCTACACCTAAAATTTTGTGGCAATTGGATCATCCAATTAAGAGATATGAGCAGTTGAAATTGATGTATATATTTCATAAATCGCCAACCTAGGACCTAAGATTTCGATTTTAATTGGTCAAATATGTGTCACACATCCCTTTGAAGCTTGGGTGCGGACCTTGGTATAGGCCGAGCTAATGTTGGCCGTTGATCAGCGATCCAACAGGGGAGACTTCGTCTCCTACCTCCCGCTTTCTTCGGTCCCGACCCCAACAGTCAGCTGAGACCCCACGCGCCCGACTCCCACATCTCCTGGGGAAGATCGTTGGAGGATGACTTCGTCTCACCAAAACGAACTCAACGGATGTTACCACATTTCCCATCGCACTCGGATCAGGGAGAACGACCCCCATCTTCCCTGGGCCTCTTACTGGAGGCGGCACCCAGTTAGGGCTTTCCCTCCCACGCATCCTCATGCCTATATAAGGACACCATTAGCTCCGCCAGACCCCCCCTTAGACTCCCACTCAACCCAATTTGAAGCAACTGATCTCCGAGAACCTCCCCCAAGTCGACCTTCCATCCGTCACTGCACCACCTCGGCAGCACCCTCAGAGGTCTGGTCCCATTGAATACGACCCGCCATCACCACCACCTCAATCCATAGGTGCTTCTCGGCTAGGACAAACTACCCCAGACCACCTCTTCGTCCCTGACCTCCACCTCACTGGCGACCTCGTTGTCGCTGCGGCAGCGTTGAGATCTAGAGGGAGCCGCAACTCAGAAACCCCACCCCTCCTATCGAGGCAGCCCCGTGAAGGTGAGGGCACACTCATCCATACTCCAGCACCACCCAAGAGTGAACAGAGCCACGCCGCAGTAGTCAGCTTGCTGGTCGAGCAAGCAGCAGCAGAGACAGAGGTTCCAGGTGGTCGTGAAGAAAAGGAGAGGATCGGGTCAGGCCAGGAACTGGCTAGTCCATCACAACAGACCGAGCAAACCCTGAATCGGCCGGCTCATCCAAGCCTGGAAGGCAAGAGTTGTGCCCACCATAGTGGCCACGTGGCAACGCGTGATTGGCCACAATAAGGTAAATTCCCAGAAATTCCCCTGATCTTGCATAATTCATAATCAATAGCATGTTTATCAGAAAAATACAAATGAGGTACCGAAATTCTCAGAAAATTGAGTAGAACTCAATGAAAGCATAATATCAGACTTTGGAAGAACTAATAATAGTGATATCATGTAAGATTTGTAATGCTCGTTTCATAGATAATAAATATCAAATGATGATATAAAATTATGGAAAAATGTTAGTAAGTCTATAATCATGTTTAGAATCCATATGATGACAATAATTATGATGTTGATGCACGAAATCATGTAATTTGATTAATATGGCTAATTAGGGCTAATAACACTAAAGATAATGTATTAAATGCATGCATGCTCAATAAATGATGAGATTTACAGCAAACCCTCATATCTATAACTGGAATATAATATATATATCTGAGATCAGTTATATGCATAGAATTCATGTTGTAAGAAGATGAACCTTGATACATGGGTTGTAACCCTAACTTGAATAATGTATATAAACTAGGGTTAATATGTGCACCAAAAAGGATATGGGACCTAATATTCAGATAATGAATCATAATCTGGAAAATGACATCAGTAAGATAAATATAAGCCAATAATGCAAGTAAATGTTGGAATATCCTAATGAGATAATATAAACCCTAATGAACACGACTAGGGTTAAGATGATGAGAATCTGATGATAGTATGTGGTCTTGTCTTAATCAGGTGATGACCAGACTTCTAGATGATCAAGGATAAGTTAGAAATCTCTAAACTCAAGTACGTGGGTTTTTATTTAAGTATATGACTATGGTTTTCTTGCTTGCAATCATGATATGTATGTATGCTCTTTTCTATTTGCAAATATTGGTTGTAGTAGCACTATATAGTACTCGATGTTTTATCACTTTCAAACATAAATGATAAGTAGATGCTTTGTAGTTATTTAAGGTGTTCATTATCCCCCTTACGAGGGAATGGATTAATGTTGGCTAGTACCCCTCCCTAGAGCACACGGTGTACGGGGAGTTTCCCTAGAGTACTTGGTACACGGGGATGGGCCCAATATTTATGTTTTGGTACTACTCCACCTTGATAATACAATTCATCTAGGAAAATGACTTAAATTGGCGTATTTCACTTAATAAAGAAGTGTTTTCTATTATTCTCTTTCCTTCTGCAAATCTTTTTCAAAATTATGAACGTCATAAATATATGTATCTTTCTGCCCATGTACACAACACCTTGTGTGTTGATTTGTTGTTTCATGTATGTTTTAGGTTCAGAGATAGCATGGGAGAAAAGTACAGGATGTGAGCCAGTTGTACAGGTTGTACCTATTGTGTAGATCCTAGTTTGGCATACATGTTCTTAGACTGTAGAATCTTCATTCAATATGTAATGGTAAATCATTGTGTAATAATTCATGTTGTATAAATATGCATGTTGAATGTTGAGTATGTTATGGTTGTATGTTCATGTATGCATATTATGCTTCCGCATCGCTATCTGATATGATTGGATGATGTTCTCGGATTCTGACCTCTCATTCCCAATAGGGTATGGAGAAGCCAAAATCCGGGGACGTCATAGTTGGTATCAGAGCATGAATAATAGCTACACCTAGAAATTGCTCACCATGAAACATAAACTAAATTTCACCTTTCACTTAAATCCTAGAAACTTGGTAAGTTGTTCTATAAGGATTAGGTTTGAATTAGCCTCTAGGTTAGAACCTAGATGTTTGAGAACTAGGTTTAGTCAAGTGTCTGAAACCCTTTTCATATAGAGCTCATATGTATTGGGTAGCTACACTAGTCTATACCTTGTTCTCACCATTTCACTAGGTGACATGACACTAGACTATCTACTGTGTGTGGGACACTCGATTTTGCTGATTTGGTTTTGTTTTCCAATCAGCTCGAGCCTCGATAGTTTTCTCTGACGTCTGCCTTCTCGGAGAATAATTATATAATATTTTATTAGATATATGTAAATATAAAAATGTGTCCCTCACACAGGAGAGTAGTGGGTGTTCATGCAACCTAAGTGAAAGGGAGTGACATCAGTCTAGAAGAGAGAGTAGTCTAGATTAGATGTCTAGAGCCTTATCAACATATGTGATACATGGAGTGGATGATAGAATGATAGTTGAAATAAGCATGTGCAATCTTATCTAAGTTTGATCTTTGATAGTATAAGTTTCCTTGTAAAGGTTTAAATTGTATACTAGTTGAATCCAATTTTGTATAATTTATGCAAAATCTTGATGATGAAAGTACATTCCCTTGGACCCCAAGAAACTCAAATATTTCGAAATTCCTTTTTAAGGATATTTATTATCCTTCTAGGTGCATCAAAATTCATTATTTCACATTATCTTGTTTATTTCTTATTAAAATATCTCTTTTTGAGGATTTTTCTTTATCTTTCTTTTTATTTTCCTCATTGGCATTCCATTTAACATTAGGAATCCTTTGGATACGAAAATCCATCAAGGATAACTCAATTATACATCTTTTCACTTATTTTCCACATTCTATCATTGTTTTCAATTTCTTTCTTAATAAAGAAATATTTAATTGATATTTTCTTTTCTTATTGCTTTCTTTTTAAAACTTTAGACTCCTTGGAACCCAAGAGGCATGAAATCCACCTTTGTATTACATATTTCTGCCTTCTAGAGGTTTCTACATTTTTATTTTCTCCATTTCTTATTAATAACAGAGTTCCTTTTGTCTCTTCCTTGTTATTGGGCCCAATAGCCAATAAAGCCCACAAAACAATAATCAAGGCTAATGTAAATGAAATCCATTTATTCAAAACAAGTCATATCTTTATTTGTTCAAATATCCTTAATATGAGAAATCACATTTCCCACCAAATGAACCCAAAACTGGGGTTGTAACATTATCTTTCTTAAACAAAACATCTAGGGTTAAAGCATAACCCAGGCCAGGGATGTTACAAATTATCCACCCCTAATAGGGATTTCATCCCCAAAATTATCAAGATAAAAGAGAAGGGTACTTCCCCCTCATCTCTTCCTCTAGCTCCCATGTAGCTTCTTCAATGCCACAGTGATGCCAGAGAAATTTCACAAGACATGTCTTTCTTTTTCATCTTTTTAATTCTTTTATCAAGGATCATCATAGGTCCTTCAACATATGATATATCCTTATTTAATTCTACCTCCACAGGTTGCAAAACTAACTCTGTGTCAGGATGACACTTTCTCAGCATGGAGATATGGAACACTGGATGCAACTTATGCAGCTCAGGTGGCAACTCCAGCTTATAGGCCACCTTTCCAATTTGTTCAATGATTATATAAGGCCCCATAAATCTAGGAGCTAACTTTCCCTTCTTTCCAAATATAAGGTCACCTTTCCAAGGTGAGACCTTGAGATATACTCTGTCTTCAACTTAGAATTCTAAAGGTCTTCGCCGTTTGTCGGCGTACGACTTCTGTCTATCTTGTGCAGTCTTTAATTGTTGTTGTATTACTTTAATCTTCTCAGTTGTTTGTTGCACTAACTCAGGACCCAAAAGTTGATATTCTCCTATTTCATACCAAAATAAAGGATATATTCAATGTGTACCATATAATGCTTCATATGGTGCCATATCAATACTGTGCTGATAGCTATTATTCTAAGCAAATTCTATCAAGCTCAGGTGGAGATCCAAACTTCCTACAAACTGAAGGACACATGCCCTAAGAAAATCCTCCAAGGTTTGTATGGTCCTCTCAGATTGTCCATCTGTCTGTGGGTGAAAGGAAGTACTAAACCTTAACTGCGTACCCAAAGCTTTATGGATTCGCTCCCAGAAATGACTCGTGAACTGGGGACCTCTATCAGAAACAATAGGAGCTAGAACCCCGTGCAACCACACTATCTCATCTATATATATATGTGCAAGCTTCTCATCAGTGTAGGTTGTTTTGACAGGAAGTAAATGTGCTATCTTAGTCAACCTATCAACTATCACCCATATGGAATCATGACCTTTGGTTGTTCTAGGCAAACCAACCATAAAGTTCATGGTCACATGATCCCATTTCCACTAAGGTATAGGCAAAGGTTGCATTGTTCCTGCGGGCTTTTGATGTTTAGCTTTAACCTGTTGACACACCGGACACCGCATAACAAACTCAGCTACATTCTTCTTCAATCCTGGCCACCAATACATATCCTTCAAGTTATGATACATTTTGGTGCTCCCTGGATTCATTTCATACATCGAATAATGAGCTTCCTCCAAGACTAACTTCTTTAAGTCATTGACATCAGGTACTACAATCCTACCATGGTAACAGACTACCTGATCCTCTAACTCATGAAATCCATCCCATTTCTCACTACCATACTCTAACATGATCTGCTGAACCACAATATCAACTTACTGTGCTTCTTTAATTTGTTGTCTCAGAGTAGGTTTCACTTGCATCTCAGCTAACAGCCCAGCTAACAACGATACCTTAAGTTGTATATTTTTTTGCATCAAGAAGATAAGCATATCTCTTTTAAATCACACTACGTAATTCAACTGTGCTTTATCTAAGGCTGGTGATGATGATTTCCTACTTAGTGCATCAGCCACTACATTAGCATTCCCTGGATGATAATCAATTGTACAATCGTATTCCTTGATTAACTCCATCTAGCGGTGTTGTCTCATGTTCAAATCATGTTGTGAGAAGATATATTTGTTATTCTTATGGTTTGTGAAAATCTGGAATGTTTCTCCATAGAGATAATGTCTCTAGATCTTCAAAGAATGGACCACAACAACTAGCTGTAGATCATGTGTCGGATAATTCTCCTCGTGTTTCTTAAGCTGTCGAGAGGCAAAAGAAATCACTTGATTATCCTACATAAACACACATCCTAGACCATTCTTAGATGCATCACAGAAAACTATGTACGCCTTCCCTTTCTCAGGTAACACCAGCACAGGTGCACTTGTTAACCTTTCTTTCAACAAGTGGAAAGAATGTTGACACTTGTCATTCCAGACAAAAGGAACCTCCTTCCTGGTCAACTTGGTTAGGGGTAAAGCTATAGAACTGAAGTTTTTAATGAAACTCATATAGTAGCCTGCCAATCCTAGAAAACTGCGTATCTCCATTGATATCTTTGGTTGTTCCCATTTCAAGATAGATTCTACCTTTTTAGGATCAACACGGATACCTGAGGTAGATATTACATGTCCTAGAAAAGAAACTTTTGGTAACCAGAACTCACATTTGCTAAACTTAGCATACATCTTATGCTCTCTTAGCAAAGTTAAAGGCTGACGGAGGTGCTGCTCATGTTGTTGAACATCTCTACTGTATATCAAGATGTCATCTATGAAGACTACTATGAACTGATCAAGAAAAGGCCAGAAGATTCTATTCATGAGTTCCATGAATTCAATTTGTGCATTAGTTAGTCCAAATGACATAACTATGAACTCATAGTGACCATACCTTATCCTAATGGTAGACTTAGTTATGTCACTCACCTCGATACACAACTGATGATATCCCGAACTCTGATCTATCTTAGAGAAGATAGTTGCACCACAAAATTGATCAAACAAGTCATTGATCCTTGGCAGAGGATACTTGTTCTTTATGGTTACTTTATTCAACTGTCTGTAATCAATGCATAACCGCATAGATCAGTCCTTCTTATTAACAAATAGAACCAAAGCACCTCATGGTGAAGTACTCGGTCGGATAAAACCTTTCACAAGCAACTCCTGTAGTTGTTTCTTGAGCTCTGCCATCTTAGCAGGTGCCATTCTATACAGTGTTTGTGCTATTGGTTGTGTGCCCAAGATTAGATTAATCTCAAAATCAATCTCTCGGGGCAGATGAACACCTGGAAGTTCCTCAGGGAACATATCTTCAAACTCCCTAACTATCGGAACTTCAGAAAGATTAGGGCTCTCCATTGTGGTGTCTACCACATGTTCCAAGAATGCAAAGCATCCTTGTCTCATCAGCTTCTCAGCTACCATAGTTGACACAAGATAGGTTGGAAGAATCTTTCTATCTCCCTAAAAGATCCATGTGTCACTATCATCTACAAACACAGCTTGCTTGGAATCACAATCCAAGACAACCTTATACTTTTCTAGGGTGTCCATCCCAAGAATTATATCAAACACGTGCATCTCAAGTGGTATAAGATCCACCTGAATGCGATGTTCATAAAAGGAAAGAATGCAGGTAGAACACACCTCCCGCAGCATTGTAGATCCCAGCAAAGGGGTTTCTAACAACACACTATCTGCCCTATGAGAAACTATCATATTGCAGTCAAGGATCACTTCTCTAGTGATAAAGGAATGTGTAGCACCCGAATCAATCAAAACAAATATGAAGTAGGATGAAGACATATTAGAATGAAATAGTTCCATCTGACCTGTCACAACTCGAGGGTTGACTACTGCTTCGGGTTGATTCATCACATAGAATCTCATCGTTGCTTGTTGTTGACCCTGTGCTCGATTGTTGTGTGCCAACGAACCAGCTTGGTACTCTTGTCCACATCCTCAAGCGCCACTAAAAAACTGTCTCCTCTGAGAGCCTTGTTGACGCTACCTCGGAGGTTGAGTCCCACACTTATATCTCTAGCTCGACAATCTTTCATCAAATGCCCCATCTTTCTGCATATAAAACAATCTCTACTCTCACTCTGTGGCCTGGGTGGTCCTATTACTATTACTGATGCTGAGCTGTGGGCTCCCTCTAGTGGTAAACTACGGCCTCTACCCCTACTTGACGTCCATTATGTCTGGGTATTGAATCTTGGTGGTGCTATTGATGCAGGAAATCTCGATTTCTTGAAACTTTCGGACCTCTATCCTTGAAACTCAGAATACATCTTCTTACTCTTAGTCTGACACTTCTCAATCACCGACCTTTTTATCCATCTCACGGACTCCACAAAGGTGGTGAACCTCTCCATGTTCTCTAAGGCAGACTCAGGAGTGGTCAATCAGCGTTCAACCCCATCTCAAAATGTTGAATTCTCTCTTCATTCGTAGCTTCCATATGCAGACAAAACCATAAAAGATCCATGAACTTAGCTTCATACTTGCTAATGTTCATTGGTCCTTGCCTTAACCTCTCAAACTGAGAGATCTTCTCATCTAGATACATCTTGGGGAAGTATCTACTGATGAATTCTCGTCAGAATTCTTCCCATTCGATTTCAACTCCTGGCTTCTTGCCCTCTTCTATTGTCCACCAATGGCCAGCATCCCTTTTAGAAGGTACCATTGCATGCCTCACCTTCTCTGCTTCAGGGATATTGAGGATTCTAAAGGCCTTCTCCAACTCAATCAACCACAAGTCAACATCTTTTGGGTCAGCTGTACCAGCATAATCTGTGGCTCCAACCCGGTGAAGTCATTTGAAACTCTTGTCGGCTCCCTGTCCTTCATTATGGGTTGGTGCCCTCAATGCAGGTGGTGGCATCCTATCCATCATATGCATCATGGTTGCCATGAACTGCCCAAACATAGCATGGAAATATGGGCTCTCTATCTCTGCTTGGTTAAACTGATGATGTTCAGGTACTGGTTCCTCCCTATTCTGGTCCCTTGCACCTCTTCCTGGTGCAGCAATGTTGCTCTCAGCAATATGTTCTTCGTGTGATCCAGACATCTTTAAGTTCTTCTTCTCCTCCTATATGAGCAGAAGATATTATTAGATAAACTGGAAGACACCAGAACAGACTCAACAACCTTAATCATATGTCTCTATAGACTCAGCGAACCTAGAGCTCTAATACCACTAATTGCGATACACTGTTCGAACAAAACGTCATTAACTAAGTGGAAGTGATCATTAACAATAGATTACTAAAAATCACTAAAAATTAAAACCATTTACGAAGAGATCTAAACACAGGAAAACTCTTTTATCAAAAAACCAATGTATTTTATTTACATCCTAGTTCATAAGTACATATCCTGTACCATCCCTTCTCGAGGATTACAAGCATCAACTGCTCTATGAAAACTATACACAGGCAGCATAACAACCTCGAGGCATCGAGGCAAAATCTCAGATCGATTCATTAAAAGTACTAACTACTAACTTTGAGGACCTAAGAGTATAGAGACGACACATAGGACTCTCTATACAAAATATGACAGCCAATACCTCCACATGGAATATCACTACTGTCTCTGTTGCTACTACTACTGCTCTTCCCCTGCTATAGGGTTTCTGCCTCTTCTTCCGCGTCTACCTAAAAAGCGTTGGTGACCAACAAAGCGAGACCCAGTCCCAACGAGAGATATAAATCTCTACCAAAAACATTATTATTGTAGTTTAATAGAATAAAACTGAGCAGAGGAATCATATATATTCAACAACAGATAAATCAATGTCTAAACAGATTAGAGCAATATTCTTATTCAAAGCATTTCAACTATAACTTGATAAAGCAACATGTCACTTATCCAATAAGGAATTGAAGAACATGTATAACATTTATCCATCCAGGATATGCTAAGCAAGGTAACATCAATCAATGATTCTCATATTTCAACCTTAAGTAAATACACTACACGGCTGATTACATTTTACAATCATACTTAAGCCATGAGGAGATGAGGTATGTCGCTCATACTCCAACCGACCATGATGACGTAAAGTATCAATTCCATACATAGGTCAAGGAAGAGCTAGATTTCCATGACCTCATCCTCCTCAGTCAGTGTGAGTACAAAATGCAAGACATCTTGTGTCTCTACTAAATAGCTTTCCAGGGTATCCTGGCAACTTCACTATAGAGTTACAGTGGCAGTTTTACTCTCTTTGCAATCAAGAGATTTCATGTTTATCTCACATCAATCCGGCATTAGCATTATCGGGAGATTCATGATGCATCCATCTCAGCACATATAATGAAGGATTGAGAGATTTAATGTTTATCTCACATCAATCTCAGCACATATATTTGTGCCCATAACCCCCACATACTCAACAATATGCCCTCCAGGAGATCCCGTGGGAAAATCTGTTTCACCATAACCAACTACTGACGATGATGGATCTATGGCCAGGGCTCTACATGATAAGATTTCACTTGATTAATTAAGTACATTACCATATTGTTTTAGCATCAGTCAGGTTTTCAAACATAAATTATTATAGCAAATGCTACAAAGAATGTGTACTACTTCTATCAAGTACTTTTTGAAGCTTTATAAAACATTGGGATCTCAATCCCTTGTCACATCATGGGCATTCTCATCCCTTAACATCTCATCATCATGATTATAGAATATGGGTATTCAAACCCTCAATTCATCAAAGAACATGTGTTACCACTTATCAGGTAACTAATACCTTCAGGTCATCTGACCAAGGTAAACATGATACTTGCTATACAAGCATCTCACATGGCTCTCAAGTCCCATTTAATCTCTTGTTACCTCTTACTAGGCAACAAAGAATATTATGGCTCACAAGGCCCATAAAACAATTTCAATAATAAAACATCATAGCTCATACCTGGTTATGCCCAACATCTCATGATACCTGCATGGTTAGTACACATGATAACAGTTATATCAATTACATATCAACACTATGCAATGTAAGGGTAGCATCACTATTCCCTCATTAGGGTTAGGGTTTCATATAGCATTACATAGTATCACATTGGATTAGAGTTTCACATCACATCACTGCATTAGGGTTATACATGCCATCACCCTAGATTAGGGTTTCACGCATCATTATCTTGAATTAAGGCTCCTTATAACTTTTCCCCAAATTAGGGTTTCATGTAACTTTACCCGAAATTAGGGTTTAATGAAGCATCCTCTTTAATTCGGGTTTTTCATTATATTACCCTGAATTGGGATTTCTCATATCATCACCCTAGATTAGGGTTACCGCATTACCCTAGATTAGGGTTTCACCTAGCATTGCCCTAAATTAGGGTTAGGGCTCATCAACCTTCTCGATTAGGGTTTCATGATCTCTTTATCAAGGATCATACCCTAATTACATATTTTATTCATGTTCAAAGTGTTGAGGCTTAATCACCATAGTACCTTAAAGGTACAACCATTGTAATTATCTTTGATATACATCATTAACAATCATGGGGTGAATTGATCTTTCATCACATTAGCTCTTCAAACGGTTTTGGTTGCATTGAACCTCCAAACGGTTTTGACCCCTCAACCTCCAAATGATTTTGAAACCGTTTGGGCATCTAGGGTTGAGTCTATTTGCCCTCCAAACGGTTTTGAAACCATTTGGGCACTCAACCCTTGAAACCATTTGATCACATGTACATTGAAACTGATTGGACCCATCAACATTTGAAACTGATTGGATAAATCAACCTTGAAATCGATTTGACCTCCAAACATTTTGAGACCATTTGATCTCAAATGGTTTGAAGACCTATAGATTCCAAATAGTTTCAAGACCATTTAGACTCAAACGGTCTCATGACTGTTTGGTTCAAACTACCTTGAAACCGAGAGGATCATCTAGGGTTTCCTTCAACCAATCAATTAGGGTTTGCTTCATTGAATCATTCATCAATTGTACCATTGAGAGTACATCAAATTATAACCCTTGGATCTCCAACCATCCATCACAGCCCTTGACCTCCAAACGGTCTTGAGACCGTTTGGAACATCAACCATGAAATTGATTCAATTCAATTAGGGTTTCAACACTTCAACCTGATTAGAGTTTATAATTAGTGGATTATCCATTACTGAATGTATTATGAGTCAATCAATTAGAACCATTGGATCAACATCCAACTACATCAGCAAGTATCTCCAAACGTTCTTGAGATCGTTTGATCCCAAACGGTCTTCAGACAGTTTGGTTTCAATCGGTCTTGAGACTGATTGGTCTCAAGTTGAAACCGTTTGGACCTGATATTTCTTGAGGTGTGTTCTAAGATGATATCATCATCTTCAAGCTTCAAACCTTCGAAATTTTCTGTGATCTTTGTGGTGATTTCAACAATTAATCAAAAGGAAATTTGGGAAAGAAAAAGGAATCAACATATGATGAAGAAATGAAATCAATAATGATATTTAAGGGTTCAAGTTATATAACCCGCCTTCAAAGTTGAATACAATCATCAAGATTCACGTATTTAATGGTGAATGAAGCTTTCTCAACTTCCCAAGGTCCATCCTCAAGTCTTTGAGTGAAAAGAATGGCTAAAGTTGAAGATTGAATGGAGAAAAAAAGAAAATAAGCATTGAATTTCGATTTCCACCATGAAATCAAGGTTGAAGATGATTAAGGAGCTCACCTACAGGTTGGGGTATTTCCTACTATTGCTCCTAAGCTCCATTTTGCTCGGCCAAAACAAGTAAAGAAAGAATAGTTGAAAAAGCCTTTCATGTGGGTGAAAGAATGGAGTGCATTTAAGGAAAATTCAAGAGAGAGAAAGTGTTATAAAAATCCTTCAATTCCCTAAATTGGTGCCACTTATCCCTCTCACTTCATTTCATATGAATCCATCATCCTCCACTTCGAAATCCTCTTCTTTATCCATGAATTAAAAGAAAACAATTAGGCACCTTAATCAATTTAATAATAATATCCAAAAATTAGTGGATATTACTTTTTCTTTAACTAATGTGAGTGGGCTCTCCACTCACTTTAGATATTTCGGTGCCATTGCAAGGCACAAGGACGTCCATACTTATATAAATTCAACCATCACATTTTTGGTTGAATGGCACTTCCATTAATATATTTATTTTTGCATTAAATTGAATTAGGGTTTCAATTATGCTTAAATCTTGATTATTTTAATATCAAGATTCTCTCTCCCCCAAAGAGATTCAAATGAGACGCCCCTCTTATTTTCTTATCTCTAATTGATACCAAGAAACATTAGGGACTCTCTAGAAGTGGTATTTTGCATATTGAACCCTAGGTTTTGGGTAAATTGCACATTACACCAAAACTAGGTTTTAATGCACAAACATTGCTTAATAAGATCTTTCTTGGTGCTCAGGCTTCTACAAGCCATACCTCTGCATCATTTTCATTTTTATGATTCTTCAACACTTGAGGAACATTTTATCATGTAACATTTGCAAATTAACCCCTCAACTTGGGTAATTTGCACTTTAGTCCAAAACGGGCAAAACATTGTTTTCAACATTATTCAAAAAGGACTAAAATTGAAACATAAGTTCATCTTGAGCCTTAATTACTTTTCAAAAGATAAGAGAAAGCATATAATTATCTTTCTTAAACAAAACATATAGGGTTAAAGCATAACCCAGGTCAGGGATGTTACAACTTTACCAAAGGAGAAGCATAGATAGAAAGCCTAATTCCTAGCTTCTGAAAAACAATCGTGTCGTCCCCAGAAATGGTGCCAAATTGATGCACGTCGTTTAGCACACCAATCAGTTGGAAAATTATCCTAGAGTTTATATTTTTTTCTACTTTCTGATAAAGGATAGTATACAAGGGTTGATCCACAAAGACGGCGATGAAGATAGTTGAGTTTCAAATCCGATTGTGAGAACAAGAATGTAATATCCATTTTAAGAGTTTGTTTAAACTAAAATAAAATAAAATAAAGATGCTAAATTAAAGATCAACTAATAAAAAGAATGAACTTCTAAAGCTAAGGGATTTCATCACCTTAGCCGAAGTGAAACGAGACCAAATAAATTACAAGATAAGAAAGATAAAGGAAGGTATGTGAAACATTTGTAAATGATTCACAAAAGATAAACTCCCTGTGAACCCATTAGTCCTGGCATTCACGGATCCTAGTTCAATCATCTTAATGGTGAGTTTTTCGAGATCTCATCCAAATTCCCATGAAATCGATGTAGTTGTGCTAAATCTTGGGTTCCACGGTCGCATTTGCCAAGATTAACAAGCGATGAAAATGAGAGATCACTTCGTTAAAATCGTCGATATCCAAACCAAAAATCATTTATCTAAAAAGTGGTACAAAACTTCGATCTAATCATCACATGGCTAAGGGCCTGCTCCCCTCACCTCGCTAAGATAATTATTCACTAGACATAAGAGGGGAAGCAAAAGGAAGAAGGAAAGAAGTCATAAATCACTGGAAGAAGAATCTCCAAGGAGATCTAGGTGGTGTCAGTTAAACAGCTTGATTTTTTAATCCTCCATTCCAAAAGAAAAGAATGAAAAGTAAAGAACAAGAATAACCAAGATCCAGAGATGAAGAACTGAATTTTTACTGCAAAATAAAAGATTAAAAATATGAAAGAAAATGTTAGTGTAAAAATTGAAGACTACAAACTAAGACTCCATTACAAGTAAGACTCGATTTACAACTAAGACTCGATGATTTTTCTTGTGGAGTCCCCCCTCATTTTATAATGGAAGGAGGGGTGGAAACCTTGAAAGGGGAGGAGAAGGAATAGAAGAAGCAATTGTTATTTGTCTTGATCAAGAAAAATCTCTTCCTCAATAGGCAATAAAGAAAATCATTGATTGCCTTCTTTTGACCCTTCAAATTCTGACTCTCTATGCAGATTCACATTCTCAAAGTTTCGTGTGAATTATGGTTGTTATAATGTTTTAAATTATGTCTTAAAATATAGTTTTCCTTTAGGCCTTTGAATATCCTTTCCGTATCATATTTAAACATTAAATTCTGCCTTTGGATGTGAGAGTTATGCTTATTTTGGTGCAAGGTATATAATTAAATCAGACACTATAAAAAAACGATTGCGTATATTTACTGGTTGGTTGGACAGTCAAATGACTGCCAAATTTAGCAAGACATATGTTTTTCTTGTAGAAATTGAAATTATATTTCCAAAACATATCTAAACTCTGAATTTGGAATTTGTATGTGGGATTATTGACTATTGCGGTAATGTCTATACATAAATTTTAGAAACTGCGGGAGTTGTGCAAAATATCTTCCAAGAGAAATCAATGATTGAAATCATTTGGCCATTTTCTTACAAAAATTTACCAAAATGTAATTAAAACTCCAAATAAAGACAGAATATTTAAACTAACACAATTAATTACAAAACTCAAAAAATAAATAATAAAACAATCTTAGAAATATCTAAAAGATTAAAAAAGTGATAAATACATATTTATCACTTATGTCCTTTGTGGCGGTGCACTCATTGCAATCAGAGAAAGCTCTTCAAGAGCGTGCAGATGGGAGGAGGCAGACTGGCCAGCTCAACAGGTGCAACCAAACCATTGACGGTCAATTCAAAGTAAATTAGTAGGGTAAGCTGCATCAATCCATGGGCCAAGTGGCGGCCATCTATAGTGGCTAGATCGGAGATCCAGTAGCCCATTTCTTTTCAGTAAAGGTAGCTACTTATATATTTCCAACAAATATACATGACCTTAAAGTGTATTAAAAATAGATCATTTAGTCCATAACTTCCCTAAAAATACCTAAAAACTCATAAAAGTGCCCTCTTTGTTGTAAAATACTTAGATCAGTCGTGTGAGGCTATAATTTTGATGGTTTATTATGTAGAAGATAATGACTCACTTAGGATGATTTAATATGGCAAAAATTTATCTAATTGAGATAAATTCTTATACAATTCTTGTAGAATCTTAATAATGTTTGAAACCAATATATAAACTTTCATCTAATTATTATTAAAAAGTATTAAGACTTTCCTCATTAATGACTAATTAGATGATTTTAATTTCATATTACATAAAAAACTAGGAAAACAAAACCAGCAAACTAAATCTAAATTATGACCTCTAAATCAATATAAAAATATCAAAGACACGTTTAATGTCATACTTGACCTAGGTTTGATCTAAACCCTAATTTAGACATAAAATATATAATGAACCATGTGTTAATGATTATTAATTATTATTAAACAAGTGATGAACAAATTGTCTAGACAATCATAGATGTATAAGGAATCTCTAAACTCAGGTATGTGGGTTTATCAATGTATCTGACCGATTTTCTTGTGTGAAACTTAGCTATGATGCATTACTTGTTCTTAATTGAGAATATTGTTTGGATGTACTATGAATATAGTATTAATCTTTGTCATGCCACTAAGAATAACAAATAAATGGAAGGTTTGTAGCTACTAAGTGTTTGTATTTTCTCTCTGTCTCTCTAAATATAAGGTCATCACATCTCATGGACATAGGGACGAGGATTCTCATAACCCAAGAGACAATGAGGGTTCAATATAAAAATAAATATGAAGTGTTGACACCACTTAGTAGTACATTTTCATCAAAAAGATTACATAAAAACATGGTTTTCCTATTTTTTGCATTAAACAATATTTTCTTTTATACTTTCTTTGCTTGCTCAAATTATTCAAAATGCAAGCATATATGTATGTATCTTTTTACCCATGTACACAACACCTCGTGCATTGATCTATTGTTTGATTTAAGTTTTAGATTTAGAGCTAGTTTGGGAGAAAGGATTGGGAAGTGAGAAATGTACATGTTGTACCTATTGTGTAAGATATAGTTAGCATACATGTTTAGAACTTGTAAAATTCTTCTTTAAATATGTAAACATAAATTGTAACAATTCATCTTATAATAATATAACTATTGAATGTTGAGATTGTTAGTATGCCTATAGTTTTATGTTCATGTATGCATATTCTTCTGTGTCTCTCTCTCTCGGTAATTTTTTTCAAAGTTCATCCTCTCATCCCCAGACGTTCAAGAGGGCAGAATTTGAAGATATTACATTTATCCTTGATAATAATCAGACCAATGATATAACAAGAATGAGTAATCTTATTATACATATGATCTCATGTTAGTCCTTAACCCAAACCATATGTGATCAAATCAAAACACTCTTAGGAGACTATTAGGTGTATTCATTATCTCAATACTAAAACAAACACAATAAGTAGAATTTCATTTTATTAATAATCAATTAGTATAATTAATGTTACAATCATCACATGATGGCTCTCAGAATATAACCAACAATTACATCCAACAAGCATTATATAACTAAGATTACAAGTCGCACCACCAACATTTAAGTAACCCCAAATCTTCATATCAAAGCTGACTGAGAAAGAAAGAGAAGTATGAAGATATCGTTGGTGATCTGACATGTGTTTGTTTGCTTGTTTGTTTCCACTATCACTACTAGCTGAGATACCTCTTCTTATGACAATGTCACCTACCTCACTTTTTCCTACGATACTCCTTTTTGTTTTCTCTTCCAACTAGAACTCTGGCATGTTTCTGCCAACCATAGATCTCACTATTTGAGAGAGCAAATGCAAGTCCACCTATGACCTTACAAATTGTTGTTGTTATTGTAACAACACCAAAATGTGTCATTGCATGATAAGCATCCTCTGCTGATATATCCTCTCGATGCATCACCGATGTGTCGCTGACTGAGAGATGTATGTTATTCATTAGCTGGACTGAAAGTTGTCTATGGAGGATGCACCCATTTTCCATCAATTGATGCACGTCCATCGCTAACTTTATAATTCATCACTAATTTTGATGCACCAATTATACCACCTACTTCCTATCACTACTTTTCTACAAGGAAAATTCATCAACCCTCTCTCATATGTGGCATATCTCCATCGTTAATGCATAAAATGTGCCACTGATTGCCAACCACTGCTTCGCGTCAATTCAGTCATTGGATCTCTCTCATCCACAAGACATCTCCACAGTGTCTATTGTTATGTGGCTCATCTAACATTGAAGACAACACAACTAACAACTGGTGCAATTGCAAACATAGCTAGAAGGATTTTATTGCCCCCCACATCCGCCATGCATGTGATTGTAACTAGAAATCTTATTTCAAATCCTAGTCCAATTTGAAACAATAATGATTATAGCACATAGGGATTCCTCATGGATTTAACTCTTATTAGGATTAGAAGGATACTTGAACAACTCCTATTTACCTTAAATCCAATTAGGACATGAGTCAAAACCTTCCTATTCCAATACCTATGCCAATAATAGACATGCCAAGTCATTGATCCTAGTGTAGGATCCAACTACTGGGAAGATCCACAAGGTAATAATATTGTTTAATGCAAATCTTGAGAAATTTAACCTAAGTTTCGAATGTAGGAAACTCTCATAAATCTATGAAGTTCAGAGAAAAAAGGTAATATATCTGGGTTCATACGACCTAAACATGTTTATATATTTAAAGTCGATTATGTATATGGGTCTATACCTATGTGACAATGAGACAAAATAGTAAAAAAGCCTACTAAATATAAAAACATAGTGCTCATGTCAAAGCATGACAATGAACACATTCTAAGTGTTGTGTCACAACTTTGTGGATTTTCATTGACAAATATAGTTAAAGTTGATCACAATTGCAATCACAAGACTACGACCACCAAAGTTAAATACCTAACCTCTCTCCATTTCCCATCCCCATTACCCACCTCTAGGCCGTTTGACTAGTAAAATGTACGAGCCATGCAACATCAGAACCGAGGCACAATTGCAATCACAAGACTACGACCACCATTATTCTTGCTTCCTCTCAAACGGTAATCTATCTTTTCATTTCTCAACCATGGAACTGATTCCGTGCAAATACTCCATATTGAAATCAGCCAACGAACACGAGGCAGCCTTCACTCGTCACCAATTGCTTTCTCCTCCTGGACAAAAACGCTAAGACCATGTTTGGTACGACGGATGAAATGAAGGATAGTATTGTAATCTCTCACGGTATCCGTTTCCTATGTTTGGTTTGATTATAGTTTGTTAGGATTAAAATCCATAACGGACTGACATCCTGTATGTGTATTATTAATCAAACCCGCAGGAGGGGGCGGATTTCACTAATCCGCATCGAGTCTATATGTAAACCCATCTCTTAGTGCTGCCGTTGCGATCCACCCCGGCCTCTCCTACATGGCAACGAGCTGTTGCTGCAATCGACTGCATTCTCTCCGACGTGGCAGAGGTGCTCTGTTCTATCCATGCCTTTGTTCCCATAAATCTCGGCCTCTTCAAATAGCACTCCGGCGGATCCCAACTTAACACCGAAACGCATGGTCCCTGGACTGCTGCTGCAGACCTGCACAATGTTACATACTTCCGAAAACCTTGAACTAGTCTCCTAGAAAAGTTTCTCAAGCTGCTAGCCCTCGACAAGCATGTTGCTCATGTCTGGGCGTCTCGATACTCCACCCTTAGAAAGGAGTGTAACGACTTGATCATATTTTTCTATGTCGTTGGCACTTAACTCTGTATGAACTCTACGAAATATGGTGCTCCATCCATCCGTGTATTGCGGGAGACATGGTGTAGCCAACGAGTCAAATCTAATTTAATTCTCACCCTAATACAAACGCATGATAGGAAATTCCACATCCTTTTGTATTTCATTTCCCATTACGTCCGTTCCTTCCACTTATCCTATTAATTTCCTATCCTATGTACCAAAGGAGGCCTAAGACTGATAAAAATCTACAAAAGCCGCATTCACGATAAATTTAACATTGTCATTTTCTTTATTAAGATTTTCATTATCTCTGCCCGTTCATAAGTCTATATGATGTTTCCCCAGACATCCAAACGATCCCCTCTCCCTATATAACCTCTCCCAGCTCTCCACAGGAGGCATCATAAACCTGCAACCATACCATTTTACCTACAACTCATAAGCTCCCGTACTAAATCCATGCCACTGACAATCATCTGTAACACAGAGTTAAGACCCACCGTACATCAGCAAACACTAAACCTCCAACAACTAGACATATGAAACCCATCCCCTCGCCTCCTCGCATCTTCACCTACATCTGGAATCTGACACCACCCTCGGCAACTTCCAAACTAGTGCAGCTCTGATCTATGGTGAATGCATCCTTCCCTTTGATTAGCAACATCTCACGATGAGCAAAGTTTATGATACCTCTGACCAAACTGTGGTTCCATATCAGTAAAACTTGACAGCTCGTACGTCGATCATCGGAGGTCCTTACCGTCCCCTCCTATTCGAATACCACTAGGATGACCATGACTGGATCCATGCAATTTAGCGGCGGCGCAACACGAAAATGATTCAAAGGAAGTTGATAATTAATTAGTCAATCAGAGTTCAATTCAATGTAGTCGGACCACTAGTTAGTAGATCATCTGCTGATGCCTTCGTGAGGGGAGACACCACATGCGGGATAGCTCCGGTACCTAATAAAAAAAGTCGTGATACACATACAAGTTTTCGTCACCCCATATATATACCCATTTAAGGAAATGAGTAGTACTCCAACTCTTACAAACCGGTGGCTACACAAGGTGTGACCCATTACAATAAAGATTTACATAATACTAAATAATAACGTATAAATCATTAAAATTCATGGTCGGCATGAAAGAATATGATATATTCTCCAAATTGATTTGTATTTGTAGTGTCAGTCTTCATCCAACATTTGTCCACAAAAGCATTATATGAGTATAATGTCTAAATGTATGTCTCATATCCATGAATATTGTTAGTGATCATAATTGTTTTCCTCTCAGTCATCCTAGTGAATGACTTCATTCTACTGGTAATGCATTTGCAATAGATTCTCCACTATGTAGAAAATTCGTAACTTGAAGTCGTATTTCTTCTTCTTTTCTCTGCTAAAGATGTTTCATCCCCGTTTGGAGTAACAAATGTATATTTACCTTCCATATTTGTAATTTTGTCTTCATCAGCAATAATTTTAGTGGTTGTCAGATCATGTCTTTGAACATTGATTGTTTCCTTATTAGTACTCAATGCATATTGTTTACTCTTTCTTATCCTCATTCATGTCTTCGATACCGGTGTAATATGTTGTAGAAAAGCACATTTATTACATGGTCAAGAACAATCTTAGGAATCCATATCTTCAGCTTGAACAAGAAAATCAAAATGATTACTCCATTGAGAAGAAGATTCAATGTTGTTTAGCATGGTAGTTTAGAATGAGGAAACGTCCTAGTATGTATATTTCTTTCAAAATAGGACTAACACCTATATTCTTCCTCGAACTACTGTATGCCAAAATTTCATAGGTATGTTCTTGGAACTGAGTGTCTATAGATTGTGAAGATGTTGAGTAAGTTTTCTGATCAAGCCCTATCTTGCTACAACCATTGCATATTGTGGGGAAAGATTAATACTCGACCTAGTAGTCTAATCCATTTATAATAACCTATAGATGTATTGCATGTGTTGTATTTATTTGGATCACTAGAGGGAGGAACCTACTTCTATTATAATTTAGGGTATAACCATCTACCCTTGGCAGTTTGCCAAAAGCTTCACAAATCTTATCATGAATAACCTTTTCATAAAAGTGTAATAGAAGATTTACCACTCTTTCACAAGTGATAATCTAAGGGTAAATCTTTGGAAGGTATGAAATCTAGAATTCAATTATGTGCCTTTAAACATGATCTAAATGTCGACAAAGAACCACATATGAGCACCTTCAAGTAGTCTTCAACACATGATAATTGTGTTGCACAGTAATTAAGGCCCAGTTCATGTACCTTCCATCGCTCAGTTAATCTATGTAGTTTCTAAAGGGGATCAGAGATCGTTAGATAGTTAATGTTTTAATCAATTAACTTCACCATCAATGTAAACCACAAAGGCTAATATAAAATAGTAAAGGCTTCCAGTGGGATTCATAACTCCTAGAAGCAATGATCCTGGATCATGTCTTTGAGATTGACAATTTTTTATTTTTACTAATTCGTAAATCAACTACAAGGGTGAGTGATTCAATCATCCATTTCAGCCTGAAAATATATGAGAAGTATGGTAGTTGGTGGGGACATTTTATACGTAACCATCGATTCTCGACATTATCCATGATCAACTATATTAGTAAGATCAACTCTAGTATTATGAGATTGAAGTTTCAAATAAATAATTGTATCAAATTCATTGCTACTTCATTTGTAAATAATTCTTTGTACATGAAGTCCATCCAATTTCTACAATTCTCTCTAGATAGTGAAATTGGTCATCAACATTGGAGAATAGAGATATCCATTGTTGAAACGATTTTGCCTCCCTTTCCATCTATATCATCTTGGTGGTGATGAAAGACATGGTGATCCATTATGATTTCTAGAGTTTTTGCATGCTTACAAGTAATGTGCACTTATCCATTTGAATTGGAAGATGACATATCCACCTCATTCATGGTGTTGAGAAATGACCAATTCATCATGTTTTCATTTGCAACCACATTCTTTGATGTAATGAAAAACATAAGAATTATTTACATACATGTGTTCCACTTGTTTATTAGTAAGTGGATTGTTGTATATGACATCCCAACAATGTCAAATTCAAATTTCCATGTCTTCTGGAGATATGATGGCCCAATCCTCCAAGCCTTCCTATGGGAAGCCACCACTCTTGTAGACAAATGGTTCACAAACAACCATTTTTTTTGTATATTTTGCTCTCTCTCTCTCTCTCTCTCTCTCTATATATATATATATATATATATATATATATATATATATATATATATATAGTCAGGCTAGTGTACACTCGAGTGTACCGGAGACACCGTACATGTTACAATTGTCACTACTATTCATGTAATGTAACTATTTACAAGGTAATGTAACGCTATACACATATAAAATAAAAAAATACAGAAATTACACGTGTGGGTATTAAAGAATATAATTATGGATAAAAGAAATTTGTACCTAAGTACATGTAGCTTACATGTATGCATCTTCATTTGTGATGATTATATTAGTATAAAAAGCAATACAATTGTATCTATGTGATGCATACCCCTTACATAATGTGTGTATCGATATCACTTTAAACTGACGTTTCCAGATCATCAAATTAATGAATATATATATTTTCTAATCAACAGTTGAAGAAGTTGTAGAAATCTTTAAATGATATATTGTTATATCTAATGACATACATGATGTATTGTTTGGATTTACTAAATACATCTAATCTATTGAATAAATATATTCCATATGTCATTTTCATGGTCAGTACACGTATGTTGCATGTACCAGCCGTACACCGTTCCAAACATATATATATATATATATATATATATATATATATATATATATATATATATATATATATATATATATATATATATATATATATATATATATATATATATATATATGTGTGTGTGTGTGTGTGTGTGTGTGTGTGTGTGTGTGTGTGTGTGTGTGTGTGTATGCCCATTGACTAAGGCTCCAGTAGAGTTTAGGAACGATGACAAGCCCCATAAATCACCACTGACCTTTACTACATATTTTGTCCTCACTCACGTGCAGAATGGGATCGGCTTCCAGAATAGTAACCCATTCTAATACTACTCCAAGATGTGCATGCTTAATTATGGAGTTCTTAGTTATGGGATCCGTAAAAAGAGGTGCACTTAAGTGATATGGGTAGTCTAATCATTACTCTCTAGATCATTACATCTAATGCCTCAAATCCTGAGACACAACAATCTCCCTCACTTTGACGATCGACGTCCACATTAAGGCTCAACTATTAAGCCTCATAATAAATTTTTCATTTCAGTGTAGACCCAGAACGACCCATGGACCCCAACTCCTGATCGCAGATACCAGTGCAAGAGTAGTTACACCAACATACAACATATCTAGACTATAGGGCTCAAGGCTGACATGTTACATGCCTATGTGGGCCCCTCCTACTAGAGGGGTCATGACTGTGATACCATGTATACCTAAGGCTCTAATAGAGTTTCGAGAATGATGACTAGCCCCACCGACTCCATTGGCCTTAAGTATGTATTTTATCATCATTCACGAGAAAGTCGGGATCAACTTCATGATTGGTCACCCATCCTAGTACTACTTCAAGTTGAGCAAGCTTAACGTTGGTATTCTTAGTGATGTGGTCATTAAAAAAGAGATGCACCATAGTGATATAGGTAGTCCAAACATTCCGGTAAGATCATTTTATCCGAGCACTCAAATCCTGATATATATATATATATATATATATATATATATATATATATATATATATATATATATATATATATATATATATATATATATATATATATATATATATATATATATATATATATACATATATATATATATATACATATATATATGGCTAAAAGAATTATGTACCCGAGTACATGTAGCTTACATGTACCCACCTTCATTTATGGTGATTGCAAAATTCAACTAAATAATCCAATCTTATGGATGTAATGTATACCCCTCAGATAAGATGTGTACAAAAAATCACCACAATCTAACATTCATAGATCATTTAACAAAAGAAAATATGTATTTTCTAATCAACGGTAAGTTGTAGAAATTGTAGAAACAATTGAATGATGTATTATTATATCTCATGATCTATATGAGATATGATTATGATTTTTTAAACACATACAATTTATATAGTGTTGAATCAATCTATATGGTTGAATTTTATAAATATACTCCACGTATGCTATTTTAATGGCCCGTACATGTAAGTTACATATACCGGCCAGTACACACTTCCTAACCTCTCTCTCTCTCTCTCTCTCTCTCTCTCTCTCTCTATATATATATATATATATATATATATATATATATATAGAGAGAGAGAGAGAGAGAGAGAGAGTCAGGCTAGAATACACTCGAGTGTATCCGGAGCAGAATACACTCAAGTAGTTTTCCATGATACAATATTTTTTTTCAAAGTCTAATCCGTTGATCTTCTTAAACATCATGTGAATAGCTCATATATAAAATTTGAGCCCATTTGGACATTTATAGGTCATGCTATAAAGACTGCAAAAATTATGCATTTCAAATTAGTTTCGTGCGTCGATTTTGTTGCCCTCGGATGAGTGGCTTACACTCATCCAAATGGGCTCAAAATTTGTATGTAGCCTAATTATAGTATGACAATGAAGATCAATGGTTTACATCTTGCAAAAAATAGTATTGATATGCAAACACACTTGAGTGTATCTGTGTGATCCGTACACTCGAGTGTATTCTAGCTTGACTATATATATATATATATATATATATATATATATATATATATATATATATGCGATGATCTATTTCTGACTGTGGACTCTGCAGACTACACCCGTGTCTCGCATCCTCTCTTGCTCGACCTAGCGTCTTATCCCCCCGCCGTTATTCTTGGCCTCCCTTCCCCCGCTTCGTCCATCGCTCCGAACTACAATGTATTACGCTACTACATCACAGCTATTATAAAGTGATGAATATGTTAATGTTGGTGCTCGGATGTTTGTGGACTTTGAGTTCGTCGATGCAGAGTGTGCCTCGCAAAAGCACAGATCGGGATAGCATATGCGCGGCCAAGTTCCAGCAGACGTTCGTTACCGAGGAGAAGGACCACCCAGACAACCTGTTTCTCGCCCCCAGCAGGCTCGACATGCACCGTCCCAAGGCCAAGGCCGTCGTGGACGCCAATCCACAGTGCAGGAACAAGGACTCATGAGCCGACATCCTCGCTCTCGCAACCAGGGACATCGTACATCTGGTCAGCAGCTACCTCCTTCACTCATCACCGCCAGTAAATTAATCTAGTTTTGCCATTCTTTAGCTTATATACTATTCCATCGTCCGATGCAGTCCAGTCTGGCGGTCCGTGGTATCCTGTTGAGCTTGGTCGTCTTGATGCACGGTCTGAGCTCAACTATGTTGAGTGTCAACGACAAGCTTCCCCAGCTAGGCCACAACCTTAACTCCATCTTCACATTTGTGGGGCTCAACCAGAACATCAACACAGAGTAGATCTCGAGTTGTTATCATGACATATAGAGTTTCCGGTCAGAATCATCTCCGAAGAGGAAAAAGAGTGAGAGTGGATAGTATGAAAGTGAAGGGAAAATGCGGTCATTCTCGATTCCTCCTAACAAGCTAACACTTCTCTGAGCACCAATATTATACAACCGCGGGGATCCAGCAACATATATCATCTAGTTGTCTGATGATGAAGTGATAACCACGAACTGCAGGCAAGCACTATAGAGTTGTCACTGAGACGGGTCCACGGCTTCAGCAACTAGGAAAGTGATGTCGTGTTATATATATATATATATATATATATATATATATATATATATATATATATATATATATATATATATATATATATATATATATATATATATATATATATATATATATATATATATATATATATATATATATATATATATATATATATAGAGAGAGAGAGAGAGAGAGAGAGAGAGAAAATACACTCGAGTGTACAGATCGCATGAATACACTCAAGTATGTTTGTATATCAAGACTATTTTTTGCAAAATGTAAGCCATTGATCTTTGTCGTCATACTATAACTAGGCTACATACAAATTTTGAGCCCATTTGGATGTGTGTAAGTCACTCATCCAAGGGCAACAAAATCGACGCGTGAAACTAATTTGAAATGCATATTTTTGTAGTCTTTATAACATGACCTATAAATGCCCAATTGTGCTCAAATTTTGTGTATGAGCTATTCACAAGATGTTTAAGAAGATCAACATATTAGGTTTTCGGAAAAAATATTACATCATGAAAAACTACTTGAGTGTATTCTACTCTGAATACCATTGAATGTATTCTAGCCTGACTCTCTCTCTCTCTCTCTCTCTCTCTCTCTCTCTCTCTCTATATATATATATATATATATATATATATATATATATATATATATATATGGGCCCATCTTTATTGCCCGCGTGGGTAGCTACCCGCCCACCCTTCCGACCACTTTTTTTCAAAAAAAAAAATCGTTATTGTAGAGGACTATTTTGTCTAGCTCTCCAAAAAATTTTAGCCAAAAATAATATCATTTACCCCTCCAAAATAAAAAAACCCATCCTCATATATATTTGTTGTATATTTTGTACAGAGTTACTTTTTTTGCCAGCAGAGTTACTTTTTTGACACCATAGTTACTTTTTTTACAGCAGAGTTACTTTCTTAGCTAGGAGAGTTACTTTTTTAGCTGTAGGGTAGCGAAAATCCATGCTACCCGCGCGGGCAATGAATGAACACCCTATATATATATATATATATATATATATATATATATATATATATATATATATATATATATATATATATATATATATATATATATATATATATATATATATATATATACACACACACACACACACACACAAATTGTGTATATATTTTAGATATGCGACATGAGTTTATAAATTATATATCGATGTTAATTTATTTATTTTAACTATTAGAGAAATTAGATCTTGTAACATATCAAGATTCGAAGCTTTGGATGAAATTATCTTAAGAGGAATGATTGGACAACCTATGTCACCAAGTTGCACCTCCTTTCCAGGGAGCCCATCATGAAGAAATCTAGAGCAAGGCGTTCTTGTCTTGGACTACTAGGATGAGTGACCACTTCGGAAGTTGTTCCTGACTTGTGTCCGAGTGAGGACAAAGAACGTAGTTAATGCTAGTAGTGGTATGTGGGGCCATTCATCATTCCTAAAACTCTAGTAGAACCTTGGGGAGTGGGAGGAGCATGACAACTCCTTTAATCCAATATTATATGCATACTTCTAACTATAATTATCTTCAAAAATCCTAAATATTAATATTAAACTTCATCTATTTGCATATGGAAATATACGAACTTTTTAAGTGAAAAAACTCTAACATTTGTATTCTTAAAATTGTAGCATATTCCCACTAATTTATGTGGAATTACACCCTTTCATGACTTTACACATACAAATGACTTGAGGTCTAGTAGGAAATACAATTTGGGTGTTGTCATTCTCAATGATGAGAACACATGATGTCCTTAACAAAATAGAAATTGACGTGCTATCTATTGATATCTTGACCTGCTAGTTTTGATTGAAATTGAATTATTTTCATAATTCTAGTAGTTATTTACACCTTGACACTTGCCTAAACGTTGAATACCTTGCAAATTCATATTCAAAACTCCATGTAGTTAGTAACATACTTTAGTTAATATTCAGATATATAGTTTTGTAAAGGTCCTCGTAACTTGACCATTTTCTCTTAGTTCATGTGTGAATATATATCCTTGGGGGTAATACGTGAATAGATGTGGTGTTCTAAAATCACTTAGGAGTATAATAAGTTATAACAATTTCTCATATGTAATATGAAAGATATGCCCTTTGCAAGAGATAAGAGTATAGTAAGTTATAACAAAATCTCATATTTTCAAAGTATAATATTGTTATCTTTTATGTACTCTTATGTGATGCATGATGTGAATGTTGTTTCATTCATTTCTAAGTAACTAGATCGAAATATAGTCTTGTGAAAATTAGATTTTTTTTAAATGCCATGATGAACAATAAATATATAAAATTCTAGTTAAGATTTATTTGACATATGGAACATTTTTTTTACAAATCTCTGAACACATAATTATATTGATTTTTTTTTACAAATTAATCATCATGAATACAAGGATGAAACTTAACTAAATCTGCAAACCCTAATTCAATAATGCAACCCTACTTCCATGTTATATGATGATGCAACAGAAAGAGTGTCCATAAGAAATAATAAAAACGTATACAACTCATTTGAGGCCCCAATAGGATAGGTCAGCAATAGTGTAGATTAAGGTTGTCTACACAAAAATGCAATACATATCCAACACCAGTTGGTTAAGTTAATGAAATAATTCAAGAAGAAAATGATAACATTGAGTTAATACTAAATTAACTAAATCAAATCATGATATTCTCTCCATTTATAAGTCCAAGAAAATGCATTTGGTTCCATTAAAACCAATAATCACATGATAAAAATTGACAAAAAGTGGATTCAATTCCCTTCTTTTCCATATCCCATGCAACAATATGATTATGTTATTGTCACACAACCATTCGTTACTTAAATCCAACCTCCAAATTACTACAAAGGCAATGTTGAAGAACCAAAGAGTTCATACCTACCATGGAAATATCAAAGGGTGAATTTGGAAGCTTAAAAATATAGCATACCAGAAGAAATGAATAAAATCATGCACCAAAATATTCTCGAAAATAAAAAAAGTATTGTTATACAACATGATTATTACATAATTCTAGTTACATATTGAAGTGTACATTATACAAGTTTGCTCATGTACACTAGATAGGATCCTACAACACGTACACCTAAGCACTTTCTCCCCAACCTTCAACTCCTAAAAAATCCTTATGCTCAAAACATATGATAAATGAGTGGGTCAACACACAGGGTGTTAACTACATGACATAAAGACACTTATATATAAGGTTTTCATAATTTCAAATGAAATGCAAAAGTAATTGAACAATAATAAGAAAGTTAAGTACTTGAAAACTAAGAGTTCATTTTCATGTCATTTTACTCTAATTATGCCAACAATATCATGTATCGTAAGGCCATTGACCAAATTCTATTGAAAGGGTTTGTGGGAATTATGAAGGCATCTTTCCATTAGCTAACCTTGTTTTATCAACATGTTCCACCATATCTTGACAACTGAAGTAATACGCTTAGCCTTATGTCCTTACCCTCCTGAGAATATAGGTAGGTTCACAAGGTTTGTATAATAGATACATATATTAGGTGTTAAATTTATAAATGATTGGACAAACAATCTAGTACAATAATATCAAAATACTGCAAGTATTTGAGCAAGTAAACAAGCATACATACATATCAACTTGCAAGAAAGGAAACCATAATCATATAATTATTCAAGCTCATACATCACTAAGACATTCGTGACTTAACTTATCCTTCATCCTGCCACAAGTAACCACATTTGATTAACGACATAGGCGATACATGCATCTTTAATTCAAAACCTGGTGTGGGTGCACGTGATGCTCTCTCTCAATGGTGGACATTCTATGCACATTACTTATAGATATTGCAAGTGGTTGGTAACCAATCATGGACATCTCACGTCTCTCGCGCATGCCATGTGCAGTTGGAGGAGGTTTACCAACACCTCACATCATTGGGGTCAAATTGGACGATCAGTTTGATGGAGACCAGAATAGTTCATGCCATCAGTATCTGGGGAGTTGTAACTACCATGTGTGTTATCTGTTGTGCATGAGCCCTAGACATGGTAGTTCTATCATTGAAGCAAGGGGCTCTGCACCCTCGATATGTCATAGGCCATGGAGAAAAACCAAATGTACTTGGCATGACCCCTAAGGGATGATGAGGCATTGGACTCCACTGATAATGGCAAGGTAAAGCACTGAATCTTCGATGGATCTCCAAAAAGCTTGGATCTTGAAGAGCTCATAGGGAAAGTAAAAAAAAGAGAAATGAAAGGGTAAAGAGGGAGAAAACACAAAGGGAAATTAACCATGAGTGAAGAGAATAGGAAGGGTTGAATAGGAGGCTTATAGAAGCCTAGATGATGTTTCTTAGTTGTGGTTGGGTAATGTTTCAGTGGCAAAGCCACTAATCAGATATGTAGGTGGAAGAAAATCAGAAATTTGTGAGATCTAGGGTTACTAAAGCTGAGCTGACAATCTAAGGGTCCATAAAGGCAACACCCACTAGAGAGGGTGAAGGAGACCCCGGATGGGCTACTACTAAGTTGTTCGCACCCTATTTGGCCTAATACCTAGGACACAATTGCTCATAAAACATTAAAAAGAGTGAAAACAATGCTTAAAAAGAAGCAAAATTCATAATGTGAGCCTCAGATGTTTGATTGAGGTAGCTTTTTCATTATTGGATTCAAAATTAAACCATCTAAAACATGAAATACATCAGCGAGAAAGAGGACCACATAGATGAGGTTCAATTTGAGTTTCAACATGGTGATTCACTAAAGCATGACATTTAGATCATAAATGTAAATTAATGTCTCATATTATAAAATCAAGCACTTGTGTAACCAAATTGGAGTATCACAACACTCCCACTATGAAGTTGATATTTAAATGACTAACATCAGTGACCATAAAGCGAGAAAGAGTGTAACAAAGGATAGAAAAAGTCAACTCATCACATACTTCCCTCCTTTAATTTAATTTATCCTCAAAATCTACCCAAGATCTTATTCAAAGGTCAAACTCAACATCCATCATGTTTAAGTAACCACCCCTAGGAGTCAAGGCATTGCCCATCATGGTATGCACACATAGGTTTCTATCATTAAGGGTTTACCATATTGATTCATAGATTTGAGAATTAATTAGCATATCATCATAGCATAACGTCCTTCAAGGTCCAGGGTCTACATCACTTATCCTTGTTGTATTAGGTTTTTGTTCATGTATTCATACAAGACCAGGGTGTGTTAAAATATTTATTTTCAATTTCTCAAATGAGCATATTCATTGTCATTCCTTTTGCCCAAGATTATCGTTGAACCTATATTTTCATCATTATACTAGATTTCATGCATGTTTTATTTTTTTTCCAAACATTCTACCAACTATAACTGATTATACTCATTACTTACTTTCATGGGTGTAGAATTCTGCATTGTATTCTTGGTTATTCAAGTTAAGAGTCCAAAGCACCATCATATCAAGTTCTTGATTTCAAATCTACATCTATCATGTATCGTATGGTTTCATACTACGTCTATCTTATGAGATTGACTTATGATATGTACTTATTGAGTTTTAACTCAAGATATATTATTTCATGTGTCTTTCACTATTTTGAGGAATGACATTATCAAAAACATAGACGTTTTGTATTTGACTCACCTATAGTTAAATGAAGATTATAAAACTCAAGCCACTCTAACTATGACCTAGCTACGTCAAGGAAAAATGTGTTGACACTAATGTATACCCATACCAAACTTATACCCATCATTCACAAACTAGGGAAAACACTAGATACCTTCACATAGAACCACTAACCTGAGTATGATCCTCATCATGGAGATCACATATTAGGGTTTTGAAACATCTCCCTCACCTCGATGGAATCATACATATATTCAAATGCCTCTATATCTACAGTTATATATTTTCATATGAAATCTAGGGTTCAACGTCATCAAGAGAGCCTCATATAAGGTGAAGCAACTCATTTACCCAGAAGTAGTCTATTTAAGGACCCATCATCATGTATTTAGACGCTCATATTTTTTGACATTTTATATTTTTAGAGGTTAGGTACTTTGGCCTTCTCCCTTGTCAGATTGACCCATATAAAGATTCACCCTTATTCTATGAGCAATGATTGAGGTCCTCCTTTGTAAAGAGTTTAAGCTCTAGTTGGTCTGAAACCATATCTCTCTATCCATATTTCAACATATGAAAGACTAGGCATATATAACCATAGCATGATACTAGCTATGTGCAACACATCAAACAAGCCATATGAATCACACATGGTTCTAGACTAGCTTGGGTTACATATCTAATACTCATCTCATATCACTAAACCATACTTGAATCATCTAACATAATAACTTGAATCATCTCAAAACAGACTCAAACAACATCAAAGTCCCTCATCAACTTAGATCATCTAGGCTAATTACTAGCTTAGCCCCAATCATGGATCTAGAAACTCTACATACTACATCTATCATCTAAATACTCTCATACAAACTAATGATACATATCTTTCTCTTAATTTACATGGAAACTCGTTGTATTTTTGTGTGTGGTAACATTTATCATAGTTACATATATATAGTAAAAATTGAAACATGTTTTCATCAACATTTAAACCCACCATACTCCTTTTGAATAAAAACATAACCAAAATTTAGTTACCACACTCATTCGTAAGTCTAGTACCATGACACCTAGATAATTAAAAAGAACATGGTGCACTCTTTTATAGCTACCCTAAGAATACACTGCAAACATATGTCTAGGGTTTTCCATTATAAATCTCCACTTTCTGACCTTGCTAAACATAAAACCCATACTACATGACAGAAGGAGGTGAAAATAGAGGTTACACTTATTGTAAGAACATCTAGGTTCTAACCTTGAGGCTATGTGAACTCAGTCCACAAGGACACCTTATTAAGTTTCTAGGTTTGATATGTAAGCTTGAGTTTGTTTGTCTCTCATGTGAACTAAAATATTGTGTAGTTATTACTAAAATCCCAACCTCCAAATAACTAGAAAATCAATCACTAAAGGACTCGAGCATCCATATAGAGCATGTTAATATCAAAGTGAGAATGAGAAAGTAGCATAGGTGAACATAAAATAGTATCATAGGTGAAAAACTTACTAGAATCATGAACCAAAATATTCCTAAGATTCCATGAGTATTATTATAGGACATGATTTATTACATTATTCTAGTTTCATCTTGAAGAATAGTTTGTACAATTCTGCTCATGTAAACATTCTAGAATAGTTTGTGGTTGTGTGCGAAGCCCACTTATGTCAGTGGAAGTTTCACCACTTGTGGTCACCCCACATGGATTGCAAAAATTTGCGTAGTTGGGAACCACTTGTGGCCACCCTGCATCACTCATGGATGTTGTGTGTGGTTCGGGGAGATTCATTAACACCACACACTATTGGTTCGGATCTGAAGGTCAACTTGACCAGAACCATCATAGCCCATACAATCCATGGCTAGAATGTTGTCACTTTTGAGTTTGTAATTTATTATTCCTAAATCCTATATGTGGTGGCCCATCACCAGAGCAAGGGGATCCATGAGCCCAAAGTCTGCACGGAATGGGGAAATGACTAGAAAACCTTGATGTGACCCTTTGAGATGTGGCCTTGGACATAGATCTTCATCACCAGGGTGAGACGTACATAGAATATGGGGAAATGACTGACTGACCCTGATGTGACCCTACAAGAGCAGTGGGGCCTTTGTCAATTGCTTATCATGGTCAGAACGAGCTTTTGAGTTTCACTGGAGCTCCAATAAGATTGGAGCTTGGAAAGATCATACGAACTAGAAAATAAAGAGAATCAAAGGGGAAAGATGGAAAAAAGGGGAAAGCAAGCAACAGTAAAAGAGAGTAAAAGGGGATGATAAGGGGGCTTTTATAAGCTAATGTGAGATTGTTTGGTCATGACTGGGTGAGCATATATGAAAAAGCCAATGGGCCTTTATAAAGGTGGATGATGGTGGGAGACTCTTCAAATCTAGGGCCTTCCATGATGAGATGACTATCTCAGAGTCCACAAAGGCTGCATTTACTAGAGAGGGTAAGAGAGAGCTAATTCTACTACACTCACCTTGTTGGGCCTAAAGGCCAACCCACAACTAGTATCAATCATACAAAAGAATGAAAGCATGGTTTAAAACAAAAAAAAATCAAAAAATTGTTACTTCAGCCTCATAAGTATGATTGAGGTGGTTTTTCTCCTGTTGGATTCACAATTTAACCCTCTAGAATATGCAACATTAACAAGAGGTTCACATTCTTGAGGTTTAATTTAAGTTGTAAGATGGTGATTCATTAAATCATGATACTAACTTCAAATATGTATAATAATATCTTATTTTGTAAATGGAAGCAAAGATGTGACCAAATTGGAGTATGACAACACTCCCTCTGTGAAATTGATATTAAAATTAGAACGATGAGTCACAATGGAGAAAGAGAAAGGATGAGGTAGAGGACAAAGAAAGTTAGGATGTCACATGAATGTTGCCTTTTAACCACATGGGTAGCTAAATATGTGTCTTCCAATAATCAATCAAGCATATGAGGTTATGTTATCATTAATTTATTTAAACTATACCTTCATCAACCACAAGGACATAATAACTACAAAGTTTGCTTCCCACTTCTATGTATTAGGTAAATTAGGCTCTAATTATCCTCCATGATATTCATATCACCACTGGGTATGCCAAATTTAGGATGTTAGGAAATGTGGCCATAAATTCCTAGGAGAAATTATCAATATTTATAGGAAAATTAAGGACATTCTAATATTAGAGAGAGTTGTTCATCAAATGATAAATAGGTTCCAAAAATGTACCAAAACCATGGTAAACTACACATATCTAGAGGTGATTCACAACAAGGTTGTGAATAACATTTTTAACAAGTTACATGGAGTATCTATGGAGAAATAGAGTATAAGAAGTAGAGAAATGAGATAGAACGCAAGTATATGAGACATATTTTTCTAATGAGTTGAATGGGAACCTTCTCTATCCCAAGGAGGAAGAAATCCATCCCTTTGTCCTTCTCTGTTGTTTCATTTCATCCTCTTCTAAAGTCAAATCACCCTCTTGGTTGCCACCTTACTTTAACTAATATTTTAGTCAAAACATCTTAGAGATATCCCATCATAACCACTCTCTAACTCTTTATATTTTTTCCAAAAATTAAAGGAAACATGGTGAGCATGGGATGAGATACACCTTGTCACTTGTTATTGCTAGTAGAGAGGCTTGATTGCCATTAGGAACACCATGTAGAGAGATTAACATGACCTATCGACACCTATTTGAACACTTATTGATGAGATGGCATGATCTATCATTGGTTGGATAGTTCATGATTAGGCATGGTCAAATTTCCCAATTTCTGTGACATTGTGAACACTATTCTTGAGGAGAACACATGATGTGTTCTGATGTTGAGATTGACTGCTTTCATTGTTAATGGGCATGTCATGCACTAGTTGAGTCATGTCGTATCCTCTTATGTGAAAATGTGATTGACATTCTGGACAAGGATAGGACTTTATATGGGTTGTTCATGTTGTGTTCATATGATAAAGGCTAATCTTGGGCTTCTACAATCCCAGGGTCATTGGTGAAGGTATCATTCATTTTGGATCAACAAAATATCATAGGATCGATAAGAAAACTCAAGAATTAATTCAAGTTGATGGAAGAGAGCCTAATTTTTGCTAATTATGCAATTACAAGCTTAAAGTGTAGCCAAAACATGTAATTTGTATAAATAAGAGTAATAAATATAGAATAGAAATGATATAAGTCAAATCACCACAATATTAAACCATTTGTTGTCCATAAGAAAAAAAATTAATTCAAGAATTAAAGGTAATCAATCACATGCATTCATGAAGATAAAATTGAACTACTGTCAACTAAATTTTTTGTTTTTGTCAACAGATTGCATGTATGAATGACAAATCCTATATATAAAACATCTGATTCTTTCTAAATGAGATAAATAATCAAATTTTCCCCATATCCTCAAGCATCCCACACTCTATAAGATTTACCATCAAATATAAAACTTAATGATTATATCATACCTAGTTTCTTCTCATATAAGCAAAATTGTACCTCCTTGTCTCCATATAAAAGAATTTTAGCATTTCATACTTGGGGCACATTGGCTCCTCTTTAAAGTTAAGATCAAGGTATGAACATGCAAGACAAAATCAATATCTTAAACTAGTTTGACATACCATGTGGTTAGTTTTTTCCTCTTTTATCAGTTTTAAAATTATAAAACTCCAGTTTAAATTTTGTCAAAGCACCCAACCATCAAGACAAGGTCAATTTCAATCAACTTGCTAAGTGGGAAAAGTGTAGCCTTTTCACAAATTAATATAAACATGCCATAGTTGATCCTAAACATGAGTATTCCCAAATGTAGGCATTTGATAGTTTCAGCAATATCATCTGGTGTTTGAGATAGTTGATGTAAGACTTTATCTTCAAACCACTTAATAAATGTCTTGTTCTACTCTCTAGCAAGCCACATTGTATTGGCTCAAGGATATTGTCTCTTGATGAAATTAGTATGTTCCTCGATATAAACACTCACTTCATCCATGTTGTGTAAAATATACAAGTGACCTCGTTCCAACTGCTCACGACCGATTACTTTCACCCATGATCCCGATATTCCTTTGCCAAATTGCTCCTCAATATTCTTGCCATTACCAGGAGTGTAATTACCACTGAGAAAGTCATTGCAAAAATCCATAACCTCTCTTGCCACATAACCCTCAATAATACTCCCTTCAGGCCGATAACGGTTTCAAACATCACTTTTAAAAATGCTCATGTATCGTTCAAAGGGATACATCCAATGCAAGAAAATTGGTCCCAACATTTTCACTTTCCTAGTCAAGTGGACAACAAGATGTACCATGATATCAAAGAACGACGGAGGAAAATACATCTCAAGTTGACATAGGGTAACAATCACTTCTCTTTGCAAATTATTGAGAGTATCAGGGTCAATAACTTTGCTACACAGACTGTTAAAAAAGAAACAAAGTCTAGTGATTGCAAACCTTACATGCTTAAGAAATATAGATCTAATTGCCACAGACAATATTTGTTGCATTAGAGTGTGACAATCATGAGATTTAAGACCTATCAACTTTAGATCTTTCATTGATACCAATCTATGGATGTTAAATGAGTAACCCTGTGGCACCTTAACAATTATCAAACATTCACAAAAAGCTTTCTTCTCCTTTCTAGACAATGTGTAACAAACAGGAGGTAAGTATGTTCTCTGATTTCCCATTTCACGAAATTCTATTAATTCTGACCTTATTCCCATTTCATGTAGGTCCAGTCTGGATTTTATCCCATCTTTAGTCTTACCTGGTATATTCAACAAAGTACCAATGACACTATCACAAACATTTTTCTCAATGTGCATGACATCGATACACTGCCTGACTGTCAAAGAACTCCAATAAGGAAGATCCCAAAATATTGACTTCTTCTTGAATAAAGATTTGTCACTCTGTGTGGCCATAGTACATTGTGATCTCTTACCAAATTCATTGACAAAGTCTTTTACTCTTTTATAAACAACCTCCCCTGGTATAGGTTTAGTTTCATTCCGTTCCTCATTCAATCCATTGAATGCTTTGTGCTTCCTACGATACAAATGGAATTTTGTAAGAAACCTTTGATGACCGAGATATACAGTCTTATCTCCATGTTTTAGTCTTGTTGAATCAGTGTTCTCTTCACATATAGGACATGCTTTAGCTCCTTTGACACTATATCCAGACAAATTCCCATATGCTGGAAAGTCATTAATAGTGCAAAACAACATAGCATGCAAACGAAATGTCTCTCTTCATGAAGCATCATAGGTCATCACACCTTCACCCCAGAGTTTCTTTAAGTCATCAATCAGAGGTTCAAGATAAACATTGATGTCATTTCTAGGTTGTTTAGGGCCCGATATCAACAACGACAACATTACGTACTTATTTTTCATACACAGCCAGGGAGGAAGATTGTATATAACAAGCATGACAGGACAAGTGCTATGTTGGATGCTCAATGTCCCGTATGGATTCATCCCATCTGTACAAAGCCCAAGTCTTAGATTCCTGACTTCTTCACCAAATTCAGGGTACAATAGATTGGCAAACAAGCGTTGAAACTGTGATATTATAGGTAGATACCACATCACCTTGGCAGGAGAACCAGTTTTGGACTCCCCCGAAGTCGTCAATTTATACCATGACGCACCACATTTTGGACAATCTTTCAAATCCACATAGTCCTTTTGAAATAATACATAATCATTCGGGCATGCGTGTATCTTCTTGGCATCCATTCCCATTGGGCAAAACAATTTCTTTACCTGGTATGTTGAGATTGGCGGCTCGTTTCCTTCAGGAAGCATTTCTTTCAACAAAGACAAAAATGATGTGAAGCTTTTGTCGCACCATCTATTGTTAGCTTTCAGCTTATACAATCTCAACACAGCGCTAAGCTTCGTAAACTTAGTACAACCCGTGTATAACAATATCTCAACATCATGCACAATGTTTCTAAAAATGGGAGGTGGATCGGTGTGCTCTACCCCACAACTATCCAGCATCGCATCAACAATGTCTACTGGAACTGGTTCATTCACATCTACGTCATCGGAGGCAATTTCTTCTTCCACACAAGCACTGCTATAGACATCTACTGGTTTTGGGTTTGAAATCTCTCCATCGCAGTGCCATTCTGTATAGCCTTGTATAATCCCGTTGCACATGACATGACTTTTGATTTCGTCACCAGTGCTGACTTTCAAGTTGTTACCACAATGCCTACATGGACAGTAGAACCTGTCTCCAGGTTGTTTCCTATGTTTCTCGGCAAATCTAATAAATTGGTCAAGAACAGAAATAAACTCTGGGGTGCAACGACTGCAAATGGACATCCATGATCTATCCATTCTATGATCAAAGACAAAACAAGTATATATTACAACAAGATTAGGGTCTAGGACTAGAGTTTTTGCATGGTTAAAACTTTAGGTCAACAAATACATGTGTTGTCATTCTTATATATAATAAATGTGTACCACCTATCCCATTCTTGAACACCTAATCTCACTAGTAAGTGTATAATGTGTATTGGGTTTTCAAGAAAATTTCGGCAGCATTTCCCCACTGTTCTCTAAGTACATATGTACTTAGAGAACAAACGGGGAAATGCTGCCGAAATTTTCTTGAAAACCAAATACACATTATACACTTACATCCTAAGTGAGATTAGGTGTTCAAGAATAGTCCCAAACTGGGGACTATCCAAGATTTACTCCTAATGAGTAAATCTTGGATGGGTTTCTAGGCCAACAAATACATGCACTGTCATTCTTATATATAATCAATGTGTACCACCTATCCCATTCTTGAACACCTAATCTCACTAGTAAGTGTATAATGTGTATTGGGTTTTCAAGAAAATTTCGGCAGCATTTCCCCGTTGTTCTCCAAGTACATATGTACTTAGAGAACAAATGGGGAAATGTTGCCAGAATTTTCTTGAAAACCAAATACACATTATATACTTACATCCTAAGTGAGATTAGGTGTTCAAGAATAGTCCCAAACTGGGGACTATCCAAGATTTACTCCTAATGAGTAAATCTTCGACATGTTTCTAGGCTAACAAATACATGTGTTGTTATTCTATAACATTGATTTCAACATTTTGAGTGTCCATGCATATTCATCATCAAGATAAAGATTACACATAAATTAGTATGACCTAGGGATGGAGAGATTCATAATTGATTTCAAAATTTCAAACTAGCTCATGCATTATCATCAATCTACATCATACAATAGGGATTCATGTAGATGTTAGGGTGACACATCACTACAAAATCAGAGATTTAACATTAGGGTTTTAATATCTTACATAGATTGAACACAAGATTTCAGCAATATAGTTAATTCAAGATTATGGTGAAATGTGTATTAGGGTTTTAATATCTTAATTCAACATGCATCAAATTTTATAAAATTAGGTCAAGCATTAGTATTCAATTGCAAATGTATCTTCTTCTTCCTACTCCCTCTTTACCAAATGGATAAAAGCAAGGCCACGACCGTGTGGGCTGGCCACGGTCGTGGCTGTGTTGCCCTACCACGGCCGTGCTGGCCAGTACGACTGTGGTCGGCCAACACAGCCATGGCCGTGGCCATCCCACATGGTCATGGACTTGCTTTAATCCATTTGGTAAGGAGAGGGAGCAGGAGGAAGAAGAAGAGGGGCCTGAAGGGAGAAGGAAGAAAAGAGGGGCATGAAGGAAGAAGAAGAGGGCTACCTAGAAGCATGGAGAAGAGCGGCGGTGGCAGTGTGAGAGAAACCGTGGTGAGAAGAGAAGGAGGTGGCGAGCAGAGCTGCAGGCGGTGACGATGGAGGTCAGTGAGTAGAGTAGCACCAGCAGTAGGAAAAGGAGGATGCGGTGGCGAGCAGAGACACACTAGCAGCGGAGGCGGCAAGCAGCAGGTTGTCGTCGGGCGATTTTAGGCGAGCAGTAGGAGAGGAGCGATGAAACAGAAGAAAGGGGAAGACTCGGGTGATCGCGGGTCTATTAAGTTTGTAAAATGCATCAGTTATCTACAAAACTGACACCTAACATCTTAAGTGTCGGTTGATAGTAACAAACTGACGTCCAATTGGACCTTCCTTTACCCTAATTTTTTTGGCGGGGACGGCGCGCACCCTTATCATGTCGGTTATGCTAAGACAACCGATGCCCATATTGGAACTTTTGGCGCAAATTTTATTTTCATTTAGTGTTGGTTATTAGGTAAAACACCGACGTTGTATCTGATACTTTGGCACAAATTTGTTTTGCTCCAAAAAATTGGATTTGGTGGGCTACTTTAGGCGTCAGTTTCTTTTCTTCAACCGACACTGAATGAAAAGCGATACCCATATCTGGATGGTCTTCAAGTATAGACGTCAGATGTCCTTATTAACCGACATTTAATATTAACATCGTCGGTTTTACTAAAAAACTGAGGCCTCTAAAAGTGACGTTGAACGTTGTTTTTGTAGTAGTGCACATCCACGAGCTGCTCCTCCTACTACGAGAGAGGACTACGAGAAGAGAGGGAAGGTGAAGAGTGAAGTTCTACCCCATCTTCCATTGTGTTCTTCCCTTCTCATCCAGATCTTCCCCAACGTTGTGTAGATGAACGTTTCTCCACCAAGTTGTGATCATCTTCTTCACCATGCTCATGGAAGAATCTTCTCACTACTACAGAAATAGCATTCAGTGTCGCTTTTCTGGGCATCGGTTATTAAGGAACACGGACGCCTTATATTAAAGGCGTCGGTTATTTAGAAGAACCGACGTCTATATTCAAAGACCAGCCAAACACGGGTACCACTTTGTATACAGCGTCGGTTGTTTATACAAAACCGACGCATAATGTCATCCAATTTTCGAGCAAAAAAAATAATGTCACTTTCGGCGTCGAGTCTGTAGTTAAAACACCGACGCTTATGTGCGATGGAAATTTGCGCGAAAAGTGTCCTTTTCCGCGTCGGTCGTCCTTTAATCACCGACGCTGAATGTGGTTCCCGCCAAACATTTTCACGAAAATATCGTCCAAATGGACGTCGGATGTTGCGAACGACCGACGGTAAAGATGTTTAGGCGTCGGTTGTTGTAAACAACCGACGCTATTGGGGAATTTCATAACCTTCGATCGCCCGACTCTTCCCCTTTCTTATGTTTCATTGCTACCCTATTTCCCTATTGCGGCTATTTCTCCGGCGATTTCTCTGCTGCTGGTACTAGTTTTTCTCCGGTGCTTCTCTCCGGCACTTCTCTCCGGTGCCCCATCTCCGGCGTCCCCTCTCCGGCGCCCCTCTCCGACGCGTTTCTTCTCTGGCACCCCTGCTGCCCGCCCTGCTGCTCCAACCGCCTGCGCCGCCGCCACGCCTGACAACCGGCGCCGCCGCAACGCCTGGTGCCCACCTGCCTGCCACGCCTGAGAACCGGTGCCGCCGTACCCCCTTCTCCTTCTCCTCCGTCTGGCCGCTGCCTGCCTGCCGCCGCCTGGCCGCCTGCCTGCCTGCTGCGGCTGACGCTCCTGCTCGTCGGAGTCACTGCCGCTGGTTCTGGAGCTCGTCGGCCACCACCCACGTACTCAACCAGCTCGACCTCACCCTACTCTTCTTGCCCAGGTACCTGCAGACCTACCTAGGCACGAAATTGGTTCTTTATGTGCTGACCTAATCTGCTTGCCTAATCTGCTTGCACGAAATTGGCTCCCTACTCTGCTTGCTTAATGTGCCTAATCTGCTTTAAGTGGTCCTAATATCATAACATGATAGTTTTATTATATGATTTGTGGCACTTTAGGGTGTATATACATGCAAATTATATAAGTGATAGATGTTGGATGTTTGTCAAGGTTTCTTGAAGATTGAATAAGTGATAGATGCTGGATGTTTATTTATTTCATCTATCCATGTTGCCTATAGTTTATAACATTGAATTGTGAATTATTGCATGTTTGAAACTATGAAATTCTTGATTTATTAGATGATATTCAAGAAAACCCTAGTTTGATGAGCATGTTGTTAATCATGTTAATTATGATTCTTCTATATATTCTGATGTCATTATATAATTATGTGATCCCAACATATTAAATTGAATTAGAATGATTTCATGAATTATAGGGTTTATATAAGAATGACAACACATGTATTTGTTGGCCTAGAAACCCGTCCAAGATTTACTCAGTAGGAGTAAATCTTGGATAGTCCCCAGTTTGGGACTGTTCTTGAACACCTAATCTCACTTAGGATGTAAGTGTATAATGTGTATTGGGTTTTCGAGAAAATTTCGGTAGCATTTCCCCGTTTGTTCTCTAAGTACATATGTACTTAGAGAACAACGGGGAAATGCTGCCGAAATTTTCTTGAAAACCAAATACACATTATACACTTACATCCTAAGTGAGATTAGGTGTTCAAGGATGGGATAGGTGTTACACATTTATTATATATAAGATTGACATCAAATGTGTTTGTTGGCCTAGAAACCCGTCCAAGATTGACTAATATATACTTGTTTCCTAATATATACTTGTTTAAAAGGTTAACTGATGTTATACAACTTTTTCTGAAAATATATAACATCGTTATATGTACTTACACTTTGTTAATACTAATATTGTGCAGTCTCTGTCTTCCCATAACAATGACTATGAATTGGGCCTCTATGTCAATGTTAACGTTCCCTATTGAAGAACAATTGGACATCATCCTAGATGATCGTTCCTTAAACCAGTTGGTCATACCCAAACATTGGCGTTTTCTAAAAGGAAGACACTACATGCCTGGTAAAGTGACCCTAACTTTTGGAAATTATTCACATGTAATCGAGGTTGAGTATGATTTGGCGGGAAATCTTGTATCAAAATCCGGTTGGCGTGATTGGATTGGAGAGCTGTATCTGGTCCGTTGGAATAGGCTTTTTCTCCGTCCAGTTGGCGATAATTCCATCAAAGTTTGGATAACCAACAACAACTGTGACACCCTCGATCATCTTCTGCGGTATGAGCGCACGGCGTCGGATATCATCTATGAGGAATCGGAATCTGAATCTGAGGCGTGATTGGATTGGAGAGCTTCGTGACACAGCTTCATCATCAAAAAGAAGTTATTGATGCATGCGGGACCATGTTGATGTAGTATTTAGTTGTCTATCTATCCAGACTTGTCTGTATTAATAGTTTTTTTAATTATGCGCATGTTTAGGGGTACACCAACCCCTTTGTTTAGTTATTGTTATAACTAAAGTGTGTGTTCCCATGAATGGAACTGTAAGTTGCTACATGAATGCTTATAACTGAAGTGTGTGTTCCCATGAATGTTCCCATTTACATGATTACACTACTATTTTCTCATATTGTCTTGCCTCAAAAAAAAAATCTTTTATTGTTTAGTCTATTTTAATACGACATACTTGCTTATATCTTTCTTAATGATGAACTGTAATACGACATACTTGCTTATATACTTGTTTCCTAATATATACTTGCTTTCCTAATATATACTTGCTTTCTCTGATCATAGAATGGATAGATCATGGATGTCCATTCGTAATCGTTGCACCCCAGAGTTTATATCTGGTCTTGATCAGTTTATTAGATTTGCCGAGGAACATAGGAAAAAACCTACAGATAGGTTCTACTGTCCATGTAGGCATTGCAGTAACAACTTGAAACTCAACACTGGTGAGGAAATCAAAAGTCATGTCATGTGCAATGGGATTGTACAAGGCTATACAGAATGGCACTGGCATGGAGAGATTTCAAAATCAAATCCAGTAGATGTCAATAGCAGTGCTTGGGTGGAAGAAGAAATTGCCTCTGATGACGTAAATGTGAACAAACCAGTTCCAGCAGACATTGTTGATGCGATGCTGGATAGTTGTAGGGTAGAGCACACCGATCCACCTCCTATCTTTACAAACATTGTGCATGATGCTGAGATACCGTTATACACAGGCTGTGCTAAGTTTACGAAGCTTAGCGCTGTGCTGAGATTGTATAAGTTGAAAGCTAACAATAGATGGAGCGACAAAAGCTTCACTGAATTGTTGACTTTGTTGAAAGAAATTCTTCCTGAAGGAAACGAGCTGCCAATCTCAACATACCAGGTAAAGAAAATGTTGTGCCCAATGGGAATGGAGGCCAAAAAGATACACGCATGCCCGAATGATTGTGTATTATTTCAAAAGGACTATGTAGATTTGAAAGATTGTCCAAAATGTGGTGCGTCACGATATAAATTGACGACTTCGGGGGAGTCCAAAACTGGTTCTCCTGCCAAGGTGTTGTGGTATCTACCTATAACATCACGGTTTCAACGCTTGTTTGCAAATCCGAAAGATGCGAAGAATTTGAGGTGGCATGCAGATGTTAAGAAAAATAATGATGGGATCCTACGACATGCGTCTGATTCCCCACAGTGGAAGAAGATTGATGTATTGTTCCCTGAATTTGGTGAAGAAGTCAGGAATCTAAGACTTGGGCTTTGTACAGACGGGATGAATCCGTACGGGACATTGAGCAGCCAACATAGCACTTGGCCAGTCATGCTTGTTATATACAATCTTCCTCCCTGGCTGTGTATGAAAAATAAGTACGTTATGTTGTCATTGTTGATATCGGGCCCTAAACAACCCGGAAATGATATCGATGTTTATCTTGAACCTTTGATTGATGACTTAAAGAAACTTTGGGCTGAAGGTGTGATGACCTATGATGCTTCAGCAAGAGAGACATTTCGTTTGCATGCTATGTTGTTTTGCACTATTAATGACTTTCCGGCATATGGGAATTTGTCTGGATATAGTGTCAAAGGAGCTAAAGCGTGTCCTATATGTGAAGAAAACACTGATTCAATAAGACTAAAATATGGCGGCAAGACTGTATATCTTGGTCATCGAAGGTTTCTTTCAAAATTCCATCTGTATCGTAGGAAGCGCAAAGCATTCAATGGATGGAATGATGAACGGAGTGCACCTAAACCTATACCTGGGGATGTTGTTTATGAAAGAGTAAAAGACATTGTCAATGAATTTTGGTAAGAAATCACAATGTAGTATGGCCACACGGAGTGACAATTCTTCATTCAAAAAGAAGTCAATATTTTGGGATCTTCCTTATTGGAGTTCTTTGTCAGTCAGGCATTGTATCGATGTAATGCACGTTGAGAAAAATGTCTGTGATAGCATCATTGGTACTCTATTAAATATACCAGGTAAGACTAAAGATGGGATAAAATCCAGACTGGACCTACGTGAAATGGGAATAAGGTCAGAATTAACAGAATTACGTGAAATGGGTAATAAAAGAACATACTTACCTCCCGCTTGTTACACGTTGTCTAGAAAGGAGAAGAAAACTTTTTGTGAATGCTTGGTAAATGTTAAGGTGCCACATGGTTACTCATCCAACATCCGTAGATTGGTATCAATGAAAGATCTGAAGTTGATAGGTCTTAAATCTCATGATTGTCACACTCTAATGCAACAAATATTGCCCGTGGCAATTCGATCTATATTACCGAAGCATGTAAGGTTTGCAATTACCAGACTTTGTTTCTTTTTCAACAGTCTATGCAGCAAAGTTATTGACCCTGATACTCTCGATAATTTGCAAAGAGAAGTGGTTGTTACCCTATGTCAGCTTGAGATGTATTTCCCTCCTTCGTTCTTTGATATCATGGTACATCTTGTTGTCCACTTGACTAGGGAAGTGAAAATCTTGGGACTGGTTTTCTTGCATTGGATGTATCCCTTTGAACGATACATGAGCGTTTTTAAAGGTGATGTTCGAAACCGTTATCGTCCTGAAAGGAGTATTATTGAAGGTTATGTGGCGAGAGAGGTTATGGATTTCTGCAATGACTTTCTCAGTGGTAATGACACTCCTGATAATGAGAAGAATATTGAGGAGGGCAAAGGAATTTTGGGATCACGGGTGAAAGTAATCAGCCGTGAGCAGTTGGAACAAGCTCACTTGTATATTTTACATAATATGGACGAAGTGAGTGTTTATATCGAGGAACATACCAATTTCATAAAGTGACAACATCCTCGAGCAAGTTCAATGTGGCTTGCTAGAGAGCATAATAAGACTTTTACTAAGTGGTTTGAAGATAAAGTCTTACATCAACTATCTCAAACACCAAATGATATTATAGAAACTATCAAATGTCTCGCCTTTAAACCAAAACCGAATGTTATGTCTTATGAAGGGTTTGACATTAATGGATTCACATATTACACAAAGCGCCAAGATGATAAGAGTGTCGTCCAAAATAGTGGGGTCACTCTTCAAGCGTCAACTATGTACTTTGCAAGTGCAAAGGATAAGAGTCCACGTGAAGCTAAAATGTCATATTACGGTGTCATTGAAGACATTTGGGAGTTTGACTACATAGATTTCAATATTCCGCTCTTTAAATGTAATTGGGTTGATAACACCAAAGGAGTTATAGTGGATGAATTGGGTTTCACTTTGGTGAACTTTGAAATGATTGGCGAGAAGGCTGAACCATTCATATTGGCATCACAGGCAAAACAAATATTCTATATCGATGATCCTGCAAATGATAAATGGTCGGTTGTTCTTCATGGTAAAAGATAGTTCATTGAAGATCCTATAGATGAAGAAGAGTACTATGATAAGTATGATGACTCCAGTCCATTCTCAGTTGGGTTGCCAACTCCACAAAATATTGAAGCTAGTGATGACTTATATGTGCGCGGAGATCACAATGAAGGATTGTTAATTGATAAAAGATCACAATTTTAGAGACATGTATGTTTATACAAATGGTAAATGTTTTCCTTTTTCTAATTTATACAAATGCTAAATGTTTTCCTTTTTCTAGTTGATACAAATGCTAAATGTTTGCCTTTTTTATGACATTTTCAGATGGCTGACCATGATGAGAATGATGTTCATGATGAGCATGAAGTCCATGATGAGCATGTTGTCCATGACGAGCATGGCGAGGATACCAATGTAAGTTCTAAAAACATATCTTGTATTTCTATAAAATTCATTATCTTCTAGTTATGTCATATATCCTATATTTCTATATTGGCCTAATTCAGTGTGTTTATTTTTGTCAAATTTTAGGTTGATGATGCACATGTACCCACTGAAGCACTGGAGCAACTTGATGCGCGGAGAGGACATTCCAACTCGAGATATCGTCTACCGTTTCCTCCTCCTTTGTAGTAATATCCTCATCTCTAAACGTTTCTCGTAGGATTCTGAACCCCTCCCTTCCCTCTACTACATCGAAGCCATGCCGCAGTTGAACCCTTTCGCCGAGCCCTACCCGGCCAAGCAGGCGTCGCCTGAAGCACCACCGTCGTCGTCGTCTCCACCTCCATCGCAACTTGCTGTGCTAGTCCTGACAGTTTATCACCCCACATGCCTTCCTCCTCAGTTCCTGCCGCTAGACGACCACACAATGGATCCAAGAGGATTGCAGGCGTTCGCCAAAGACTATAGGCTGAGTTAACTCAATAGTTAACTCAGCCTATAGTCTTTGGCAAATGCCTGCATATCCTCTTGGATCCATTGTGTGGTTGTCTAGCGGCAAGAACTGGGGAGGAAGGCATGTGGGGTCATAAACTGTTAGATATAATTGGGATGTTGATAGTGATGATGAATGATACTTTGTAAATGAATGTTTCTGAATGTTAAAACATGTATTTGAATGATTCTATATGTGTGAACGTGACAATTGAATTGATGTCTGAATGTATCTACTTGTGTGAATCTTTTTATGTTAATTTTGCAGGTTTGTGGCCTGTTTGTAGGCTGATATCAATGGATGTCGTAAACCTGCAGTTCAGAAAACTGAACTGCAGGTTCTCATCCTGCTGACCAGCCACAGTAGGCCTGCAAATAGATTTATAAAAAAAAATAGATATAGGCGTCGGTTATTTACCGATAACCTTCAGCACAGACTTACAGCGTCGGTTTTTTGTTGAACACCGACGCCAAAAGTGTTCGCGCTACAGGAAATGGGAGTCATCTAGGACACTTTTCTGCGTCGGTTTTTTAGTATATAACCGACGCAGAAATCGTCCTAGATGACGCCGTTTTCTGTGGCGCAAACCCTTTTGGCGTCGATGTTTTATAATAAACCGACGCCTTTATGTTAAATAGGCGTCGGTTTTTTAACCGACGCTGAAGTGTCCAACCTTTTAGCGGCGCCCACATAGGCGTCATTCAGAAACCGACGCCAAAGGGGGTTAAACAACCGACACTAAAAGGCACTTCTGTAGTAGTGTCTCTCTCTCTTATTATTCTTGTTTCTCTCACTATGAGCAAGTAGTCTCTTTTTGCTGGGGTGCGGGGACTAGCCCCGCTGCCCATGCTTTCATGTCCTTTTGCTAAACATTCCATGGAATGTATATAACTTTTCATTTCATTGTTAATCATCGATGTGTGCTTGTGGGTTGATCACCTACTTGCATTTATCTTGTTCATTTCCTATGTTGCAAGAACTTCGATATGTAGGATTTGAATGTCGTTTAACGCGGTTGACTCCCTGATGAGAAATCAGATGGGATTCCCTGAAGTAGTAAGTGTGTGATCCATGAGGTGATGAGTCATCTAGCCCACAGTGATGCTTCTGTGTGCCTAACGCCCTCATGGGGGGCCCGCAGCTTCAGTTAGATATATGTATCTTCAGAGCAGTAAGTATGTGATCCGGATGGTGATGAGACATCTGATACCTAAGGTGATGCTTACGTGAACCTGACGCCCATATGGGGGGTTTTGCAACAACTCTATTTGGATAGTTATATGTTGCCTGGATGTTTGTGATTGGATGTGTTTGTATGTGTAGTGGTGGCAAAACCTGTGACCATCCCAACGATTCCCATCATTAATCTTTAATCAACTTTTAATCCTGCTCTTTACTTTCCTTGCATTTAATTTAATTAAACTAAAATCAAACAACCTTGTTCTAAATATTAGTCTTGATTCAACTAGATTCGACTAGTAAAAGATTCTTAAAAACATTGTCCCTTGGGATTCGATCCTCAACTATACTGCGATAAGACCTGTCCGCTTTCAGGTGGTATTATTGCACTAGGTTTTGGTAAGAGCTCAGGGATTTCAACCCTGAGTGAGTTTATTAGTACGATAATATTCCACATCAATCCACCATCATTAGTGATCATTAAATCACCATAGGTTGTTAGATCAACACTATATTCAATAATCAGCATCAAATATTAAGTTGTTGTCAACATTGATTGATAACATCAGTAGGGTACTTAATGGTTGATCAATAAACTTATAATTGATCCAAAACCTGACCTAAGGGGTGATCATAGATTGTAACCATCATATGAAATCTTTGATCTCGACCATCAATTGTCATGAAGACAACATCATAGGGTTGTTGCAATGGTACCATCATCGGGTCATGGGTTTATAGAAGAAATCTGCTTTAAAATTGACCATTGGTTGATAGGTGCTTAGCACCATAGGTTGTCAAACCAACCTGATCCAAGTCAAATTATACCTTAGGAATAATGTACACATGATCACAAGTTCATATAGAACTGAAATCAAATCAGGGAACATTATAAAAATTGAAATCCAAGTCAAGCATAGCTTTTTAGTGCATGAATAATCATTTTCAAGCAAGAACATGAGCTAGCAAGCTTATGGTAAGCAATAAACGTGGAGCAGTTATAAATCTTGCCTCTAATTAGAAGATGAAACCCCGCACGGAAGAAATCTCGAGCAGGTAGGGTAGAAAATCCAAGCATAAGCTATGAACTCGTCCATCTAGCACCGTTTTTTATCAAATGAGCAAACCCTAAGCATGAGGAGCAAGAAAAGTAGGGTTTTAGAGCTTTAGAGAAATTTCTACCATGGAACAGAAAGGTTATGACCTGGAGGAAGGTCTAAGGAAGGATAAGAAAAAGATAAATGGAGAAGGAAGGAATAAAATAACTTATCTTGGTCAAAATCCCTAGAAGATGACCTTGGAAACCCTAGGTAGGGCTAAATGGAGCTCTAGGAGACATTCTTCTCCAAAAAGAGGTTGTCTTCTACCTTAGATAACTTGGTTCTACATCAAAATAGAGTGGAGTCGTTGCTCCAGGTTTTAGGAAAGATAAATCAAGAAAAGTTTCGTACTTGGGCAAGGAAGAGGTAAATATAGCCCATGGATAAGGATGGGAGCAAGCATGAGGTGTAAAAGTAGCTTCCCCATGTGTCTATGGCCTTAAGCTATTAAGAATATACAAGTACACACACAAGAAGCTCCCCCACCATCCATATAGACCTTCTTAGATTTCCTTTGTCGAATTTCCCAGACAATTTCATAATTCATTTGTTGATAGCTACTAAAGGTAGGTCATCCATGAAGGGGTAAACCCTAAAATACCCTTGAGCAAAACACCTTCAAACCAAGGTTTAAATAGGCTCCCCAAGGATCAAAAAGCTCAAGAATGATGAGATAATATCAAAGGAGCATAATTAAAGTGATAAATTGCAAAGAAAACCTATAAATTGGGTAAATTGCAGAAAAGTCCAAAATGTGCATAAAAATGCATAACTTGCTCAAACAGTGTCCAAATTTGACCAAATTTGAAACTTAAGCTTGTCTTATGATTTAAAAGCATATAAAAAGTTATATTAGGTTTATAAGAATTCAATTATGATAATTAATCTCATTCAACTCATTAAGAAAATTTAGGGGCCTTACAACTATAAACCCCTAACAGGGATTTCACCCCTAAAATCCAAGGTAAACAAAGATGGGTACTTCCTTTGCACCTCATCCTATTACCTTCACATGGATACTTACATATCATGGTGATGTCACATCATTCATACATATCTCATCTTGGGTCAGCACAAAAATTCCCACCTAAGAAGACATTCTCAATATGGAATGTAGAAACTTGTTGTGTCATATGTACAACTCTAGTAGTAATGTTCAACTTTAAATTCTAGATATCATTCTAAAATTATATCTATTGTATCAACACAATACTCAAAATTCATACTTGATAGCTTTTTACCAATCTTGGCATGTGTCCCACACCATTCCTTGAAGCATAAAAAAAGGCAATGTATCCATCCTTTTTTTTATACACTAACACTAGAACTCTTGTTAGTTCCTTTTCAGAATCAAAAGAAATGATGACACTGGCAATTGTCATTCTATACAAGGAAACATCATTCCTAGTCAACCTTGTTAGGGGTGAAACAATAACACTATCTTCACCATACTAGGATTTACACAACCTACTTAGAATACATATCATGATCCCATAAATAAATTTAATCAACCCCATCTCACTCTTGTTCAAATTGTTTCATAGATATTGCTGCTTCAGCAACCCTAAGATTGTTGAAGAAATATTGATCATATTTTTTACCATATTTGAAATACTTTGACATGTCATCATTCCAAGCTTGATATAACTTTTATGACATGATGGGAACACTCTACTCCTCCTATTCATAAATTCTATTTGTACTTTAGTTAGTCTGAAGGACATAATTGTAAACTCATCATGGTCATGTGAATTATGTCATCCAATCTAACTCCTATGCATTGATATTTTATAATAGGTTTATCTTAAAGGAACACGGTACCACATATCTATTGACCAACAAACCATCTATCCTTGATAGTGGTATTGCCTAGCATTCACTGAACCATACGCAACATTATAGAATCACTTTTGTTTTTCCTTCCAAAAAAAACATTTAGAGGTTCATCATCAACTCTCTCTCTCCCTCTCTTTAAGGGGTAGGAATACTTGATATGTTCATTTAGTAAACATCACCAACCTTCACATACTTCCCATAATTTTGATACATCTTGGATACTAGGATTCATTACCTTGGTATCCACCTCATGTGCTATAAGGAACTCACATCCTTATCTCATCTAATTTTACCAACATAACAAATCTCAAGACATATAAGAGGAGTCTTCCTAATTATTGGAAGGCTCAAAAGCAAATTCATCCCAAAATTTATGATCTTGGAACCATAGTCCAAGAAACCTTATGCTATAATAAGATATCCACCCTCATGTTTACAACGAATCCATGCATACCAAGTGGAAATGATCCACTTGAAAGTCGTGCCCTAGAAAGGAAAGACACAAAGGGAAACACACTTCCTACATCATAGAAGCATTGTTCAAGGGTCACTAAGAAAAAGGTAACCAATTCTATTTTCATTATGCAAGTTACAACTTCTTATGTATCATTTTACCCTTTTCATTTTGGGTTCATTGCCATTACCATAGGAATCATCATGATTAACATATCTCATTACTCCTTCCTTGATGACTATTTATCACACTTGGGTATGTTCTCTTATTTTATTAAGTCTTTCAACCACTTATAAATATGTGAATCATCATATTCCACATTTTCTTCATTAACATGGATCATCTACCTTAATTTATTTCAAACGCCATGCTTATTTTACATTAACACTTTCTTACACATGTGGGTTGGTCTGAGATTAAATCAGGTTCCACCTTATTTCTTTGTCATTGTTCCCATTCATCTTCTCATTTTATACTTGGTATAGGAGTTGTCTCTATCTTATGTGGATTTCATACCTTGATTCACTTTATAAGCATATACTTGTTTGTCTTTTACTTTATTATCTTCTTGAATCACATCTTCAAGAACTCCTCTTTTCCTTATTTGTATTTAGATTTAAATTTTGTGGTGTTGTATCTTTCTCTTATATTTAGCAAACATTCAAGTTTTGATAGATAATGATGCAATTATCATCTTCTTTGATGTAGAATTGAGATATTCACACCATTATTTCTTATTCGTTATGCACTTTAGATTGTCTCAAAATGACTACTTGATCAGAGTAATCAGAAAGATAACAATGTAAGAGTTCCATACTTACCTTTTCTTCAATAATTGAATACCTGGCCAGGGCACCCAAATACTGAGATTAGGCAGTATGCACCATATGTTTATGTCATATTCCTAACTTATACATCATCCTAGTCCTAAGTCCTAGTGTCCCTGTAGACTAAGTGAACCTAAAGCTCTGATACCAACTTGTGAGAACATGTTACACTAAATGAGATTACTCAAAACATAAAAGACAATAAATCACTAATTAATCACATACCCAAAAGTATGGGTACATTAAAACCAATTTCAATATCAGCACCTGCTCATAAACATTTGCATAAGAGCCCAAAATCTTTCTTATATCCATACTATGCCAAGAATTTGATGCAAATTGTTCTATCATCTTATCTACCACATATATACACCGGAGAACAATATTCATATATGCCACACAAACAAGCATTAATATGCTAAAAAAAAGTCTAATTCATTTGTAACACCATATACAAACTTTTCCTGCTCAGACCTGAGAGTATAGGGATGACTCTAGGACACACTAGACATTTAATCAACTTTCTCAAAGATTCATTACTAAAGCTCCTCTTTACTTCCACGATTCTATTGCCATCACTTTCAATTACCTAAAAAAAGTGGAGAACCACAAGGGTGTGACCCATGTCCCAGTAAGAGATATAACCTCCAACAACGTTTATTGATTACAACATTTTTAAGTAATTAAACATTTAAGCAATTTAATCAGATATAACAAATAAGACCAGCAGTACTGATGATTAACAAAATACATAAAGGATCAGATAATAACTATCATCATTAGCCAGACTATCATCCTTTATCTTATTGACAAAATAAGCAATTTAGTAGCATATGCATATCTAGCATCATCAGCAAGTCTACTAACATAAGATAGCTAAAAACATGATCATGTCTAATTGGTTGAACATATCGACATCATAAGAAGAGATAACAACATAAGAACAACTGGCTGCATAAGCATGATTAGCAGTATATGCATCTCTAGTAACAAAGGCATGGCTATCATGCTAAACATAACTAACAACATGAGATATCTAGAATCATGATTATAATCAGTAGCAGAAGTATAGTTATCAACATAAGCATGGCTACTGTATGTACGCATCAACAATCTTAAGCATATCCACAACATAAGTATATCTACTATCTCTTAATTTCACTAAGCATCATCTTTATGTAAAGATAATAAACATGGGTTAACATCCAATGTGAAATGTCGTGTATAACACTAAACAAATATGCTACATGGTTGTGTTACATCTTTTATTATGCCCTGAGGAAATTGAGGATACCATTCAAAATCCAACTGACCACTACTAAGTTGAAATCAGTGCCATATAAGATCTAGGAAGAGTCTGAATCCTAAGATCTTCTCCGCCCCTGGTCAGTACGAGTCTGCCACAACAACACATAAGGTTAAGCTACTAACAACCTAGTCCATCCTTGGTACAGGTCACTGCACTAGTGAAAGGAGGTGGGTATGCATACCCTACCATCCGAGGTACAACCGTAGTTGTCCTCCAATCTTGTCACATATATACTCACCGAGACACGACCACTGCCTTTCTCAATCACATCAGATGTATGAGGCATGACCATAGCCAACCTCCACAGTCTGCATTGTGGATGATAGGATATATCCCCAACTTTCCACCCCCACATACTCATTAGTATGCGCTCTGAGTTTCCCTTAGGAATACTCGTTTCACCATCTGGCAAGTTCTGACACTCAAATGGATCTATGGCGAATGGCACTACATGATTAAAGTTTCACTTGATTGGTTTTGCCAATTGGGTGAATTAAGGCTGCATCAAACAAGTGGACACACAAACCCTAATTCACTTTTAACAACCATATAAATATCACAACTTCAAAAGATATAAAACGTGTAAAATATAATTGCTCATCTCATCATCACACGATACTATTCACTTTCCATTCATGAAACCACACTAGTCATCATACTATCACAAGATATAAATCCTTTTCACAATATCACAAGGCATCAACCCTTAACAACACAAGACTATTACACCTCATTTAGGGCTCAACCATTCCCAAAGGTCATTAAGACCATCATACTATCACAGGATATAAATCCTTTTCAAAATATCACAGGGTATCAACCCTTATCAAGACAAGAGGATTACATCTCATTCAGGGCTCAACCCTGCCCAAAGGTCATTCAGACCATCATACTATTCCCTACAAGATCATCATTATCTTTGCATGTCTTATAACAAGGCTCAACAACATCACTTATATAAAATACACCAGATCAGAACAATATTGCATTAATGAGCTAAGATATATTCATAAACAATCATAGAAGGGTTATATTAACATGAAGAACATTCTTTTATCACATTAACATGCAAGGAATCTAGATATGATTAACCCACATCATATTCATAATGCACATGTTTAGCATAAGAAAGTATCAAACATGTGGCTATGATAACAACCAATTAACACATAAGGGTTGTGATCATATTAAGGAGGTTATTTCACCATCATGCCATCATATAAGAAGGTTAAACAAGAATACTCATCTTTATCTATTTGCATTAGAGTTAGGTTCCCAAGATAAATTATATTAATGTTACTAATCAACACTCATACCCAAACCCTAACTCATAACATCCCCATTAGATCATGGATGCATAAGGTAAAGCATCACCATCACATTCCATACCATTCTCAAGTATGAACCCATACATAAATCAGGGTGTAACCATCAGATTATAGCATACTAGGGTTTCAACAATAGTAACATAATACGTCATGATTGTATTAGTCAATCAAGAACTATTCTTACCCAATTACCATCATTTAGTTATATTAAAGATTGGTATAACAAGCTATACCTCATTAGGGATAAATATCAACACATTTTGATTATCATCCCTTCTATTCATATGAGTTAATAGGTAAGAATACCTTATAAAGGGAAACCCTCCATTTGTTCCATCATCATTCAACCCATATCACCATACCACAATGTCACCCAGAACCATTGTATGTTTAAAAATTAAGACCATTGGATGTTTACATAATTAAACAACTTGGATAAACCACCTATTAAGTCCTTGAGTTGTGATATAGAAAGAGTCACCATTTAACCCTAGACATCACTTTATTAACAACACAAAAAGTTTCATTGAGAGTAGGGTGAAACCCATAATCGACTGTTCATTTAAAACAAGCCATCCATTGTCAACAAGTAAGATCCTTAAGTTGATCATATAAAGGAAACCATATAAATCACATTATTAGGACCAACATATTACATCAGACATCATTCCAATTTATTGGAGGAATAAGCATTAGATCTTGATCATTGGGTCAAGTTCATATGTTAAAACCATCAATTACAATATAGGCCCGATCATTGCATCAAGTGACCCAAGAAACCATTGGTATAAGGCTTAATTGATGCTACAACTACAATCCGTAACTCAACATAGGTTGTAGAGAGATGATCCACCATCATTATTGACCATTAAATCACCATAGGTTGTTAGATCAACACTATATTCATTAATTAACATCAAATATTAAGCTATTGTCAACATTGATTGATAACATCAATATGGTACTTAATGGTTGATAAAAAAACTTCTAATTGATCCAAAACCTGACCAAAGGGGTGACCATAGGTTGTAACCATCATATGACATCTTTGATCTCGACTATTAGTTTGCATGAAGTCAACATCATAGGGTTGTTGTAATGGTACCATCATCGGGTCATGGGTTTATAAAAGAAATCAACTTTAAACCCTAAAATTGACCATTGGTTGATAGGTGCTTAGCACCATAGGTTGTCAAACCAACCTGATCCAAGTCAAATTATACCTTAGTAATAATGTAAACATGACAACAAGTTCATCTAGAACTGAAATTAGAACAGGGAACATTATAAAAATTGAAATCCAAGTCAAGCATAGCTTTTTAGTGCATGAATCATTATTTGCAAGCAAGAACATGAGCTAGCAAGCTTATGGTAAGAAATAAACGTGGATCAAGTTATAAAACTTGCCTATAATGAGAATATGAAACCCCACACAGAAGAAATATCTAGCAGGTAGGGTAGAAAATCCAAGCATAATCTATGAACTCGTCCATCTTGCACCTTTCTTCATCAAATGAGTAAACCCTAAGCATAAGGAGCAAGAAAGGTAGGGTTTTAGAGCTTTAGAGCAATTTCTACCATGGAACAGAAAGGTTCCGACCTGGAGGAAGGTCTAACGAAGGATAAGAGAAAGAGAAAAGGAGAAGGAAGGAAGAAAATAACTTGCATTGGTCAAAATCCCTAGAAGATGACCTTGGAAACCCTAGGTAGGGCTAAATGGAGCTCTAGGAGATCTTCTTCTCCAAAAAGAGGTTATCTTCTACCTTAGAGCACTTGGTTCTGCAGAAAAATAGAGTGGAGTCATTTCTACAGGTTAGAGGAAAGATAAAGAAAACAAAGTTTCGTACTTGGGCAAGGAAGAGGTAAATATAGCCCATGGATAATGATGGGAGCAAGCATGAGGTGTAAGAGTAGCTTCCCCATGTGTCTATGGCCTTAAACTATTAAGAATATACAAGCACACACACAAGAACCTCCCCCACCGTCCATATAGACCTTCTTAGCTTTCCTTTGTCAAATTTCCTAGCCAATCACATAATTCATTAGTTGATAGCTACTAAAGGTAGCTCATCCATGAAGGGGTAAACCCTAAAATACCCTTGAGCAAAACACCTTCAAACCAAGGTTTAAATAGGCTCCCCATGGATCAAAAAGCTCAAGAATGATGGTAGACTATCCAAGGAACATAATTCAAGTGATAAATTGCAAACAAAACCTATGAATTGGGTAAATTGCAGAAAAGTCCAAAATGTGCATAAAATTGCATAACTTGCTCAAATAGTGTCCAAATTGGACCAAATTTGAAACTTAAGCTTGTCTTATAATTTCAAAGCATATAACAAGGTTAGATTAGGGTTATATGAATTCAGTTATGATAATTAATCTCATTCAACTCATTAAGCAAGTTTAGGGGCTTACAATTGTTGTTGGGTGGTCGGTGGTGGCGGTGATGGGGAGACTATGTTTAACCTCTATATGATGTTTAGTACATCCTACTATGGTTGCTCCACACTAGTCCAGTGAGTGTTAAACCTCTATTGGAGGTTTTCAATACGGTGTCTAGTATCATCATGACTTCTTGTGAGGTTCAATTCATTGCATGTCAGGATCTCATAAAGGCTCATCATTTGGAAATTCTAAGGATGTTCCACAGGTGGAAGAGGCAACTAATATGAAGAAAAAGGCACCTCGGTGTGTAGAACTTCCTAATGAGGAATGCCATGGAAGGTTACCCCATCATTTTTCTCAACCTACTGGAACTCTGGCATTTGTGGTGTCAAAGAAGAAGCACCTATAGTTTTGTGTTCCTATCATAGGTTGCCATGGTCGTCTAAAGTAGAGGCGCCAATGAGTAACCCTAACTTGACAAATATGCATTCTTTGGTAGTATAATCATGTGATTGGCTTGACTGGAGGTGAAAAAATAGCCAGTGCTATATTTTTTATCATCCTGACATGCATAAGGTAGTCCAAGCCCACCTTAGAATGTCTAACCACATATTTCATGTAGGAGAAGTGGTCATTACTAAGGCCAATGTGGCATTCAATGAATGTGACCATCCCTCCCATTCTCATGTGATTGTGTTGTCTTCAGATTGAGTTGTGAAAGTGATTAATCATGAAGTTTGTCGCATTCACCCTTCGACCTACTATGACACACCACAAAATGTAGAGATCAACCTTGCTGACTACCCCTGATTATCCTTCTTGAATAGGATGTAGTTCGGGATCACCCTATGCACATAGCAAAGCAATGGGTTGTGGAAAGACTAAAAGGCTCTATTCCATTTAGCATCTTCCAGGTTTGACGAGCATTATAGCCATTGTCTCCTGTCTTGAGATGACCCCTATAAATATTTATGTAATCATTGATGGAGCGTAAAAGCCAGCCATTCAATTGGTCCTCTGTGACCATGCAACATTGGTTTAGTAGGTGGAATTGAAGTACATAGTGGTCAACATTCTTTGTAATGTTGAGCATTACATAGAACACATAGGTGAGTCTATGATACACATCACACTCTATATATGAAACGACATTGAAGCTCACTGCCTCCAGGTATAGGTCGACCTGATCATGGATTGTAAGGGAGATGGTGGTGATGGGGTTTGTGTATTGAGGGTCAAAAAGTTTCTTCCCACTTTTTCTTAGTGACTCAAACCTCTTCTTCTTCTCCAAATTAAATAACATAGGAGGAACAACCTACTAAGAGACATAGGAGAATATGATGGGTGGATTGTCGATCAATGTGGAATAACGTGATGAGGATGACTAGTGCAGGGACATTGCTCGCTCTGTAAAATCTCTCTAGATGTCACCTATAGATGAATCTCGGTGTGGCGTCACTCTGGATAAGCTGGCATGTTGCCTTCCACTGTGTATAGTCCTGAATTGTGGTGTGACTGGGACCACACCTTGCTAGATACCTCCTCCACATCATCATCAGACTCCCCAATACCGATGTCCATAGGCGTGGAAGAGGGGTCGAATTCACATGACCCAAAGTCCACTTATGGAGAGCACAATATACCATTCACGTACAATGTATTTTTGAACCACATTGCATGGAGAAGGTTGTGTTTGTGTCTTGGCATTGCTATAGTTGAACTCCCTTCTCCAATCCTCCTCGAACCGTTCCTTTTGAGCCTCTTGAATCCACTCTTCATGGTGTCCATGTTGTTGTGTTGGAAAGAGAAATGAGTGTTGGTGAAGGATGAGGTAGTTTGACTAAATAAGACAAAATTTAGACGAAATGATGGTGAACATGAGTTTCCTATCAGGGGTTGAATTTTCTCTAGTTGGGTCTAATTTGGTCAAATCAGCGATGAAGATGAAATGTCTGTCAGGGGTGAATACAACCAAATTAGGTTGAAATTGGCAGAATTCAAGGTAGGAAGAAAATTGTAGTCCTGGCGATGGTAGTTTTGTCCTTGTGATGCATCAATTTCTGTTGGATGAGGAGTGAGTGTGGTGATTCTACAATGATGACGTGGTGTGATCTAGCGGCATATTTCATAGAAGAAGTAGTTGTATATCTGTTGGTGGCATGTGAGACAATGTTCATAGGCAGAGGTGGTATGAAGCAAGGTGGTCAGTGTGGTGTTTGCATCTGCATAGCGGGCTGATATGGTTGTGTGGAGGCCAGGTGGCATGTTGGGTGTCACATGAATGGACTTTTGTGTTTTGATGCAGTGACTTTTTGTTGCGTCAAGCTTTCAGTGGGAAGCTGATGCTCAAGAATGCACAACGTTACCAAGGTGACCTTACGCTATAAAACATCACAAGGTATGGTGACAAGGCAAGGTATGGCAATAAGGCGGCTATGGTTGGAGTGTGTTGTAGCAACCCCAAGATGGAAAGGGTGAGAAGACATGGATGGGGGTTGTGTGTTTGGGCTGGGGGAGAAAACTAGGGTTTGAGGACATAGAGGATGAAGGTAGGAAGCGAAGACTAGGATGGAAGAACGATTGAATCCTTTCTTTTCTATAGGCTCCTAGTCTACCCTAGGGGTTTAATTTGATCAAACTGGATTGAATTTAGTCGAATTAACAAGGTGCCATTTTGAGGATAGTTTTGTGTTAAAAGTTGTCAAACATGGTTGGTATCTGTCAGTTTGACACAATCTGGCATCTATTACTATTTGATGGTTGTAAGTCTGTCATTCTGTTAGTTTGAGAGGTGTTAGACTGAAAGTTTGAACGTTCATCAGGAAGGAACATGTCCAAAAAAGCATAGATAAAAAAAATGAAATCAATTGAATTCCATCAAATTTTGCATCAAAAAATTTGACTCTAGGATCTTGTCATAGGGATATTTTCATGTGTTTTACGAACATGAAAAACTAGGTCATGTTAGGCCAAGAAGGTCAATGAAAAGGGTCAAAAGAAGAAAGATTCCTTTTTGGTTTGTAAGGAGAAGGGATTCAAGAAGCTTCACTATAATTCAGCCAAATGCGGTCAAATTAGGTGGAATTTGGTCATATTCATGGTCAAATTTGGCCATATAGACTTTGACAATCCTTGATTAAAATAGGGGAAAAAGTAAATCTTAATGCCCTTCTTATTCTGAGATATATGTATTTAAATTCAATTTCTATTTGAAAGTCAGATCATAGTGGTTGCATTGAATAAATGGGGAGAAATGCATGCATGCAATATAATAAAGAGTCTTTAAATGATCAAGGAAATAAAAGTTAAATCTAAACCGTTAGAGGAAAGATGACAATTTTGAAAAAATTATTCCTATGCAAAGTTTTAAGAAAGAAAAATTGTGCAAGGAATAGGGGGTGGTTTCCCCACAATCCCTACACTTGGATCTAAGATCTATAGATTTGGGTTCTTTGTTACTTACATATTTATAATGGAAACCATCTTGCAAAATGAAAAATCTTCATACTGAGCATTGGAAGATGAGTTATTGTCCCATGACTTAGTGGACTCATCCTTGTTTTGAAATGATCTTCAAATGCAATGAGGTGAAGTCCTGGACACTAAATGGATTTTGCACACCTCCAGATGTAAGCACATGAATGCTTATTCCCATACATATTGATGTAGAGTGAAATGGATGATTCCAACTCCAAGTTTTAGAATGGAAAAATTCATCATTGAAGGTTTGAAGCATCCAATTTAAGTATAAATATGAAGTAACCCCAAATGAATCCAAAGGCAATTTAACCACCACAAGCATATCATTTTCTATGGGGTCTGCATCATTTTCATGTGTTGCAGCCATGTTGTGATGAATTGTTCATCCCGCTCCTTCAATGTCGACCAAATCATTAGTGGTGATGAATATCGACTCATGCTACCCTAGTTAGTCATTGTCAATATGCTCCCTTCCATACTGAACAGTCGTCATCATCCTCTTGAAATAAATTATTCCAAACCAAAGTAGGTTTGATGATTGAAGCAAAGTGACAAGTCTCAATTAGAATGGGATCACCTTTGTTTAGAATAAAGGTAGAGTTAGGATCTTCAAACTACCCCTCAAATGGTTAGGATTCTTGACTTTCCTAAGGAGGATAAAAGTTATCGTCATCAAACCATTCATGTAGGCCATGTGTGCCTTCCATTGGTTTCTCGACCTAATCATATGGATAAAATGAAGGGTCACCCTAGATGGGTGAGTCTTCACAAAAAAACGTAGTGAATCCAATTGATAGCCCAAATAGGAAGGTGAGATAAGTTCCATATCGGGCTCAATGGAGTGGACTTGATGGTTGAGGTCTTCATGATTGTGCTCTGGCACTTGTTATCATGTGATAACTAAATTGAGGAATTATTTATGTCTCTTTCCATGTTAAAAATTCTCGTCATGAAGTTGTTAGACTTATGTAGAGACTTTTTTGGGGTATGCAAAATCTATCATGAGTTGTTGTTTAAAATCGGATGTATCAAGTTGTTGCGCTTGGATAGATCCTTGCTCAATAGTTTGAAGCATACTTATGTTGCGGTCCACGATCTCGGTGGCTACTTGGAGCTGATGATCTTGCCTTTCGGGTAGCTCCTGAAGTGGATCAGCATGGACTTGGGGATGAGGTTCTAAGGAATATATGAGGGGATCAACACTTTATCTCACTAGCGCCATTGATTTTATCAATTCTTGATTCTACGGTGAATAAGAGGTTGAGGGAGGATCGTCACTCTCCATTCTTTAAGTGTCTACATATAATGACATTGGGGTTGAATGTAACTTGAATAGTTGAAGTCAATGGTTTTCAATTATTTGCAAAAATGTGGAACTGTGAAAAATATTGAAGTACATGTGGATAAGATAACGTGCCTTGCTAAAGTAAGGTCCATGGCTGAAAAGTATAAGAAAAGGAAAAGTATCTCAGAATGTATGAAAAAGCATGTGCAAAAAGAAAGAAAAATTATGCATATATGTACAAGTGTATGCTAACAAAACAAAATCATTGGGTGTGTAAATGTAGACAAACCACCTCCCCAACAATGATGCCAAAATTTGGTTTGGTCCCAAGATAATTCTCACAAAAATGGTTGAGCAATCCCAAAGATCAATTGTACTTTAAATTTATAATGTGAAATATGCAATGATCTCACAACTCAATATCGGGTCGAAGTAGATATATAGGATCAAACATAGGGTGTGGGGATCTTTAGACATATAAGATCCTCTCTTAGTCTTTTAAATAAAAGCAGGAGTTGATATGCAAGGAACTAGAATGAGTCTATAAAAAAGGAACAAAACAAAACAAGTAAAATGAAGAAAAAAGCTTCCTCTAAATCCTACAAATCTGGAGGAGTTTCTGGCTATGTAACCACAATATGGGCAGTCTATGCACCCGTTCTCAGGCGTAGAAAACCCTCAAACTCCGTAGAAAGCAACTCACATCCAAACATAGCGTGTATCGTGGTAGATATTCATGTGGGAGCCATCCCACTCGTTCTCACGCAACATAACTAAAAACCCATGAACAATCTGAGACCTCTCTCAAAGATATTGGATCAACACCTGAGAATATTCTAGATTACTTATGGGTTCTAGAATAATCAAAGGATCTATATAGAACTTGTTCTTTGAAAGAGGTCACATTCAAATGAATGCAATCAAATTCACTTGAATGTGGTTGAATATTACAATATAAGTTTGAATCTCTCCGACTGTGTTCCAAGCACATCTTCCCTTAGACATCCTCCTCTTAGATTTTGATTCAAACTACATCCTCTACCCATTCCTATAAGAAATATGTTGATCAGTGTAGAAATAGAGGCTCAAGTATAAAAGAGATCAACCAAACCAACAATCATAACCAAAAAGAAAAGATAGAACAAGATCATGCTAGATCGGAAGAAAACAAATTTCTTAGGGTAGAATTACATAAGCATACCCAAAATGGTCTATATAGAAAAGAAGGTGTAGTAACATCCCAAGATTTGAGGCCTTGTCTTTGACTTCAGACTAATGTTTCTTCTTCCAAACCTTGTAGTACCTTTTATAATGTCTCCTCTTACCACATGGAAGCACCCCTTACTCTTCGAATCAGAATAACCATGAGAATTATCATAGTCTTAGAACTCATTGAGGCTTTGTGACCTACAACGGTCTCTCGCTTTGTTAGTTCTCCTACACCTCATGAGGTGCACCTCTGACCTGATGTCACCCAAGGCTCATCGTTGAATCTGTTCTTCCCGTAGACTTCTCTTCACTTGATCATGTGTCAATTGTCCTTCCTATGCAGAATCATTGACTGCTACAACAAGTGTATCCCAACTATAAGGTAATGATCCTGAAGAACTAGTGTCTAGATTTGATCATCAATAACCATCTTCATGGACCCCAGTTGAATTACAAGGCTTTCTTATTCATTCATGTGCCCAATATTTCTTATATCATCCTGGTACTTCAGGTTCATCAACTTCTTATTCAAGAAAGCTTTATTTTTGGAAGTCTTCTACTCATATAATTTCTTGATCTTTTCCCACTGATCATTGGAAATGGTCTCATCTAAGATGTGGTGAAATACAAAAATATCAAGACTCTTTCACACTATTTCCATATTCTTCCTATTTTGTTTCTTCCAATTCACATTAGACATATTCCCTAGTCTATGTCTCTCTAATGAATCATAGAAATCCTTGTAAATGGAAATATCCTCCATATTGGAATTCTATATATGTCAATTTGTCTTTGTCAACCTAATAATAGTTCATCACCCTTTCCCATATGGATCTAGATATAGTGCAACCTACACTCTAATACCACTTGTTGGTAGTTGTGGAATATCTATACATAATTTATGCAACCACAATGTTAATTTATTTTTTATGAAAGTGTCACCAACAAAACCATAAACCTAAAATAATAACTATAAGAAGATAGAATGAAAAGACCAATTTTTATGTGGAATACCCTCACGATGTGTGAGGGAAAAACCACAGGGCCAAAAATAGGGAAAACATATATAAGCAGTAAAGATACAATTTTTCTTCTTGAGTATCGAGCCCCAATCTGAGATTATACATAAAAAGGAGAAATAAGAACATAAATCATACTGAATGATCCCTACACTCTACCACCCTATAACTTCTTGAGAAGAACTTTCCACAAAGTTCACAACGGTAAATGGCCCGAATAAGAACTCCATGATGCCTTTAAACTCCTATCCCGTGTCCTTTCTTCTTCTGTTTCTTTTTTCTCTCTTATTTTTAATTTTGTTTTCCTCATGTGTAGCAAACAATGACCTATGACACTACATTTTATTTACTTTTATGGCTCTTGTTTATTATGTAGCAGTTGCCTTGGCCTCCATGCTATTCGTTGGCTGTATTTTCATGTACGGAAGCAAAGGGTATTAATTCCCATGCGCAGTAGAAACCACTCATTTCCCTAATGGGATTTTTCCTTGATAAGTCCAGTCAGGATGGATGCACATGGCCCAACACCTTGCAAAATAAATCATACAATCCTAGTAACCTAAATATTTTCTAATTAAATCCTACAATGAGAAAATTATCCTAACAAAACAAAATAAAGAAAAAGGAAATTGAACATTCTATTAGGATGTTGATCATAGGATAACCTTATATTATAAGGGTATGAAACAATATATATCGTTGTATTCTATTTACTCAAGGTACACAAGTGCTTGGTGATAGGAAACATGAAATACAAGACATTGTACTTGAAAGTACAAGTATATAGAAATAACATATATGTTGGGCATTTTCATGAGAATATAAGGATGTGTTTATTATTTATATATATTATGTTATGTGTTATTGGTATGAAACATAATTATATAGGTATGATTAATACATGATGTACTGAATGACACAATTATTTAGTCTTGATGCTTATAATTATGATAGTTTCGTGCAAAGTATTATGAATTTGATGGAATAATAATAATAAAGATAAAGTAATGTAAGGTGATGATTTATTGGATATTCTTATAATGAAGATAATGGATCACTCTATAAAACATGTTGTGGTTGATTTACTGAAGAGGGTAACACAACTAAAACTTGATGTCCTAATTTTTATGCTTATATCTGCAATGGTTATAATGGATCCTGCTATGAATTATGAATGACGAACTTATGTTAATGTTAATGAAATTTGTATGTAATTATCTTCCCTATCTGATTAATCATGATTACTAATTGAGTATAACTAGTGGTCGAGCTACAACATGCATAGGTGGACAAGTTCCCTACCATTTCCAGTGGAATATACAAAGTGTGAAACATTGAGTAGGCATGGCGCTAAAAGTGTGAGTTATGGCAGATGGAGTTTCCTATGCTCATAGTTCATTTTCTTACCTCAACAAAGACTTCCTTGTTCAATTGTGATAAGTACATGTTGATAGTTGAACAATCAATGCACCTACAGTTCCAATTGGTATTCATTCCATTAGATTGTTGTCACTGTCACACCAATGGAATTACTTTTATTCAATGGACAATGATGTTATAGCTATGAATGGCATTGCATGCTACTCTTGGACTATATGGATATGTATATACCGATTCAATCTGTGTATCCAATACTATCACAACATACATCACTTCAGCTTCATGCATGTAAATATTCATGTGAAAATATAGAACTAGTATATATGATGATAAGAAACTCTATGATTATGTAATTTTTCATTTATTACGTACTTCAAACTAGATTAAACAAACTAGACTAGATTCTAAAATTTGAAGGAACCATTTTTATTTAGAGTGTAGTTATATGATATTAATGGTTTAGATAGTTGTGTTGTATATATAATTAATCATTACAACTTTGGATATCATGTGTTTTCATGATTATATATTTTAGAATACGAACTTTTTGTTTGAGTAGTGCATAATGTCTTTTTCTATTTTTTGGGGTACAAAAAAATTTAATATCTATTTTGGTTCATAAATTTTGTTGGTTTAAGCATGTCATCCTCCATCATATTATTGATAAATCACATTTAAGAAAACCTTGGTGATGATATTAATGAAATTATTTAAATTTTAAAAGTATTTTCATAATATGTATGTTTCATAATATTCTAAGAATCAAATACTTCCACAACCCACAACTTTAAATTTTGCAAAAAAACAATTATCGTGTGATTACATGGATGGTAATGACTTTACTGTATATAAAATGGATAAATAGTATCATAAAATAAATCTAATATAATTCTTATAGATTAAAACCTATTTGTCAAATTATTGAGGACATATATATATGTCTCTTACTATTATAGGTAAAACATTACTTGGATGCCTTATGGTCATACAATTTTTATTTTATTCCTTTACATGGTGCCATTCTAGGTAAAGGTTATTGACTTCGCCACTGAGTACTTTCATGTTGTGTTGTAACCATTTCAATTTAAAGTGTAATGCTACTTTGTAGTTATTGAATTTTTCACTCAGTTTATGTTCTATTTTTTATCATGATTAATTATATCTTTGTGATATTTCCCCTAAACTCACTTTGTTGTGTTGGATAAGTTAAAGTCACAAAAACAAACCCAAGTGACCCTCCATAGTATAAAGTCAGGTCAACTATTTTACATGCATATTTCTTTATTTGCAAGTCCCTACTTCCAAACAATTTTTTACCAAAAATGAATGATATGTTTACTAAATTGGGTTGTTTAAAAAGCATTAGTGTTCAGATAATTTTTTCATAATCTATAAGTCTTGCATTAGAGATTCAATAACGTTGCTAAAGATGTGGCATCTAATTTGGTAAAGTTGATTTTGTACGACCAAGAGGTCACACGTTCAAACCTAGGTGATGGGATGAATTAATCACCATTTAAAAAAAGAGTCAATAACATTATACATGAATATTTATGGTGATCTTGGTCTTTATTCATAGTTATCGTAAAAGTTATAGATGAAAACTTTTACAACTGTTGTCCATATGCATTTAATAGTTGTATGTGCGAATTTAAATATTTTCAAACAAAAACATATTATGTATGCAATATAATAATTACATTCATTATTCTTAATGATTCCATGATTATTAGACAAACTTGACGTACAGTAAAAAATGTTTTTACCTGCTAAAAGTTCTCTAAGAAGGAGACATGAATTTTTTTTTGTATGGGTACAACACTATAAAAAAATTGTTTAAACCAAAGTTTGATATTTGACTATAGATCATACATGTATTGGATAACTATTTTGAAATTAATTTTAATGTTTGAACCAAATATAATACTTATCATTTAGATTTCATTTATGTAATATTCTTATTAGTATAAAAATAGGCCATTCAGGATCTTGAATAATATTTATAGTACTTTTGTTAATCCATTTTTTACTCCTTTAGATGGTGACCTTATTGTAATAAAACATGACATATTAAGACATTTTGGGTATATCAACAGAGAATTAGGATGTTGCACTATGCAACTTGTGAGAGGAGAAATGTGTTGCCTCTCCTTTAATAATTACACAACTAGGAGAATTACATAAGAGTCCAACAGTAAAGAAAAATAAAATAATGAAATACTGAGAATATAAAACAACTATATTAAGATTCCCTCTCAAGCTAGAGGGTATACATCATGTATGCCCAACTTGTGGCTAAGATTCTAAAACATTGCTGGACCCAATGCTTTGTAATAACATCAACAAATTGGACTTCTGATCTAATATGAGGAGTTACCACTTTCCCCTTATTGATTTAATCTCTGATAAAATGATAATCAACTTCTATATGTTTAGTGTGTTCATGAAAAACTGGATATTTGGCGATATAGATAGCATCTGGATTATCCCATCTGTGATCTGTAGGAGATATCACAAGAATTTTCAATTAAGGAAGTGCGGTTTGGACCCACTGTAACTCACAACAGGCATGAGCCATTTCTCTATACTCAACTTTTGTGCTAGAAAGAACCACAACATATTGCTTCTTGCTTTACCAGGTGATAAGATGATTTCCTAGAAAAGTATAATACCCAAATGTAGATCTTTTGTTATTCAGTACCATCCCATTCTACATCTACATAGCAAGTAAGAACCAGAGTAGATGGAGGAGAATTAGGTCTAAATATGTGATCCCTTTTCCATTAACTCCTTTTAGATACCTCATAATGTGACAGAGTTCTATCCAATGAAAGTGCTTTGGTGATCTCATATGCTGACTCACCATTCCTACAACCAAGGAAATGTCAATATGAGTCATTTTCAAATATATCAGCTTCACAACAATCTTCCTACAATACTGTAGATCTGAATAATTAGTATCACCAACATTTTCCTTCACATTATAGTCCATAGGAGTAGACACATGCTTGGATGCACTCATTCCTCTCTCGTGAAGTAGATCCACTAATATTTCATTTAAATAAATTAGTACATGTATGAGAGCGAAGTACTTCAATGACCAGAAACTATCTTAATTTTCCAAGATTCTTTGTATGAAAGTTCTTCTACAATTTGTCCTTCACATTGGATATTCCTACAAAATCACTACCAGTAATAACAATATCATCAACATATAATAATAGATCCAGCCAAAGAACTAGAGTAGAACAAGGAATGATTAGTCATAGAATGTGAGAAGCCCATTTGTAAAACAATAGCATTTAACTTCTCAGACTAAGCTCGAGGAGACTACTTCAAGTAATAAATGGCTTTATTCAACCTACACATCTTCTGACACTCCCATGAGCAAAAAAATCCAGGAGATTTTTTTGTAAAACTGTTTGTTACCCAAATCCTAACTCTAAATGATAATAAAGGTAATGGTGATAGGACCTAGTTGTTCTTACCTAGCATGGTATTGCCAATGTGCAAATGTAGAAGCGTAAAGTGAAGCATTCATGAACAAATAACAAGATAAAAGCACCAATCATAGTATCATAATTCAACAAGATAAAACCACATTATTTTACTAAAAGATTCATACGCATATCTAAGAGAACATTTTTACAAGTCTTCTCATTCATACTAGGGATCTTACAACAAGTACATGTGACACAACTCACCAAGCGCATCAACTATTAGCCATCTCTAAACCTATAAAATATGTGAAACAATGTGGGTCAAGCACACAAGGTGCTGAGTACAGGGTAAATAGATACATATACATAAGCCTTGCATAATTTGAAAAGATTTGCAAAAGTAATGAAAAAGAATTAACAATTCAAGCATTTAGCAAAGTGAGATCCCATGTTTTATATTATTATACTCCAATTATACCATCATATCATGTATTCATAAGTCCTTTGACCAATTTCCCATTGGAAGGGTCTATAAGGGTGCTCAAGTTAAGCTAAACCATGTATATGTGAGGGACCTCACAGCCATCTCCAAGAGCTAACCTTGTTTCTTCATGAGGGACCTGACCAAAGTCATAGAGAAAAACCCTATTACACCATTGTGTAATGGAGTTTCTACATATTATGTTTGCAAGTTACAAAACAAAGATATGAGACAAACATCGAGTACATACTAGAGTACTACATGCAATATGTGAGCAGATATACAAGCATACATATGTATCTCATTTCAACCAAGAAATCCATAGTCATATAATTATTAGAGCATGTACCTAATTTCAGAAATTTCATACGATAACTTATCCTTCTTCAGCTAGACACAAGAAACACTTGATTAAGCACAAGATTGCATACATATATTAGATTCGAATCATTAACCCTAACTAGCATCATTTTAGGGTGTTTTCCAAATCAGATTCAAAGTTGGTTAAGTACATTTTTTATTATCTTATAATGATTTAGTGTCCATTATAAAGGTGTGATTTCATGTGTCATGTACTTTTGATGTTCCATTCATTTTCTATGATCATTTCATGGTTTTGAGTCACCCGTGTACATAACTAGGTCATAAGGCCCATAATAAGGAAGCCATGATCATAATCTAATAGGACATGATTTGGGTCAAGACATGAGTTTAGATCAGCAAGATAGGGATTAAGAATCACTTTCAAAGTAGGGTGGATGTCCCCTACAGACTAGGCGTTATTGTCAAAACTTGGTATCACCATATCAATATACATTACATATCCACATATATGACTTACATCATTAGGTTTAATTATAGGACCTCAGTGGGACATCCATATTAAGGGCTCAAGCTTATTAGAATCAACCCTTATTTGATAGGAGAGAACATAAGAAAAGGATTCATAACAAATCTAGAGCATAAGAACACAAATCAAGCCATGAATACCACATGAGGCAAAAACTAGGGCACATAGAGACTCAAACACCAATATAATAAAAAGAAGGTTGGCCTTAGCCAATTAGGTCACAATACATCGTGATGCTACTGATGTAGAAGATCCACTAAGGCTGGATGCATCAAATGGGTAAAGGACCTCAATTCCTCAAAGTCAACATACATCATCATGTAGGAGTCACACTTAAAGCATCTCAAGCCATATAGACACACATAGCAAGTAGGGATTGGGAAAATATTCTTGAATATATGGAAGGGTATTGTCTACTAATTATGATGTGAGATCAAACACAAACCAACATTAATATTCAAGATTAGAATATTAGGGCATGGTACATCATTAACATCCACAACAAGTCATACATGTGCAAAAAGAGGCATTTGTGTGCAAAAGGGATTGTCAGGACCCTCATATAGTACAAAGGTGCACAAAAGTTACTGATTATATGATAAAGAGATTAAAAGTTCAGTAATGATTCACGATATAATGTAATGATACATTAAACATGGTCAACGTATTCAAAGATCACATATTTAGATAAAAAGGAATATTACAAGAAGATTTGGGGTCTTAAAACATATATGTGTTGTAGATCTCATCGAGCTGATTGATTTGATATATGATTTTACTATATTTGGCCTTAGGAGTTGGAAGATATCATTTGTAGAAAATCTAATAGTATACTATAGAGATGGGAAAAGGGTGTTATATGCATTATTTTGAGGAGAATGTGATCCCTTGGATGGGGATCGGACAGACGGCAAGCATCCTACTCTAGTGAAATAGTAAGTCTGTGGTATGGTTACCTGATGCAATTGACCATACCAAACGTGATGCAATAGTGGAGGGTGGCGGCTACAAGACCCCATCTAGTATGTAGGCTTGAGATCATGCATCTACAAGGCCTGCACCAGCTAACAAAAGGGGGGAAACATTGGTGATGTGGCATCCTTCGGTTGGGTGGTTGAAAATGATGACTAGTGGCAAGCGAGAGCCACGAGTTTGCAATACTTCATTGGATTGACATCCAAAGGAAACGATCCCTTGCATCGAGGTCATGGATCCATGGTGGCGGCCCTTAGCTGCTAGTGCTAGAGACGCGTGCTCATGCCGCTCTGGTGGGGGCCGAGGGTCGGGAGGATGCCTCCCAAGCTTCACACACTCTAACGGGATTGAGTGAGCAGATGTGGATGGATGGCGGCGTGCGGGGGTGAGACACTCAAATAGCAAGCCGCGGTGGCATCACCAAACCAGGCGAAGAGGGTGCAGATGGGGGAAGGTTTGAGGGTGTCGAAATTCACAATACATAGGAGAAAATGAGAGAGGAGAAAGAAACATGAAGAAAAAATTTCTCAATGGTAGAAAAGCATGCAAGATCAAGGGTGTATATTGTGCTCATTAGAGTGGTTAAGTTGTGCCAGTGCCATTGGTGTTAGTGCACTATTGGGCTTTGAACATCTGATCGAGGAAACTTTTACACTGTTGGATTTGTAATTGAATCCTCTACAACATTATACATACCAGGGAACTAAAATATCATAGTGTTGTGGTCTAAAATTGGATTCAAGAAGGTGATGCATTACACCAGATACAAAGTTCAAAAGTGTCGAATAATGTCACACATTGCGCAATTGAGCATTAATGTAACCAAATTGGAGTGTCATAATACTCAAACCATGAAATTTACACTCAAACTAGTTAAAGGGCCATCGTAGAGTGAGGGAGAGTATAATCAAAAAAGAGAAAATTAGGGTTGTCACATCCTTCCCTCCTTGAAAGATATTTCATCCTCAAAATTCATCCAAGATCATAGCTAAAAGTCAAAGTCAATATCCAATGGGTCTAGGTTTCCAATCATGGTTGTCGAATCATTCCCCATAATGGGATGCACACTAAGGATATCACCATCAAGGGTGTACTCATCTCGATTATATACATATTACCAATGTTCCATCATATTATGGCATCCTCATGGAATTGGGGTCATCCCATCCCTTAGTATCCTTACATTAGGGTTTTTATTCATATTTTCATATGAGGATAAGGTGTATTATAAAGATCTATTTTTATCAATTCTCAAACTAACATGTTCATGGTCATGACTTTCAAACCAACCTATTATTAAATGGGTATTTCATTTTTAAACTAGATTTCATGTGTGTTCTAGTTTTCCTGCAAACTTCTACAAAACTATCCCCAATTATGTTCATCATTTTTTCATTTTTAGATCTTAAATTAAGCATTTATTCATGTTTGTTCAACATAGGATCTCAATCCATCATCATATCAAGTTCATGATTTCAAAGCTACATCTTTTATACAAGGTATCATTTCAGATTAGGTCTATCTTATGAGAGTGACTTGTCATACATACACAAGTTTAGAATAAGTGAAATTATTTCATGTATCATGCATCATTCAAGGTACAACATTACCATCCAACATCGAGGTTTTGAGATTATCTCACTTGTATCTAAAAAGAGATCCAAAGGATCAATCCACTCAAGTGAAGACCTACCTATGTCTAGGAAAAACATGCTAATCACCAACATCTACCCATACCAAACTTTTACCCAACAACCAAATGAGAGAAACCACTAGTTTCCTTTACATCAAACCACTAACCCAAGTATGAGGTTCATCATGGATATCACATGTCATGTACATCATCATAGGGTCTTGAGACATCTTCCACGCCTATATACTAAGCATCATATATTCAATGACTCCATCTCTAGTGTTGTACTTTTTCATAGGAAAACTAAGGTTCAAAATTTTCAAGGGAACCATGTAGTAGGTGAATCATCTCATATACTTACAAGTACTCTATCTCAGGACTCATCATCGTGCATTTCGGCATTCATATCTTTCAACATTTCACATATTTTAGAGTTTAGGTACTCTGACCATCTCTCATGGAGGGTCGACTTGTATCAAGGGGTCACCCATTTCATAAGTCCCATGCTAGAGGTTCTCCGTTGTATAGAGATTGAGGCCTATGTTGGTCATGATTCATATTCCACATATCATAAATCAAAATATACAAGACTAGTCACAAAAAAGCATGCCAACCCACTAGCTATGTTTAGAACATCAACCAAGTCATATGTACCACACACGGTGCTAGGTCTAGCTAGGGTTTCATGGTCAAAGTCTTCTCATGTCATCAAGAAGTACTTGAATAATCTTGGACATCTCAAAAAATTTCATCAACATCATAATCATCATCATCATTATCATCATCTTAATATCATCATCATGATTATCATTATCATCATAGGTCATTTATGCTATTTTCTAGCCTAGCCTTTATCATGTCTCTAAACAACTCTAGAGACTACCTCTATCATATCAACACTCTCATCTAAACTTGATGTTACATCTCTTTCTCCTAGGTTACATGGACACTCACTACCTTTCGATGTGTGGTAACATTTCATATGTACATATAATATTACTTGAAATAGGTTTCTCTCCAACGTTGAAATAGGCGATGAAAACCACCATACTCGAATCAAATAAAACCAAAACTAAAATGAGTTACCACACTCATTAGGCAGTCTAGTACCATGACACCTAGAGAACTAGCAAGAAAATAGTGCAAACTTGTGTAGCTACCCTAAGCACATACCGTGAACATGTGTCTAGGGTTGTAATAGGATCTCCCATTTCTCAATCTCATGAACCTACAAACCATACTCCATGACAGAAGGAGGAGGAAAGAAAGGATCTTAGGACTACACAAGCCTACACCTAGTTCTAGAACATCTAGGTTCTAACCTAGAGACTAAGTCAACTCACTCCACAAAGCAAAACTCATTAATTTTCTTGGGTTGAGATGTAAGGTTATGTTTATTTTGTTTTATGTGAGATATGTTTGGTGTATCTATTGTTCATGCTCTGAGAACATTTGTCATGGAATGGTTTGTTACCCAAATCCTAACTCCAAATGACTATAAAGTCAATGGCGATAGGACCTAGGTGTCCATCCCTAGCATGGTATTGTCAAATCACAAAAGTGGAAGAGTAAAGCTTAGCATACATGAACACTTAACAAGATAATCACCAATCATAGTCTCAACATTCAACAAGATATATTAAACCACATTATTCTATTACAAGATTACATATGCATATTGAAGAGTACATTTTTACAAGTCTTCTCACATATACTAGGTATCTTACAACAACTACACCTAATGCAACTCACCAAGCACATCAAATATTAGCCATCTCTTAACCTATAAAATACATGAAGCAAGGTGGGTCAAGCACATGATGTGATGAGTATAGGGCGATAAGATACATATACATCAACTTTGCATAATTTGAAAAGATTTGCAGAAGTAACAAACAAGAATAAACAAGTTAAGTATTTATCAAAGAGAGAGCTCATGTTTTATATCATTTTACTCCAATTATACCACTATATAATGTATTCATAAGGCATTTGATGAACTTCCCATTGGAAGGGTCTATATGGGTGCTCAAGATTAGATAACTCTTGTATACGTGAGGGACCTCAAGGACATCACCAAGAGCTAACCATGTTTCTTCATGAGGGACCTCAATGACTAAAGTCACAGAGCAAAACCCTATTTCAACATTGTATGATGGGGTTTCTACATATTATGTTTACACATTACAAAACAACAATATGAGACAAACATCGAGTGCATACTAGAATACTACGTGCAATATGTGAGCAAATAAACAAGCATACATATGTATTTCATTTCAAGCAAGAAAGTCGTAGTCATATAATTATTAAAGCATGTACCTAATTTCAAATATTTCATAACCTAACTTATCTTTGATTATCTAGCCACAAGAAACACTTGATAAAGCACAAGATTGCATACATATATTAGATTCTCATCATTAACCCTAACTAGTATCATTTTAGGGTTTTGGTCAAATTAGATTCCAAGTTTTTTAATTACATTTTTCATGATCTTATACTGATTTAGTGTCCATTATAAAGGTGTGGTTCAAGTTTCATGTCATTGTGATGTTCCATACATTTCTATGATCATTGCAAGGTTTTGAGATTCTCATGTAGATAAATAGGTCATACGACTCATACTAAGAAAGACATGATCACTATACATCATGATACGATTTCGGGGAAGACATGAATCTAGATCAGCAAGATAGGGAATAAGAATCACATTCAAAGTAGAGTGGATGTCCCCTAGGGAGTAGGCATCACTGTCCAAACTTGGGATCACCATATCAACATACATTACATATCCAAATGTATGACTTACATCATTAGGGTTAATTATATGACCTTAGTGGGAAATCCACATTAATGGCTCAAGGTTATTAGAATCAACCCTTATTTGATAAGAGAGAGCATAAGAAAAGTATTTGTAACTAATCTAGAGCATAAGAACACAACTCAAGCCATGAATGCCACATGAGGCAAAAACTAGGGAATTTAGAGTCTTAAACACCAACATAACAAAAAGGATGTTGGCCTTAGCCAATTAAGTCATAACACATCGTGATGCTATTGATTTAGAAGATTTGCTATTGGTGGATGCATCAAATGGGTAAATGACCTCATTTTATCAAAGTCAACATACATCATCATGAAGGAGTCACACTTAAAGCACCTCAAGCCATATCGACATAGATAGAAAGTAGGGATTAGGAAAAGATTCTTGAATCATGGAGGGACATTGGCTACTGATTATGGTGTGAGATAAAACATGAAAAAACATTAAGATGTGACTACCCAAACTCACACCCCTCTTTTATTTATGCAAAACTTCCAATCGGCCGCTACACCCAAAGGCAACATCTACAGTGGTCGATAAGTGTCAATGTGCCCATGTGTCCAAACGAAGAAGCATATGTAGTGGCCACTACAGATTTCTAGTGTTTGTGACTGACAAATCAAAGGAATCATCTGATTGTTGCCAACACTACACCTGCTAACCCTAGTGACTGAAAAAGACCAAAGTTGTTATGGTTGCTACAACCTACTGACTCTTAGCGACCGCAATGATCCATTGTGTGTTTTGACCGTGATGGATCTATTTCCTATCTCAAGCGAGATGACCAATTGTCTTTTACGACTGCAACTCTCCATCAAAATTCATAACCACTATAGGAGTAGAAACTACAATAGCAGTGACGATGGCTACTGGAGTAGGGACCACAACAACAGTGACGACCACAACACAGTGACGACCACAAAAAAGGTTAAGTCGGTGGACTACACCTATAAATAGGCCCTGACCTTATCCACATAAGGGGTCACATCATCAAGACACGAAGAAGTGTTGCCACATTCCACACTCACCCATCAACCTCTCCATCAATCATGGATCTCTGAACATGAAAGTTGGAGGAGAGAGAATATCCACCATCGTATCCTTTGAGATAAGGAGTTTCCATCTGCTATTCCTATGTCAGATCAAGATCTGAAGGAGTATTATTGGTGTATTTCCTCCCTCCCTCCTTTAGATATGTCATTTCCCTTTAAGATGTTCATCCATCCCTCCATCTATCTCGATGTATCTTCAAATTTGTAAATCCATAATACTACTCATGATCATGAATGGCTAAAATCATTGCTTTGTTTGAGGGTAGCCACTAAGTCTCCCCAAACATGTATGTACTTACTTCCACTTGAATACATATGCTCTTCACCAAGATTATCTCCATTCACTTCATCTTAATGTTTCACTTGTATGATTAGGTACCATCGTGTGATGTTTGATTGTTAGTGTCTCGAAAGAGTAACACTAACCTTGTCTAAATGTTTTTGAGTTACATGAATGCATTAAAATGTTGGAATGTTAAAGCTAATGATCATATAGTTATGATTGTGATTGTTTATTTATCATCTCATGTGAGAGACAACCTTATAATCTAGATCTATCCACACCTCAAGAGTGGAGGTAATAGAAACAAATGATGATTGTGTGTAATCTTGCTAAGGGTGTACAAAGGGTGAGAGTAATGCATGTCAGGGAGAGATCTTAGTAGGTGAACCCGATCCAAGTTCCCATCCATTTTGTTACAGCATACTTGTTTGATCTTATTCTCTTATTTTACTTTCTTACTTTTTGCTTTGCTAGTTTTGTTTGGTTAATGTCACACCGTTCCGTTAGGAACACCCTCTTAAAATACCCTTATGTTTGGTGTATCTGAGCCTAGGTTCTACATTCTTATCACTTGTTGTTACTTGTCCCTGTGCTTTGACGCCGATTTATTACATCGGACCCTGTATAATAGTTGTGGGGGCCTAAGTGTCAGGTTATAAATTTAAGGGTCTGACTAATCTAGATCCCCTCTATTTTGGCCGTGTGATTTAGGTCGATCAGTGAGACACCAAAATAGCAAGTCAAAGTGGTACCGCCTGACCAGGGGAAGAGGAGCTGGGGGGAGGTTTGAGGTCACCAAACGCCATAGAACATAGGAGAAAATGAGATAGGAGATATAAATAGGAAGAAAACTATGCTCAAAGGTGGAAAAAGATGTGAGATCATGGGAGTATAGTGTGCTCGTCTAAGTGGTTAGGTGGTGCCAGTACCATTGGCGCTGGTGCACCATATAGATGAAAATGAAGGAAGGAGGGTTGTTAGATCTCTACACATGTGATCCAATGATTGAGCATGGTAGCGCCTTAGGTTAAGGGAAGGAGGTGCAGCGGATGGGTCGTGTGCCTCCTTTTGGGCCCCAAGTGGGTCGGTCCAAAGCTGGAAAAAAAGATAGAAAGCAAATTAACACATAATAAAATAAGGGGACCTTTGCAATCTCATAACTTGGGCTAGGAACCTCCAATTGAGGCAATTTTTATGCCATTGGATTAGTAATTGAATCCTCTACAACATTATATATATTAGGGAACCCAAAAATTATACTGATGAGTTTAAAAATTGGGTTCAAGAAGGTGATACATTAAACCATGATACTAAGTTCAAAAGTGTCAATTAATGTCACACACTACGCAATTGAGCATTAATGTAACCAAATTGGATTGTCACCATACTCAAAGCAGGAAATTTATATCCAAACTAATCAAAGGGTCATCATAGAGCGAGGATGAGAATAATAAAAGAGAGAGAAAATTAGGGTTGTCACAAGGTTGTTCTGTGTACTTCTTCCTATAGATCTCCATGTAGGAAGACAATTTTGACATCAAGCTAAAATAGTGGCCAGTCAAAGGTTGTAGCTAGAGAGATAATGATCTTATAGAATTGAGACGAGATACAAGTGAGAAGGTTTCAAAGAAATCAAAACCATATGTATGAGTATATCCTTTCACCACCAATCTAGCTTTCCATCTCTCTATGGAACCATCTGGATTATGTTTGACAATGAATACCCATATGCAACCCACACCATTCTTATCTGTAGGCAAATTAATAGGCCTCCATGATTCATTCGAAATAAGTGCAGACATTTTAGAATTCATACCCTATAACCAGCCAACATCCTTCATAGCATCAACACAGATCTTTGGAAGTATCACATGATCAATCCCAGAGAAATTGGATAAACAACAAACAACTGCAATATGATGTTGAATAGTAAAAGTGTAAATACCTTTGCTAATACAAATGGGAACATTGGGATCATATGGATCTTTGGGATTCTCTTGAGCAGAGAAAGATGGGAGAGGCTAGTGTATTGGAGTCACTACCTCATCATGATTTGGTATACTTCATCTATGATGCATATGTGATCTAGATGGTTCTTCATAAGAAATGATAGGTGGAACTCTCTCACTATATTGTGGTGGAAACACTCCCTCACTGATTGGTGATTATGGCACTTCCTCACTTTCACACAATTTCTCCCCCTTAATGGGAACACTAGAGAAATATGGAGTGGACTCATGGAAAGTGACATCCCTGGACACAAACATGTGATGAAGACTAGGACAATAACACATGTAACCCTTATTGATGTTGGAATATCCAAGAAAGAGAGTCTTAATAAACATGGGAGGCAATTTGTTAGCTTTAGGATCAAAATTATGGACAAATGAGGTACAACCAAACTTTTGGTATGTATGCCCAGAGAGACAATCATATGATGATTGAAATAAGGCATTAAATACATGGTTTGGTAATAATAAAGGTAATTACATCTATTATGTCTGTATCTGTCATGAGATGATGACACATACATAAGTATATGTCTAAATAATTATATTACTCGATGACGTGTGTCTTCAAGTAAATGACTTGAACAATGAAATTAAACCTATGATAAGAGTACATATACTCTTGTTGTGTCCATAGTAGGATATTACTGTGGAAGCAAAATAGACAACAGTAATAGATAAGACTAGAGTGTGTTTTGATTGATGATAGCTCATTAGTCATGATATGTGGGATCAAATCAAGCAAACTGGTATGTTAGAGAATAATATATCAGACAGACCCACCATGAGAGTGATACAAGGAGACCATCGAATGGTAGTTAGAATCATCACTCATAGTGTGGTGGTGATTGTTTTTCTTTGACTAGAAGTCATTACATTCATCACAGGTCATTCATGTACTTTGACATAATCCAACATAATCTTGAATAAGATTTTCCATAATGGTGATGATTGGGTGGACTGTGACACATGGGGATTGAATGTGAGTGATGTAGATGGGATTTATCCCTTCTATAGGAGATTGATATATAAGGCCTCTTGATAAGAGATATTGTGACATGTACGGCCATATTCATGTGACTCAATATGTGATATGTGAGCTCATGTGCATCTCAGACGGTCTGCTCTACTTCCAGGAACATGGATTGAATGTTGCGAGAATGATGATTTCATGGCTCGAGTTCAATCCATATATCAAAGGCAAAGGAACTATATAATCATGGTAATACTTATCATAGATTGTAGGTTGAAGTTGTTCTCAAACTTTCCAAATAACTTGGGTAGTAATGATGTGTTGCTAGAGGACACTCTTTGCTTGTGATGTTGTAAGTTAGTTATGAACATTCACTCCCAATGTAAATCAGGTCCTATAGGGTCACACACATAGGATACACTTGGATTAGAGGAGTATATTCATGAATGATCTTTAATTGGTGTTTAGGTATTCAAATAAAGAACTGAGGTTTAAAATTGACTGACTGGTCTCTAAACTGACTGGTTCAAGGGTTGAACAGATCAGTTGGAGTGTCAGGTCAATTTGAATAAACATTGGTTGATCAATGGCAGAACCAAGGAGTGAGACAACTAGTACACATAGCAAACTGACCGGTTCACATATCTCGATCAACCAGTTCATGGGATGAACCACCCGGTACGGTTTCCAATTCCATTAGATCAAGGATTGATGTTGACATCATGTTGTTCTTTAACTATGAATGGATTACCAAATTAATTAAGAATAGGAAACTTCACAAACCGATCATATGACCGGATCGGGCACCAACCAACAAGTTGGGTGTCCGTAACGATCAGTTCACTATGCACAGTGTATGGGAAATTCATGAAATCAATCCTCTCGACTCTTGCATAGAATGGGAACCCTGACCTCTCCTATAAATAAAGGAGTACTGGGGTCTTCTCAGAACACAATAGTTGCTCTAACAATTTTCATCCTCTCTAGTTGTGGTAACCAATAGAGAGCCTGAGAAACTCCTACCCAATAGAGGGAGGGATAGCAAGGGAGATACAATTGTGGGAGAGCATATCAACTCTAGCAGGTTGACATTTAAGGGGACAACTCCTTCCCTTTGGCCCTGGTAGTGAAATATAGAGTTCTTGGTGGTCCACATGGACTACTCTAGATGTGGTAGGTCATTGTCTGTCTCTACAATGACACTGTCAATCACAGTCTATGGTGTTGTACTAGGAGGTTGGTGGATGACTATTCGATTGCTACTGCTAATAAAGGTATGAACTGCTTCTAGATGAAGAAGAAGCACGATGCTACTACAAGGGTAATGTCACTGGACTTGCTCCATGAACAGGTATAACCTTGAAAATATTTCCTTCCTAGATATATTATTTTTGACATGACCTTTTTGTTCAAGGGAATAATGTGATAAATATTTGTTTCTTCTACTTTATCCGTTGCCCCAATTTCCATGCAGTGCTATCAACTTCATGCCAAATGATAGTGTATCTAGGATTTAAATCGATATGAACAGATTTATTTTATATCATATGGTGTGAATATTAAACTATTTAATGTGCATATCTGATTAATTACCAGATATGAATCATATATATATATATATATGAAATTTACACACATCGCCCTAAAATTGGTTTTTATGGAGGATGTGAAGCATGGTTATGGCCAATAACCCCTTATCTATGTGTGCATGGTTATAGTTGTTTATTCATGTGTTACTCGGTCTGCATAGAAATCCTCTCTTTCCTTTTCAAATTTAAATTAATGCTCTTCTTCCTATTTTTCCTCGAATGTAACTCGAGGTTTTCCCTTTTACAACGTAATAAGAAATAGGATAGTTTTAATATATGTATTGTCATGAGAAGAAGTTATGCAAAAAGGTGAACCAATCGACTCGTGAGACAAACCAATCGATTGGAGGACCGAGGAGACCAGACTTTAGGAGGACAAATTGATCGACTAATGTCCCAACAGATTGGTTGGAGGTGTCCAGATGCTGTTTGGACATAAAGACAAGATGACCATTCCAAGAGTCCAAAGGAGCGAACTGGAGGCGAGTCGACCGGTTCAAATGTCGAACCGATCAATCCAATTTGGTTCGACCACAAATCTTCATCAAGAACATGTTTCATATGAAGTGGACCAAATGTGGTAGTAATTCTTTGTGGCTCTAAGGAATTACAGTAGTATGGTCATAACCATCGCTTGTGTGTTTATATTATTACATTTTCTCATCTTGGTTATAGCATGTATATGATACATACTAGAAGTATGTGGGTATTGGATATGTATATGTATTTATATATAAAATCCCTAACATACAATATTAAGTCTAAGATTCTTTACATAAGCAACACACATGAAAAGTTTGATTGACTAAGCGTGGGCACCGCAAGGGTGGTTTGTTGTCTATCTCATGGAAGTGTGATGGTAATAATGTGGGTCTGTCAAGTAGGGTGCATTGTTATTGTGTTGGCTTTTGGGTTAGGCTTAATTGTGTGACCTTAATGAGATTAAGCACTAGAGCTATACAAATGGATTATGGAAAGCATTTGTGCATAACTCTATCCAAGAATTGCATATGAGCAATTTGCAAATGTTTCCTACCTTAATAATTGGTTATGGACGCTAGCATTGGCCGAGTAATAATTAAATTTTTTTGGATCTTGGCTCACTAGAATATTGTACGATGTAATCTTCTGAATTGATACATGAGAGTTATCAATTTGAACAAAATAGTGGGAGTCATAATTAATTAAAGTCCTAATTTATATCATTAAATTATCAAATCAATCAAATCAAAATATTTTGAAAAGTTGCAATATTTCTTTTTAGAATATGATGTCAAGCAAAAACACATTCATATTGCGATAAGTCCTTTAGAAGGACAAAATGGGGTAAGGTTCCAAAACTGGTTAAGGACTTTGCGAAATGGTCTCACCAATGAGCAAAAGCTCTATGTCCTTGAAAGAGCAGAGCTAGAGGAACCCACTCCAAATATTCCTAAGGATGAAATGGATGCTTACTTGAAGCATGTCAATGATGTAGTAGACATTGAGTACCTAATTCTATGTTGTATGAGCTATGGGTTTCATGACTATCATGAAAACAAGGACATTCTCGAGATGGTAACACATCTTAAGAATTATGTAAAGCAAGAAAGGTATAATGACTTCAAAGTGTTGTTCGAGTGCAAACTAATAGAGGGAGATCTAGTAGAGCCCCGTGTGCTCAATGTGATTAGGCATGTGGAGAGACTGGGATTTCTTTTAGGTCAAGAGCTAGCGACAAGTATGATTCTACAATCATGGAATGAATCATATAGTCAGTCTATCAAATGCTTGCCATGTTGATACAGAATCATGAATGAAGAAGGGCAAATTCTAAATAATGATCATAGGAAGTGAGTCCAAGGGTAAAGGCAAGACCAAGAAGTGTTCTGAGGCTAAGGTAAAGTCTAGGTTTTCACCACTTAAGCTATGGAGAATGGTAAGTGCATAGGAATTTGTCCTTTTCACTTAAAGGAACAAAGGAAGAAGAAAGAGATAGAGATCCCTACTTCAGGATCCAATAAGAAGTGAGCTAGAACTGTATCGAGAAAGGGTTGATGCCACTATAGTTGGAAGTTTCCATTCATGGGCATGTAATAGAATTAGTGAATATCTATTATATACATGCCATTGATGATAACATCATGTATCTTGTATAAACAAGAATAAATTGATGTTTCATTTCAAAGATAAGGTCTTATATGCCAATGCTCTATGTCTAATAATCTATAATTGATAGTTGTAGACACAAATATGTATGAACCATACAATGAATGACTTGATGACTAAAAAAATGAATGCCTATAGTGTTGTCATTTAGAGTGCATAAATGAGAAATTCATTTCTAGAATCCATGTGATGGTTATCTCGACACTTTTGGTTACTAAACCAATAGAAACATAGATTTCTTATTTTTTGTGAAATATGAAAAAAGTATCTTCACTAGATTTAGTGGGAGAATGAGTATTCTATTACATCTAGTACATATCGATGGACATATGGCCTTTTTGGATAAATGCTAAAGGTAGTTACAAGTACCTCATTGCATTTACTGATGCTATTTGTAGATATGGAAATTTGTATAAGATCTCTTGAAGTGTTGAAGCAGATCGTGATGAAGTATGTAACTAACTTTGTATAAGTAGTAAGATTTAGTCTTTGAGAGAAGACCAACATGGAAGGGTATATTGGTTGCAAAGAGTTTCCAATAAGTTCAAAGTGTTGAACGTGATGAAGTCTTTCACCAGTTACCAAGGTTAAATCCATATGGATCATGCTTCCTATTATAGCTTGTTAATACTAGTGAGATTTGGCATATGGATGTTAAAACCATATTTCTTAATTGGAATAATTATTAGGATGTGTATGTGACACAACCTAAAGGTTTAATAAACCCAATGTTTCATATAAAGTCTTAAAGCTACAAAGATCAATCTATGTATTGAAGCAAACATCTCAGAACTGGAATCTTCAATTTGACAAGATAGTCAATGAGTTTAACTTGAGTCAGAATGAAGATGAAATCTATGATTACAAAAGATTTAGTGGGAGCAAATTTATATTCCACATGATGATGGGAAATAACATCCTTATCCTGTAAATGTTAGAACCTAGCTGGAAACACCTTCTCTATGAAGGATTTCAATAAGACATCCTATGTGATAGGGATTGAGACCTATAGAGATATATTTGGAAACCTTCTTGACCTAAACAAGAACACATACATTAGCAAGATGCTAAAAGGGTTCGACATGCATGACTCAATGAGAGAGAACGTGTCCATGTTTTATGGAGTTAGTCTATTAGGAGGCTAGTGTCCCAGTTCTTTTAAAGAACAAGAACACATGAATAGATGCCATATGCATTTTCTATTGGATATATTTTAAAGGCAATGTTATGTATCCCTTTATCTCTTATGTATTGTACATGACGATAGAATATCCATTTATCTCATATGTATTAGACATGATGAGAGGATATATATATACACATGTCTAGCATTCTTGTGTGTATTGGACATGAAAAAAGGGTATATGTCATATGCTAGTGAGAGTCAATAGACTATCATAAAGAACATCCTTAGTTGCTTGTAAAGAACTAAACGGATTGGTTCCTTAAGTATGGTAATAAAGGAAGAGTTGGGTGTAAAAGGTTACACCGACACAAGCTTCCAAAATAACAAATAAAAGTAATGATCGGAATCTAAATTTATGTTTGACCTCAAAATGAGAATTGTAAGTTGGAAAGGGTTTTGAGCTAATGATAGTTTTTTAATACTACAAAAGAAAGTCTAGTATCTTAGTGTTATGAAAAACCAAAGATATTGTATTTATCAAGAAGTTCATATGGGTGAACATGTGCGAGGTTCCAACTATTGATGACACATTAGAGAGACTATGACAATAATAGAACTACTTGTTAGGCAAGGAATCTTAGATAGAATACTATGACACTTTCATCTCATGTGAAAAGTCACACAATGAAGTGATGTAAAACTTACAAAATAGAGACTTAAAGCAAACATTGCTAAACCCACTATAAAAGTGCTTGCGTAAAAGAGACATGATGGACTTGATAAGATCACTTGAAATAAGATCTATGAGTGATTATCCCTAAGTGCGAGTAGGAGTCTGGTATGTATGCCCAGTGAGACCATCATATGATGATTGGAATACATGAATTTATAATAATAAAGGTAATTCGTTCTATTATGTTAGTCTCAGTAATGAGATGATGACACAAACATAAGTAGATGTGTAGAAAATGATGTTATCGATGACTTGTGTCTTCAAGTATGTGAGTTGAACAATGAGATCATACATATGATAAGATTATATACTTTCTTATTATGTCCCAAATCAGATATTATTGTGGAAGTAAAATAGAAAATCGTAATACATAAGACTAGAGTGTGTGTTGACTGATGACAGAGTCTCATTAGTCATGATATGTTATATCAAGTCAAGAAAACATGTACATGATAGAGAAAAGTATATCAGATAGACCCACCATGAGAGTGATACTTGGAGACCAAGGAATGGTAGTTAGAATCATCTCTCATAGTGATAGTGGTGATTGTGGTTCTTAGAATTGAAGTCACTACATTCATCACATGTCGTTCATGTACTTTGACATCATCCAACGTTATCTTGAATATGGGTTGGCAAAACGGTGATGATTGGGTGCATTGTGACAAATGGGGATTGAATGTGAGTGATGTAGATGGGATTTGTCCATCCTATAGAAGATTGATATCCAGGGCCTCTTGATAAGTGAGACTGAGAAATGTACGATCGTACTCATGTGACTCAATATATGATATGTGAGCTCATGTGTGTCTTGGACAATCTGCTCTAGTTCAAGGAACATGGATTGAACATTGAGAGGATGATAATTCCATGCCTCGAGTTCAATCTGGATATCAGAGACAAGGGAACTATACAATCAGGAAAACACTTATCAAGGATTGCAGGTTGAAGTTGTTCTCCAACTTTCTGAATTACTTGGGTAGCAATGTGTGTTGCTAGACAAAACTCGTTACTTTTGATGTTGTAAGTTAGTTATGAACATTCACTACCAATGTAATTCTAGACCTATGGGGAAACACACATAGGATGCACTTGGATTAAAGGAGTATATTCATGAATGGTGTTTAATTTGATTAGTAAAGGTGTTGAGGTATTCTATTAAACAAGTGAGGTTCAAAATTGACTGACTAAACTCTGAATTGACCGGTTCAAGGGTTGAACCAATTGGTTAGAGTGTCAGGTCAATTGGAATCAATATTGGTAAATCAATGGCTGAACCAAGGAGTGAGACAGATGATTCACATAGAGAGACAACCGATTCACATATCCCAACCGACCATTTCATGGGAAAACAACCCATTTCGGTTGCCAATTTGATTTGATCAAGGATTGGTGCCGACGTAATGTTGTGCATTAATTGTGTATTGATTATCAAGTTGATTTAGAATAGGAAAGTATATGAACTGATCGGTTCACTTAGTCAACCAATCGGATCACACACCAACCGACCAATTGGGTTTGAGAAATGACTGGTTCACCATGTGTAGGTTCTAGAAAATTCATTAATCTGACCCTCTCGACTCTTACACAGACTGGAAACCCTTACCATGGCCTCTCCTATAATAGAGGGATACTGGGGATTTCTTAGAACACAATCGTTGCTCTAACAATAGTTGTCCTCTCTGGTTGTGGTAATGTAACACCCCAATTTTGTTATCACATTAGCGAAAGCTATTTTTTTTTTCTCTTCTGATTGAGAGTGCCACAAACATGATATATATAACAATAATAATAGACGAGAACCAACACATACTAGTGTAAAAATGCATTCTCATAATTCTTAGGAAAGAAACTATATTACATTGTCTTATACAAAAGAAATTTAATATCATGGTACTACTTTATACAAACTCATCTCAAATCTGGGATCGTGTAGATGATGCCCCCCTGAGAAAACCACCTAAAATTCTCACAAGATCATCTTCTCTTGACTGTATCCTTAAGTTTTGCACCTGTTGACATCTCGTCCCTAGGCATGCATAAAGGGAAACCTAGGTTAGAGTAAGTGGCATTGAGTTTCTAATAAGATAAACATAAATATATTATAACAGAAATCTGAATTAAATTCTAAAAGTAGTAAACTTATATTGATTCAATGTTTCTTTTATTTATGTCTGTTATCTTATTTTGTGGCCATCATTATACGATAATTGGCACATTTACGCGGTGAATTGGTACCGAATCACCTCTAAATAGGCACTAAATGCCAATGAATGACACTAAGGTGTTTCTGAATTGGAGTAAACACTCCTCTGAATTGACAACACATGCTTTTGATTTAGGAAACAGATGCCTATGAATAATCGTAGGACTAATTTAATGAGGACTTACCTTGTAATGTCTTATATGAAGGTTCTGACTTATTTATCTTAAATGTGAACTTACTCAATTCTGAATCCGTTTATCTTATATCGAAAAAGAATAATGATAGATGAACACATAGTAAATTTTGAATCTGAATCTAAATCTAGATCAGAAAGCTGATATGTTTATTGTGTAGAAAAATCTTAATATGAACCTTTTCAATAGGATGACTTTATTTATCATTGATAATACATATATGACATATGAGTCTAAAGCTTGACAAAATAACTGAATTGAACTAAACATATAAATACTAAGTATCTGAATGTAATACAAATCTCAAATATTTGAAGCCAAATAATAATGAAATTCAATGGACTTGGTTCAATGACCATTGATATTGATTATTTCTTTAAAGTGTTCTTGAATTCCTTGTTTCATAACCTAATCTGTGGCAACACATCCCACTATCACACAGATAGTGAGGTGTTACGCGAAAACGTGCAGAAATCACCATAACCACAAATTACAAAAAAATACAAGTTAATTAAAACCGTTTGCAGAAAGCTGATAAACAGAGAAACTATTACATTCCAGTCCTCATCCTGCAAGGAAACAGGTCATATATACATATGCCAAATCTGATACGTGTCCACAGCTTACAGGAACAGTTGTCTATCCATCACATGAGTTCACCACCTGTTCATATACATAAAGGCATGTATCCGGCCAACAGCAGGATATACAAAACATCAACGATCGGACATTGTGAAACAACGTAAAACACTGCCAAGGACCTGAGAGTACAGGGATGACTCTAGACTCTACTACAAAACATCCAAAACAGCAGCATATCCATCGCTTGCCTTCTACTGCTCGTCTAGCTGCTCGGCCGCAACACCACGACCACCACCACGTCTAGCTCGACCACCTAAAAACCAGCAGAGTGAGACAATCGAACATTGTCCCAGCGGGAAACATAACTCCCCACCACAAATATAGAACCTCAAGAGGATAAAGCTATAATAGCAGATATCTGATAACAGGTATAACAAATGCAGTATATATGGAGTAAAGCTATTCTTAGCGACAAGCTTACCAGCTGTACAAAAGGCATATAGCCAGATATCTTTCAATGGAACATGATTGACAAGGTGAGATATATTGCTACATAACATGATCATCAAGATAAGGTATATTGCCACATAACCTGAGGAATATAGAAGTAACTGTGAGATATAACAAAGATTTCTACACAAACAAGGCTTCAATCAATGTTTCGTGTTTTTCCTTAAGCAGTATATATTATGTGGCTGAATTACGTATTATTATGCCCTGAGGAAGTGAACCGTACCGTTCAAATCCAACCTTCGGCTGCAAAGCCCAAGCCGGTGCCATACAAGGTCAATGGAAGAGCCGGACTCCACGACCTCCCACCTCGTGGTCAGTGCACGAGTACAACACAAGAAGGACCGTAGTCTCATGTTGAATTGGTCTTAGCCACAGGGTCAGACTACCCTTTTTCCTAGCCCACCTCGGTACAGGTCTCGACGCTAGTGAAACTGAGCCACGGGTCTATTCACCGTGCTCTGAGCCATGAACATATTCATGCTCCTCATCTCACATATCCTGAGCCATGGGCCTGTTCACCATGCTCTTTATCACAATTGGGCTACGAGCCTGAATTCGCACCCTTGAGTCACACTTTAGGCTAGGAGCAACCTCACATATTCAACAATATGTGTTCCGGGTTAACCCGTAGGAGAACCCGTTTCACCATCACCAAATCCTGACGATGATGGATCTATGGCCAGGGCAACTACATGATATGATTCCACTGTGATTATTTAGTATCTTTTAGACAGATTGCAAGATTCAACCAAGTTGTATAACATGCAAGATATAATAGAAAGTAAACAATGTAACTCAACATTATACTATTATTGTAATCACATCAACCTGATCCATCTCAAGGTTTCAACATCACATGTTATCACTTGGCCTCTTGCCAACCATTCAGATCCATCTCAAGGATCATCACATACCATGGGATCTCAATCCCTCATCATGTACTGCCATTGCCTCTCAAGGCTTGCATCAACATCATGGGACAAACACATTATACATACAATCTCATCAACCAGAGTAACTATCAAAGTGATGTTACTCATCACATATTTCTCATAGCCTTTTCATGGCTAATCATCACCTGCATGGTTAGGGAATATAATAATCATGGTTTCAACATAAGGACTATGCTTACTATCATGAGATGACATTCCAGATACTATACTTATCAATCTTACACTATTTTATGATCAAGTGTATAAAGCACATCATTAAGCAAACCCTATCTATGCTTATCCTCATTTCAATATTATACGAATAATCAAGGTGATTACTTCATGCATGTAGTCATGTTGGATATACAAAACAAGAGTTATCGTTACCACTACCATTACCATCACCATTCGTTATGTAAACCGCTTACCATTATCATTACTATTATCATCATCATTATTATTAAGCAAGTCATCACTACTACCATTCTTAGCATTAATAGATAATCACTCCCATATGTGTAGCCAGGCTAAGATAAATGCACCATCTTATGATAACGAGCATCATTATTTATCGGGAGTTATCATCATTGTACTAAGCATATAACCACAAGGTTGTTTGCATAATGCACTGAACCATCATCATCATCATTACTATTAGCAAGGTGTTACCATTGGTTGAAAGCAATGATATATATATATATATATATATATATATATATATATATATATATATATATATATATATATGTGTGTGTGTACGCAACTAATCATTTCCATGATACAAAACCCTCACTATAACTCACCACAACCCTCACTAAAAGAAGGATATAACAGCCACCTACCATCACCCATACTGAAAGCATAACGGCTGGTGTAAAGAAGGGCAGTAACGTTGTGTTGCGCGACATAGCGTCTCAAAGAGAGGGAGCAACGCGCGTCAGGGAGGAGAGGTATCAGGCACTCTCATATTGGGCAACGCCCCATTGCGATCAGCCTACCGGCCGACACAAGAGGTGTGACGCCCGTCATGCACCCAACCAACAACGCCCGATACAAAGCTATCGTAACGGCCAGGTCACCAAACACTAACAACCAAGAGAGAGAAAGCTAGATAACTCATTCCACTAGATGTGCCACAACCAGGTCAAGGCCTAACAGCCGACACACATCAAAGGTATGGGCGTGACGCCCGTCACAAGTCCAAGGGGGAGTCGCCCGATATAGCAACAAGGGCTGACACCCGATACACAGAGCAACATATCGTCCATCACAAACCTGTCGGCCAACACACACTACAGGCCTGTCGCCCAGCACAAGAGCAAACATGTCGCCCAATACACTAAGCCAAGGGATATCGTTCATAAGGTCATCTTCTTCCTCAAACACATAGGCACTCAAAACTCTAGGAAGATGGCTCACCTCAATCGACTAAGAAGGAGGGGTTTTGCACATCAACCATCACCTACGATCTCACCCTTCTAGTCCATTGTGAGAGGAGAGTGTTGCTCAAGCAACTAGAACACAAGTTCACCTCAATCGACTAAGAAAGAGGGGTGTTGCTCATGATACTAGAGACTTAAGCTCACTCCTCTAGACCAAGGAGAGAAAGGAGTATTACTCCCTAAACCCTAGATCACAAGAAACACTAGACCACATGGTGATCGGCCAATAAGAAGCTAAGCAAAGAATAAGCTACTAACATATGAACAAGATCATAAAAATAGATAACGGAGTTAGGGTTTAGAAGTTATGCAACCCACCTTAAGCTCCAAGCTCCAAGGAAGAAGAAGAGCTCCAAGCTTCAAGGGGTATCGGCCAACACTGCTCCTTCGAAGGGGTGTATCGACCACCAAGCTGCTCCTGCAAGGGGTGTATCGGCCGACACAAGCAAGGGAGGACGGGGTGTCGTACACTCAAGGTGGAGGAAAAGCAAAGGACCGAAGGAACTCCTAGCTAAGGGAAGAACACGCCTATATAGAAGCGAAGGGAGGAGAAAACAAGGCTGGTCCACGCAAGGTGTCATTTGCCTAGGGACACTTGTCCTAGAGCTCAAGCCACTACTCTAGCAAGCTCCATCCACATGGCCAAGATATGCACCAAGTGTCCACCAAACAAGGTCAAGGTTAGATCAAGCATCATGGGCGACACAACATGTTGCTCCTTGGGCGACACACTCCATCCTCATGGGCGATACACACTCAACTTGGCTGACACAAACACCATCTTGGGCGACACAAGCATCACTTGGGCGACACAAGGCTCAACCAAGCCCAAACAAGGCACCTCAAGGCCCAAACAAGCTCAACCAAGGCCCAAAGAACTCAAGCAACAAGTCCAAGCCTTCCTCTCAACCCTAGAGGAAGCAAAGAGAGAGAGGAACACCTCTCAAGGTGGAAAACTTGCCCACAAAACTCTAGACTTGGGTTATTTGCAAGTAGCCCCTCCAACTCTCAACAAAGCACAACCAAACCCTAATCACCATTAAAGGTGATTAGCAAGCATCAAACCATCAAGGTTAAGCAAAGCAAACAAGGTAAACCCTAAATGAAGGTCAGGGTCCTTACAAGCTAACCCCCTTTAAGGGATTTCGTCCCCAAAATCTGAAGAGAAACGTGAGGGATACTTCCTCCTCATCTCTTCCTCAAGCTCCCACGTGGCTTCCTCAACGCCACGACGCTGCCAAAGAACTTTCACAAGAACCAGATCCTTCCTCTTCAGCTTCTTGACCCTTCTGTCAAGGATCGCTACAGGACCTTCCTCATAGGTCACATCTTCATCAAGCTCAACCTCAACTGGCCGTATCACTGTTCCTCTATCTGGATGACTTTTCTTCAGCATACTGACATGGAACACTAGATGTAACTTGTGCAACTCTGGAGGCAACTCTATCTCATAAGCTACATTGCCAACACGTGCTATGACTGAGTAAGGCCCCATATACCTGGGTGCTAACTTACCCTTCCGACCAAACCTTAGCACACCTTTCCATGGCGAGACTTTAAGATACACTTTGTCTCCTACCTGGAATTTCAAAGGTCGTCGACGATTGTCTGCATAAGACTTTTTCCTATCCTGTTCCACTTTCAACTATTATTGTATTACTTTGATCTTTTCTGTTGTCTGTTGTACTAGCTCAGGACCCAACAACTGATGTTCACCAGACTCGTACCAACACAAAGGAGATTTGCACTTCCTCCCATACAAAGCCTCATAAGGAGCCATGTCAATGCTCCGCTGATAACTGTTGTTGTAGGCAAACTCTATCAAACTTAGATGTACATCCCAGTTGCCTAGAAACTGCAAAACACAAGCTCGAAGGAGATCTTCCAAAATCTGAATAGTCCTTTCAGACTGTCCATCTGTCTGCGGGTGAAAGGTTGTATAGAACCTCAACTGCGTTCCCAATGCTTTGTGCAATTGTTCCCAAAAATTACTCGTAAACTGAGGACCTCTGTTAGAAACTATCGTTTCTGGCACACCATGTAGACGTACTATCTCATCCACATATACTCAAGTGAGTTTCTCAGCTGTATATGTTGTCTTCACTGGTAGGATATGGGCAGACTTAGTCAATCTGTCCACTATCACCCAAATGGAATCATGATTCCTAGTTGTCCTGCTGGGTAGACCAACTACAAAATCCATGGTTATATGATCCCATTTCCACTGCGGTATCAGCAAAGTTTGCAACGTACCTGCCGGCTTCTGATGTTCAGCCTTCACTTGCTGACATACCGCACATCTCACCACGAACTCAGCTACATCTTTCTTCAAACCGGGCCACCAATACAAGTCCTTCAGACTATGATACATCTTGGTGACACCTGGATGCATAGCATACATCGATGTGTGTGCTTCCTCGAGCACAAACTTCCTCAGCTCATCAACATCTGGAACCACCATCCTATTACGATAGCAGACTAGTCCATCCTCAGACTCATGAAACCCATCACGCTTGTCACTGCCGAACTCTGATATGATCAACTGTACAACATCTTCTGTCTGCTGTGCATCCTTGATCTGCTATCTTAACATAGGCTTGACTTGCATCTGTGCTAGAAGGCCAGACAACAAAGAAACTTCCATCTGCACATTCATTTGTCGTAGAGAAACAAACATATCTCACCTATGGCCTACCAGAGAACTCAACCGTGCTTTCTTTGAAGAAAGAGAAGAAGAATTTCTACTAAGCACATCAGATACCACATTCGCCTTACCAGGATGATACTCGATAGTGCAGTGGTAATCATTGATCAACTCCATCCATCGTCATTGTCGCATGTTCAACTCTTGCTGTGTAAAGATGTACTTCAGATTCTTATGATCCGTAAAGATCTGACACACTTCCCCATAAAAATAGTGTCTCCAAATCTTTAATGCATGAACCACTGCTGCCAGCTCCAAGTCATGAGTCGGATAGTTCTCCTCATGCTTCTTGAGTTGTCGCGAAGCAAAAGAAACCACATGATCTTCCTGCATCAACACACAACCTAAGCCTTTCTTGGAAGCATCACAGAAAACAACATAGCCTTTCCCAAGCTCTGGCAAGATCAACACTGGAGCACTGGTCAGCTTCTCCTTCAAACTCTAGAAAGCTTGCTGACATCGACCATTCCAAACAAAAGGTGTATCCTTTCTGGTCAACTTCGTCATCGACAACGCGATCGCACTGAAGTCCTTGATAAACCTCCGGTAGTATCCTACTAAACCCAGGAAACTACGAACTTCTGTTGGCGTCTTTGGTTGTTCCCAATCCGCAACGGATCCCACCTTCTTCGGGTCTACTTTGACTCCTTCCGCGGATATCACATGACCCAGGAAAGTCACTTCCTCCAACCAGAACTCACACTTACTGAACTTGGCATACAACTGATGTTGGCGAAGAAGAGTCAATGCTCGTCGAAGATGTTGCTCATGCTCTAGCCTGTCCCGACTATAGATCAAGATGTCATCTATAAAGACTACAACTAATTGATCTAAGAACGGACGGAACACTATTTTCATCAGCTCCATGAAAGCAGTAGGTGCATTGGTTAGCCCGAACGGCATAACCACGAACTCAAAGTGACCATACCTCGTCCTGAAGGCTGACTTTGGTATGTCATCCACCTTAATCCTCAACTGATGATATCCATACCGTAGATCGATCTTTGAAAACACTGTAGCCCCACACAACTGATCAAATAGATCATCTATCCTCGGTAACGGGTATTTTTTCTTGATCGTGACTTTGTTCAATTGCCGATAATCTATACACAACCTCATTGAACCATCCTTCTTCTTAATGAACAACACTGGAGCACCCCAAGGCGACGTACTTGGTCGGATAAAACCTTTCTCCAACAACTCTTGCAACTGCTTCTTAAGCTCTGCCATCTCTAACGGAGCCATCCTATATGGTGTCTATGCAACTGGCTATGTTCCTGGAACTAGATTGATCTTGAAATCAATCTCTCGGGGTGGAGGAACACCAGGAAACTCTTTAGGAAACACATGTGCAAACTCTCGAACAACTGACACCTCCTCAAGACTAGGACCTTTCGCCTTAGTAACCACAACGGTATCCACCATGTGAGCTAAGAACGCCTCACATCCTTGCTGTAGCAACTTATCTGCCACCATAGCTGATACCAGACACGTCGGAAGAATCTTTCTCTCTCCCTAGAAGATCCACTTCTCTCCAGCATCATCAAACATTGCCTGTTTGGAACCACAGTCCAAAACAACCTTGTACTTCTCTAAGGTATCTATCCCAAGGATAACATCAAACCCATGCATATCAAGTGGTATAAGATCCACTCGAATGCAGTGTCCTGAGAAAGACAAGACACAAGATGGACACTCTTCTCGAAGCAAAGAGGAACCATCAAGAGGGGTTTCTAACAACAAACTATCCTTCTTACAGCTAACAGGTAAACGACAGTTTTCAAGCATACTATAGGCGATAAAAGAGTGTGTAGCACCCGGGTCAACCAGAACAGCTATAAAGCAAGAAGAAGACATATCATAATGAAATAACTCCATCTGACCTGTCACTACTCACGGGTTGACTATCGCCTCTGGCTGACTCATAGCATAGAATCGAGCCGTTGCTTGCTATCCACGACCTATGCTTCCTTGAGCAGACGATCCAGCTTGAGACGCTTGACCGCGTCCACGTCCTCTGCTACCACTGGGCTGTTGTCGATCTGATCCTTGATGATTCTGCCTCGGCTGCTGCGTTACTTCAGCGTCTCTATTCGGGCAGTTGAACCTCATATGCCCGATCTGACCACACCGATGGCATGCTCTATCATCAACCCGTGGCCTAGATGGCCCTGTCACTGTCACGGAAGCCGAACTGTGTGCCTTAGATGGTGAAGAAACATAACCTCTTCCTTTACTCGGGAACCACTGAGATGGTACACCAGAACTTCTCATCACTACCGGCGATGAAAACCTAGGCTTCTTAAAGCCATCAAACCTCCGTCCCTGAAACTGAGCAGGTCTTTTGCGAGACATGGATTCTCTTTTCTCCCTTACTGTCCTCTCAATCCTTTAAACAGATTCCACGAACGTAGCAAACCGTTCTCGGTTCTCCAACGCAGACACAGGGGTTGTCAACTCAGCACTCAAACCCTTCTCAAAATGTCTGATCCGTTCCTCATCTGTTGCCGCCATGTGAGGACAAAACCTTAATAGATCCATAAACTTGGCTTCGTACTCAGTGATGTTCATCGTTCCTTGTCGCAACCTCTCAAACTGACTGATCTTCTCATCCAGATACGTCTTGGGAAAGTATCTGGTGATGAACTCACATCGAAACACTTCCCAATAGATCACCTCACCAGGCCGCTTCTCTTCTTCGATGGTCCACCAGTGACCAGCACTACCCTTCAGAAGGTAGATCGCATACTTTACCTTGTCTGCTTCAGGGATGTCGAGGATTCGGAAAGCCTTCTCAAGACTGGTCAGCCACAGATCTACATCTGTTGGATCAGCCGTTCCAGCATAATCTGAAGCTCCGACTCGGCGAAGCCGCTCGAAGGTCTTCCCAATACCTGATGCTTCTCCATGGGGAACCTGTACTCGCGGAGGAGGCACTGGTAATCTCTCAACTATGAGATTCATCGTAGCCATTATCTGCCCCATAAGTTGATGGTAAGAAGGATGTCCAAGAATGGATGGGTTAGGTTGGGGGACCTTGGGCACCTGATCTTCATGTGCCTGTCCAGCTGCTCCATCAACTGATGCAGCATCGCTGTACTCAGCAGAGTGTTCTTCATGGTTTCCAGACATTTTGACTTTTCTTCCGCTGAGGAAGAAGATTATTGTGAGAAAATCTAGAAAACTCATAAGAACAAACACAACCTACTCCTAGATCCCTGTAGACTCAGCGAACCTAAAGCTCTGATACCAAACTTGTGGCAACACATCCCACTATCACACAGATAGCGAGGTGTTACGCGAAAACGTGCGGAAATCACCATAACCACAGATTACAAAAAAATACGGGTTAATTAAAACCGTTTGCGGAAAGCTGATAAACTGAGAAACTATTACATTCCAGTCCTCATCCTGCAAGGAAACAGGTCATATATACATATGCCAAATCTAATACGTGTCCACGGCTTACAAGAACAGCTGTCTATCCATCACATGAGTTCACCACCTATTCATATACATAAAGGCCTGTATCCGGCCAACAGCAGGATATACAAAACATCAACGATCGGACATCGTGAAACAACGTAAAACACGGCCAAGGACCTGAGAGTACAGGGATGACTCTAGACTCTACTACAAAACATCCAAAATAGTAGCATATCCATCACTTGCCTTCTACTACTTGTCTAGTTGCTCGGCCGCAACATCACAACCACCACCACGTCTAGCTCGACCGCATGAAAACCAGTGGAGTGAGACAATCGAATATTGTCCCAGCGGGAAACATAACACCCCACCGCAACTATAGAACCTCAAGAGGATAAAGCTATAACAGCAGATATTTGATAACAGGTATAACAAATGCAGTATATATGGAGTAAAGCTATTCTTACCGACAAGCTTACCAGCTGTACAAAAGGCATATAACCAGATATCTTTCAATGGAACATGATTGATAAGGTGAGATATATCGCTACATAACATGATTATCAAGATAAGGTATATTGCAACATAACCTGAGGAATATAGAAGTAACTGTGAGATATAACAGAGATTTCTACACAAACAAGGCCTCAATCAATGTTTCGTGTTTTTCCTTAAGTAGTATATACTATGCGGCTGAATTACGTATTATTATGCCCTGAGGAAATGAACCGTACCATTCAAATCCAACCTTCGGTTGCGAAGCCCAAGCCGGTGCCATACAAGGTCAATGGAAGAGCCGGACTCCATGACCTCCCACCTCGTGGTCAGTGCACGAGTACAACACAAGCAAGACCATAGTCTCATGCTGAATTGGTCTTAGCCACAGGGTCAATCTACCCTTTTGCCTAGCCCGCCTCGGTACAGGTCTCGGCGCTAGTGAAACTGAGCCAAGGGTCTGTTCACCGTGCTCTGAGCCATGAACGTATTCATGCTCCTCATCTCACATATCCTGAGCCATGGGCCTGTTCACCATGCTCTTTATCACAATTGGGCTACGGGCCTAAATCCACACCCTTGAGTCTACAGCCAAAGTTACACTCTTACCTCCTCACTTTAGGCTAGGAGAAACCTCGCATATTCAACATAATGCGTTCCGGGTTAACCCGTAGGAGAACCCATTTCACCATCACCAAATATTGACGATGATGGATCTATGGCCAGGGCAACTACATGATATGATTCCACTGTGATTATTTAGTATCTTTTAGATAGATTGCAAGATTCAACCCAGTTGTATAACATGCAAGATATAACAGAAAGTAAACAATGTAACTCAAAATTATACTATTATTGTAATCACATCAACCTGATCCATCTCAAGGTTTCAACATCACATGTTATCACTTGGCCTTTTTCCAACCATTCAGATCCATCTCAAGGATCATCACATACCATGGGATCTCAATCCCTCATCATGCACTACCACTGCCTCTCAAGGCTTGCATCAACATCATGGGACAAACACATTATACATACAATCTCATCAACCAGAGTAACTATCAAAGTGATGTTACTCATCACATATTTCTCATAGCCTTTTCATGGCTAATCATCACCTGCATGGTTAGGGAATATAATAATCATAGTTTCAACATAAGGACTATTCTTACTACCACGAGATGACATTCAAGATACTATACTTATCAATCTTACACTATCTGATGATCAAGTGTATAAAGCACATCATTAAGCAAACCCTATCTATGCTTATCCTCATTTTAATATTATACAAATAATCAAGGTGATTACTTCATGCATGTAGTCATGTTGGATATACAGAACAAGCGTTATCGTTACCACTACCATTACCGTCACCATTAGTTATGTAAACAACTTACCATTATCATTACTATTATCATCATCATTATTATTAAACAAATCATCACTACTACCATTCTTAGCATTAATAGATAATCACTCCCATATGTGTATCCAGGCTAAGATAAATGCACCATCTTATGATAACGAGCATCATTATTTATCGAGAGTTATCATCATTGTACTAAGAATATAACCACAAGGTTGTTTGCGTAACGCACTGACCCATCATCATCATCATTACTATTAGCAAGGTGTTACCATTGGTTGAAAGCAAGGATATATTTATATGTGTACGCAACTAATCATTTCCATGATACAAAAGCCTCACTATAACTCACCGCAACCCTCACTAAAAGAAGGATATAACATCCACCTACCATCACCCATACTCAAAGCATAACGGCTGGTGTAAAGAAGGGCAGCAACGCTGCGTTGTGCGACATCACGTCTCAAAGAGAGGGAGCAACGCGCGTCAGGGAGGAGAGGTATCGGGCACTCTCATATCGGGCAACGCCCCGTTGCGATCAGCCTGCCGGCCAACAGAAGAGGTGTGACGCCCGTCACGCACCCAACCAACAATGCCCGATACAAATCTATCATAACGGCCAGGTCACCAAACACTAACAATGAAGAGAGAGAAAGCTAGATAACTCATTCCACTAGACGTGCCACAACCAGGTCAAGGCCTAACGGCCGACACAGATCAAAGGTATGGGTGTGACACCATGTCACAAGTCCAAGGGGGTGTCGCCCGATACAACAACAAGGGATGACGCCTGATACACATAGCAGCGTATCATCCATCACAGACCTATCGGCCAACACACATCATTGGCCTGTCACCCAGCACAAGAGCAAACATGTCGCCCAACACACTAAGCCAAGGGATATCGTTCACAAGGTCATCTTCTTCCTCAAACACATAGGCACTCGAAACTCTAGGAAGATGGCTCACCTCAATCGACTAAGAAGGAGGGGTTTTGCACATCAACCATCACCTACGAGCTCACCCTTCTAGTCCATGGTGAGAGGAGAGTGTTGCTCAAGCAACTAGAACACAAGCTCACCTCAATCAACTAAGAAAGAGGGGTGTTGCTCATGATACTAGAGACTTAAGCTCACTCCTCTAGACCAAGGAGAGAAAGGAGTATTGCTCCCTAAACCCTAGATCACAAGAAACACTAGACCACATGGTGATCGGCCAACAAGAAGCTATGCAAAGAACTAAGCTACTAACATATGAACAAGATCATAACAAGAGATAATGGAGTTAGGGTTTAGAAGTTATGCAACCCGCCTTAAGCTCCAAGCTCCAAGGAAGAAGAAGAGCTCCAAGCTTCAAGGGGTATCGGCCAACACTGCTCCTTCCAAGGGGTGTATCGGCCACCAAGCTGCTCCTGCAAGGGGTGTATCGGCCGACACAAGCAAGGGAGGAGGGGGTGTCGTACACTCAAGGTGGAGGAAAAGCAAAGGACCAAAGGAACTCCTAGGTAAGGGATGAACATGCCTATATAGAAGGGAAGGGAGGAGAAAACAAGGCTGGTCCATACAAGGTGTCACTTGCCTAGGGACACTTGTCCTAGAGCTCAAGCCACTACTCTAGCAAGCTCCATCCACATGGCCAAGATATGCACCAATTGTCCACCAAACAAGGTCAAGGTTGGATCAAGCATCATGGGCGACACAACATGTTGCTACTTGGGCGACACACTCCATCCTCATGGGTGATACACACTCAACTTGGCCGACACAAACACCATCTTGGGCGACACAAGCATCACTTGGGCGACACACGGCTCAACCAAGCCCAAACAAGGCACCTCAAGGCCCAAACAAGCTCAACCAAGGCCCAAAGAACTCAAGCAACAAGTCCAAGCCTTCCTCTCAACCCTAGAGGAAGCAAAGAGAGAGAGAGGAACACCTCTCAAGGTGGCAAACTTTCCCACAAAACTCCAGACTTGGGTTATTTGCAAGTAGCCCCTCCAACTCTCAACAAAGCACAACCAAACCCTAATCACCATTAAAGGTGATTAGCAAGCATCAAACCATCAAGGTTAAGCAAAGTAAACAGGGTAAACCCTAAACAAAGGTCAGTGTCCTTACATAATCACCTGAACATTAATAAATGTGTATAAGTCTATGTATATTTCCCTTCTTAAATATTAATTCTCAAACCTCATCATGCTAACCTTATATACCAACTTAGGGTTTTGATTTAACTAAAACCAACTTTGATTTAAAGAACATTTAATGTCTAAAAATTAATTAAACTCAATTCACACATTATATAACATATATATACTGATGTATCCATATAGCCAAAAAGCATCATATGCCCAAATATTTGAGTATATAACTCATATATATGGAGTAAACTCCAAACATACTCACACATTGTTCTTACTGACTAACTTAAAAAAATATTAGATGAAAATATCATTAGAATATTTTTCCATACCAAATAGGCACATAAAATACATGTTATCTCACAACTAATCATAAAGCATCTTACATAATGGCCACCTAGGCCCAAAAACCATATACTCACACAATTATATATGAAACTCTAGAGAAAACCTGAAACACTAATCATATAGTGTACTATAGACCATTTAAAAATATCATGATATTTTATAGTCAACTCCTGAGTGAAATACTCATAATGTCCTTATTAGGGTTTACATAAAGCCTCGAGAAAACTTAAACTTAGAATGATTAGACATTAAAATCATATTGAACGTATCAAAATACACCTTACAAAAAATATTTATTAATTTCTAAAAGTCATTTTCTATTCTTAACACTCCAAACATTGAAATATTGTATCTTTTAGTAATAAAAATATTAATTCTTCAACTTAAGAATCATGATTAGAGATATTTTTAAAACATAGTGAATTCAAAACCCTTTCTAGTGATACCTCAAAAACCCAAAACTGACTATAGTAGCCAAATATATGATTTTCCAAAGTTATTACCTTTCACGAGTTGTGGTCATTCAAATTTGATCCAATGGTCGAGATTTTTCCACATCATGCGCTCAATAGTATGTCCTTGGTGCCTCATGGATCCTAGTTTGAATCCATATCTTCCTGATGTGACAACCTCCAGCCATTGCATCCTTGAGCCTATGCGGCTCTATTCTCAGCCGGTTGTGAAGAATCGGCCCCAGTAACATTGATCACGGTGTCTAGGTTGTCATTGCACAAAACTACAACGACAAAGACTTTAGATGGGCTACAAAGGCTAGGGTCAGCCCAAACACATTTTCCATATTCTCATTCTCCTAGCTGTGATTGCATAGGGATAGAGATTCCCATGTTTGCACGTGAGAATAGAACATATTTTCTCTGTGTTTCTGGTGGTGGGGATTGCGACTTAGATTGGTGTTAGGCCTGCAAAAAGTCTTCATGGGTTTTGACCTTCCTCCTCTTCATCTTCTTTTGTTCTACCAATAGATTGGTGACAGCCAGATAAAACTTCAAATGAAAACCCAACAACTTTGCTACTATGATTCATAGCACCTCCACACATATCTTAAGCTAGAGCCCTATAGACATATGTTGGTCTAAGCTTTCTTGATGGTGTTGCCTTCTAACCATGTCCCAATGATCCCACAATCTCAGCATCGGTGGTTAATCAGATCATTTTCCTTTTGCTAAATTGGAAGCCCTAACACTGGTATATACATATAAGATGCGAGATTCTCCTAGTGGGATGTGTATCTCCTACTCCTTTCAAGAGAGTCTTGATCGTCATTGAATGGCTAGATTACTTTTATATGAATATCCATTTATCATAATAGTTCTACAAGTTTTCAACTATCATCCATATTTTACTTATACTTAATCATCAAACAACCTTGAAACTAGGAACCTTTTATCGATGAATCGATAGGATTAAACATTGAATCATATCCAACAATCCATACATGATATATTAATATAACATTATTTCCACAAGTTGAAAACCATAATCAACACTTCATCAAAATTCATCATAAATGTATCACCTCTTACATGCAACTAAATGAACAAAATGCAATTCATAATTTCACAACCTTATACATTAAAAAGATAAATTAATTAAATGTCAATTTCTAACCTTGACTCATATCTCAGTACTTTACACATTAAATTTCACAAGACTTGAATCACACCTATCATCAGTAGTATATATATAATCAAATTGAACAATCAAATCAACGTAAAACTTTAACAAAATAGAACCATTATCTCATTGTGTCTTAACAAGCATATGAACATTCTCAAAATTAGTTTCAATGATTAAACATCAAAACTGAACAAATGGTACAAAAAACCCTTTCTACATTTTTTTATGCATCCAAATATCATTAAAATTGAATGGATCCTTCTTTTAACCATGAATTAATCCTATATTGATTTCAACAATGACTTAACCTTGTTTTTTCTAGGTTCCAAAAATCAAGGTGTGACAATACTACCCACCTATTTGGGAATTTTGTTCTCGAATTTCAATTCAATTATAGGATGCTACCCACCTTAGGATTTCACATACATTACTAGCCCTTGATGATTTCCATAAAGTCTCACAGGAACCTTCAAAGTATGACCTTCTCATGGATAACTATGTCTAGCATCCTTATCAAACTATCATGTACAACAAACATGGAAATCTATAAAAAAAATCTTAAGCATAAACAACTACTCTTTCTTTAATCTTAATTCTTTTTTCTTATGTAACTTTCTCTGAAGACTTGGTAGTTGGGTCTCATAGCATGTACAATGGGCTTAGGTCTAACTCCATAATCTCATTTCATCTCCTTAAATCTGATCCCATATGAATTGTAATGTAGTCTAACCTCATGGTGTCACCATGATCTTAAATCATTATACATGGATCTGATCATGGAAACATACTCATGACTTAATGAATTCAAATCATATAATCTTGTCGTGTATATAATTCTTAGATCTTATTTTTTCTAAGAAATCAGATTAACATGACTGTACTTGAGGTCTTAAGCAAAATAATGATATAGTCATAAAGTACAAAATCTTACTTGCATGTCTTATCCTAATATCTTAGAATATCATATCACATAAATCATGAAAGTCTTCTTTTAGGAACATGCAGATATACAGAGGTTGAAAAGTGAATACTCACAACATAGACCACTTACTCTGATTTGTGAAAACCCACACTAAAGTATTCAGACTCCTCCTATAATCATATATTACACTATTAGACCAAAATGGCCTTTCTAGAGGGTAAAAATCTATTAGTCCTAGTTATCTTCTTGGATGATAAGATCCATTAACCATTTTATTATGGATTATAAACCATCAACATGCTATGGTCAAGGTTGTAGTTTGTCCTTCCTCTTATGAAATTGAACTACAGTTCTAATACAATGGAGGATGAAGCATAATTTTTTTTCATGGTTCTTTATCATGATATTCTACTTGCAATTTGTGATTTATAAATGGTTTTTTTTACAAAACCTTATATCGTAGTGCTTATTACATTAATGTATCCATTTTACAACAATGCCCACTTAGATAGGGGAACCAAAAACTTACACTACATTCTTAATATTATTCTTACTGACTTTCTTCATCTAATCATGGTGCTATAGTTTGGGTAAAGCCAAGGTACCGATAGTCATTTATCTCTCATGAAAATGTTCTTAACCCTAGGAATACTGAATCAAACCTTAGTCAAGCCACTTTTCTAAGCTCTTTCTCATGTGAAAATCACATAAACCCTAGTATAATAGTGAACCTACATTATTGATTCATATTATCACATATCTTTTGTAACCATATGATTAAATCATACTCAAGTATATTATTAAAGGCTTCTCATCATCTTTATTTTTCCTCATACCTTAAACTTAAACTCGATTCAATTCTATCATCCTCCATTATTTTCATGAACAACCTTCATGATTAGGATTGTGAATGTAATCCGTGCTTTGAGATAAAAATCCTAAGGATATCAAGATTTCTCTAATTCTTTTCAAATATATTATGGAAAAGACCTTACCTCCCTCAACTCATTATTCCATTTTAAAGTCAATTCATTGATATACTTAAAAGTATCTAACTTTGGTATGCATTCTAAGGTTTTAATAGATATGCGATTAGGTTTAGGTGACCATCTACCTCAAACTTTTTTTGTAAACTTTTTTTTCACCTTCTGATGCATGTTGTCTAGTCATACATATGAAAGTTCCATGTCTTATCATATTTATCTCATCTAAAAATACACATGTCCCATATTATATGCACTAGAAAGAATGAGACAAACATAATAAATTTAGATTTATGCATATAGCATCCCCTCTCTAAAACCCATCTAAGATTGTGTCCCATACGACAAACATGTGGGATAAAGGAGAGGGCATGATTTGCACAAATGTAAAGTTAACATAAAAAGTCTAAAGAAGATATACCATAACCCCAAGACATATCTCAACTACTTCTATTGACTGACTAAACCTCTAACTTTGATCCTACTATCTTTTATTGACTTGTTTTATAACCAGGATTACTAAATGGCATACTAAATCTTTCTAGTCTCACTTGGTTTCTAATGGGAAATCTAATCTAAGAATATAAGAATTTGCCTAATAGCCATCTATATTATTTATTTGATACCATATTGTAACACTTCAATTTTCTTATCACATGAGTGGAAGCTAATTTTTTATTGCTCTAATTGGGAGTGTCACAAACATGATATACATAGAAATAATAATAGATGAGAACCAACACAAACTAGTGTAAAAATACATTCTCATAAATTCTTAGGAAATAAACTATATTACAACATCAAATACAAAATAAATTTAATACCATGATACTACTTTATACCAACTCATCTCAAATCTGAGACTATGTAGATGGTGCCCCACTGAGAAAACCTCCTAAAATTGTTGTTGCATCATCTTTTCATGACTATCTCCTCATGTTCCATACTTGCGGACATCTCTATAAGGACCTTGACCTTCATTTTGGGCTTACCCTATTTTCTTTTCCTAAACCTTGTGTTTAGATGCTTGCTAATCACCTCAAATGGTGATTAGGGTTCGTTTGTGCTTTGTTGAGAGTTGGAGGTGCAACTTGCAAATAACCCAAGTTTTAGGGTTGATGTGCAAGTTTGTCACCTTGAGAGATGTTTTCTCTCTCCTTGAATCCTCTAGGGTTGAGAGGATGAGTTGGGCTTGTTGCTTGAGTAGTTTCGAGCCTTGATGAGCTTTGATGGGCCTTGCTTTGCTTTGCTTTGCCATGATAAGGGTTTGTATCGTGCATAGGAGAGCTTGAAGCTCTATGTTGCCCAGAGGGTTGTGTCTCCTAGGAGTGTGTCGGCGTGTGGGGTGTGTCTCCCATGTGACCACCTTGACCTTGCCTTGGTTGTGTCACCATACCTTGGACAAGTGGTCGATCCTTTTCTAGTTGGTGGCACGACATGTGCATGAGGTTTAGCAAGGTGGCATGGCTTTGGACAAGTGTCCCTAGGTTGGATGGAACCTTGCCTTAGTTTCCTCTTGACCCTCTTCTATATATGCCTCTCCTTTCTCTTGCTTGGGATCCCTTTTAACTCCTTAGTTGCCTTCCCTTTTCCTTGGTGGATGATACCCCTCTTTGGTGGAGCTTGGTGGCCGATCTCCTTGGTGGAGTCTCCTTCTTCTTCCTCTAGGTGGTGGCTGAACCCTAGAAGGGTCTTGTTTCCTTGGTAAGCATCTTCTCTCTCTCCTTAGCACCTTATTCTCCTTCTTGCTTATTCTTTGGCCATGGTGGTTATGAGCTTTGATTCTCTTCTTGTGGTGGCCGAAGGTGGGGTGCTTTGGAGATAAGAGCTTAAAGCTTGGTGCTTGGAAGCTTTGGATCTTGAGGAGCTTCCTTAAGGCGGGTTACATAACTCCTAACTCTAGCTATACTACTTCCTTTTTATGCTGCATGTTTATATGTCATCTTGATCGACCATGCATCTTGTTAGATAAGTTTCTTGCCCTAGTATGTACCCTTTTATCTTGTTATTTATATAGTGGTCATGTTGTTGATGTGATCTTAGACCTTGTGGTCGAACCTTAAGTTTAGGGTTCCTTGGGAAAAACCCCTTTCTCTCCCTTTTGGTTTTGAGAAGTGAGTTCGAGCTCTAGTGGTGTAGGCAAAACCCCTCTCACTTGGTTGTGGAGAGGTGAGTATATTCTCTAGTTGCTTGGGCAATACCCTTCTCTCACCATGGATTTGAGAGGTGAGCATTGGTTGGAAGTTGACCTAGTGAAGGTTGGAACCTTGAGTGATAAGGGGATGATCCACCTTGTTGCCCAACATGTGATGGAGGTTGTGCAAAACCCCTCTCTCTTGGTTGTTGAGAGGTGAGCCAACTCTCTTGATCTTTTAGGGTTTGATGTTGGTCATCTTGAGGTTGATGATGACCAAACTGATATGGTCTTTGTGCCTTGCACGATACCCTTTGTGGTGCTTTACACGATACCCCTCTTCTAGGGTTTGTCTTGGGTGATATGGTAAGTTGGGTTTTGTTAACCTTATTTCCTGATATGACCCCTTCACCATGTTAGTGTTGTTGGGCGATATGCCTTGACTGAGATGTACCTTTTCTTTAGTTGGTGTTGTGCCTTTGCCGACATGGTGCTTAGTAGCCATCTCTATTTTGTGCCTTGGACGACATGGGTTGGTTTTGATGTTTCCCGATATGGTTCTTGGGTGGTGAAACCATAGATAGATGCCCTAGTGTTGACCAATATGTTGTGCCTACCTTAGTTGGATGATAGGCCCTTGGGCACCATGGTAGGTAACCGACATGCGATGCCCACATGTTGCCCGATATCATCCACCCTAGAGTGTTGGAAGTGTGTAGGTGTGCCTAGCTTGGGGCAACACCAGGGTCAAGTGCCTGGCTGATACCCCATATGGAGGTGTGTTACCCTTTGACCGATCTTCCTTGCCCACCACATGTCTCCTTTTGGTCAGTTACTCATCATGAATAGGTGCTTGATATCTTGGAAGCTCTAGAGTTAAGAGCTAGGCCGATACATGTGTTGAGCATGGATGGTTCTTTGGACGATACAAGTTGAAGGGATTAGTCTTGGCCGATATGTGGACCCAAACCCTAGCTAGATGATAGGGTGTCTTGGGTGACATGGTGGAGGCAGTACAATCCCTTGGGCATCTTGAAGAGCTTGTTGGGCGTTACGGTTTGCTCTTGGCCATTATGGCTTTGGCCGATATGGCCATAGACGATATGGTGATGAGGACGGTCGATAAGTAACCCTAACCCTAGTGGCCGATAGGGTCATGGCCGATAGGTGAGTGTGTCCTTGTGAATGATACACTCCTTGGATCAGGTTGCACGATACTGGTCCTGGTCTACTCGTGACCCTTAAACAAGTGTGTACGACATGATAAAGTGATGAGGGACGATATGTGTGGCTAAGTGCCCTAGATGATAGGCTTTTAGGGAGGGATGTTACTTTTCCTAATATCCCTTTGGGTGAGGGATGGCACTACCCACCACACCTATAGTAAGGGTAGATGGTACTTTCGGTGAGGGTTATGCTTATCCCGGAAAACCTAAGTTGATGATCTTGAAACCGCACTTATGTTGATGATGCAATATGGATGATAGGTTGTGAATTGTGATATGTTTGATACTTAAAGATGATGCTACATAAGATGATAAGACACATGTCTATGTTTATAAGATGAGGGCATAGTTGATGCCCATGGTTTGTTAACAATAATGTAATTAATACAGCTTTATGCCTCTTATAATTATGATCATGGATGTTGTTCCAATTATGTGCATCCTCAATCCTAATAGCATGATAATCATAAAGATCTATGTTTGGTGATTCAGTTATCTCTCTTGATATGCATACTAACCATGTAGGTGAATCATGTGAATTCATAGCCAGGTAAGATCTATGAGGTGTATGTGTTCTATATAACACTCAATGATGATAATCCTTGTTGATAAAGTAACATGTATCACCAGTATGATGTGAAAGGTTTGTTGGCCTGATAAAGGTTGATTGCCTAGTTGAGGTGTTATCCTCTGATGTTGAGATAAGGGATTGCTATCCCATGGTGATGATGTAAGCCTTGAGAGGCAGTGGCATTCTGTGATGAGGGATTGAGATCCCATGATAACGTGATAATGACAGTAATAATGTAATCCAATGATGTTATGTTTTATAACTTGGTTGCCTCAACAATCCACTTAAAATATACTAATTAATTATAGTGGAACATTTCATGTAGTTTGCTCTAGCCATAGATCCATCATCATCAGTAACTGGTGATGGTGAAATAGGTTTCTCCTATGGGATTACCTGGAGCGCATATTGTTGAATATGCGGGACCAACGACCACTATCAAATAAGGCAGTTGATATAATAAATTCCTCCAGTTCAGGCTTGGTGCATCTTGTGATCTTCTATTTACGTTTCTCATATCCTAACTACCATCTACATGGAAGCTGATCTCCTGATATAAAAGAATAAGGAGATAATCATAGGTGTCCTATCGTTTTGAGCAACGGGTCGATGAAATGGACGGATGTGGAAGAAGAGGAAGCATAATACAATTTAACATGCAAAAACAATAAAAATGACCTAAATGATGCATATGCGTATGAAAATGACCTAATGCCTACATTTTAGGTGGAGTGATGCATGCTCTACTATTCCATCTCAATATGAGATGGAATGTCTACAAAACTTCATCATGTTCTTATTCTTTTTAATATACAGGTGAAACAAGCTCTTTTCTCCCTCTAATTTCTGCTTAAAAAAATTCTCTTTTTTTTCAAGCCCTTCTTCTTCTCAATCTTGACTAGAGAAACATTTACAACATATATTTTTTTAGGCTTATTTTCATATAACTACCACAATTGGTGCATTACAATTCACTTCTCAGAGAGTATAGAACAAGTTCCCCACATTTCTTATTTTTCAGAATAAGCAAGGCACATAATGTCCTATATTCTCAAGAGTATGCAAAATTCCACTATATGAAAGTAATCATGCAACTACAATGGCATTCACTCTAGAATGTGTGCATGCATGACTAATCTACAAATCTCTTTTCTTTTTTTCATTTTTTTATGCAAAATCTAGCTATAATGAAATCCTATCTAGTTGACATGCAATCAAGAAATGAAAAACTATAATGTGCTCTCAAGTCTTATGGTGGAGTGTGAATGAAGTGGGGTGGATAGATCACAAGACTAATTGACAGAACCATTGGAAAAGATTATATGTCCCTCCATACTGACATGTATACCAATCAATCAACGGGTTTCTCTCTCTCACTTTTGATTAAAGTCCCATTACCATTTGGTCAATTTAGGTTCAACATCCAAATCCATCCACATTTCTTGAACCATAAGGATGTACAATTATGATCATATGTTTTAAAGTTGACATACCCAATTATTTTCATAAATTATGTGCTCAATTTCAAACAAGTACAACTTATAATTTCTGGAAAATTTTCATTAGTGCTCAAATTTCAGACAATTGCACCCATTACCCCTATATGAAAAACATTGAGATGACATGCAATTTACATTTAGACATCCACTAATTACACTAGATAGAAAGTGGATCCTAGAAAGCTGTAAATAAAGAAATTGTGCAAGTAGAAGAAAAATTGCAAAAAGCTAAGAAAAATGCTAAAATGAAAGAAAATGAAATAAAACTAAGATAGAAATTGTTCCATCCCCCCTAAGCTTGAATTCAACTATGGCCTCATAGTCAAGAACAAACTCAGAAGGTGGAACAGTGATACCCTACTACTGCTCAAGTGGTGGGTACTACTGGTATTGATGACCACTGGGATCCCATGTAGGATATTGCCCCTGAAATGAAGGATCAGATGGGGGCATCGGTGGCGGATGTGGGTAGCCTCCAAAGTGATATGTACTCTAGTAGTGATCGTAGAATGGTTGTTTCTACATTTCCATCTCTGAAGGTGTGAAGAGAAATGAAATACAATCCTTCCTTTTATAACTGAGGTCAGCGCCCCTGGTACCCCGTCGATACCATCCATGAGGGTCGATGGTATCGACCCATCCCACAGATCGACCTCCCGATTTGGCACACATTGTTGATGGCATCTCGCGGCTCGCTGATGTGGCTCGTCGATACCATCGACATGGTGTCGATGGCATCGACTTCTGTATGCATCCATTATCCTCGTGAGGCCTTGGCGGTGGATTCCCCTAAAGTTGTGTCCATACCATCGACATTTTGGCCGATGGCATCGACTTCACTAGAAAAGATTCATCTGAATATCTCCATAGATATCATGAGCATCGACCAGGGGGTCGATACTAGCGACTTGCTCCATAATTTGAGTCGATTCTCCTGTTGGGTGGTCGATACTATTGACACAGAGAAAATTTTCTGTAGCTATCGCTCTGCACCCTCATCTCGACCATCGACTCAGTGGTCGATGGTATTGACATCCACACAGACTTGCAGACTTAGCAAACGTATTAGGGTATCATTTTTACACTAAAAATGAAATTAACCAAAACTTCTGAAGTAAATGGAAATGAAGTCTACCAATGGATGGGTTGCCTCCCAACAAGCGCCCTACTTTAACGTCTTAGGCTAGATGTAATAATGTTCATCAAATTGGGGCATCGGGGAGTGTCCCTAAGGAATCACTTGGCAATTTGAACTCAAATCTTTCTTTGTCGATCCAAAATGTCAAGGTACCTCTCCTGATAGCAGTGATAACATCAGTCATAGCTTGAAACGACCTCCCTAGTATCATTTCACAAGCATTAAGCTATGTCATGTCCATGACTATGAAATCTATGGGGAAGATAAATCTGTCAACTTTGACAAGTACATCCTCACACACTCCATGTGGTTTCACTATAGATCCATCCTCTAACTCAATAGACATGGCAGATTTCTTTGGTGACTTCAATCCCAACTTTTGAAATGTGGTTAACGACATAAGGTTTATGCTAGCGCCCGAATCGCACTGTGCGTGCGGAAAGTGACGGCTGCCAATTGAGAACGGTATGTAGAAACTCTCATGATCTTTCTTCTTTTTTGGTGGACTCCCGTGGATTATTGAGCTCATTGTCTCATTCATAAAGCAAACGTCAGTGCCTTTAATCTACCTTTTCTTAGTGATGATGTCCTTGATCAATATTCCGTATGCATGAATCTGTTCTATTGCCTCTACTAGCAGAATGTTAATGTGAAGCTTCCTAAACATCTCCAAGAACTTATTGTAGTGCCTATGCTCTTTCTTCAACCTCATACTATCCAAAAAAAGCACATTTGGCTGCTTCACTCGCTTGTATGGTGGCACATATGGGCTATTTGGGGTCTCCTCCCCTAAGCTCACTTCAATGTCACCCTTTTGCGTAGGATTTGACACGTCATTCTCAGTTTGTGAGGCTCGTGGCTGCCCATCCTTCTTGTTGGTAGTGGCTCCACTGCGAAATATGGCTTTCACCTGCTCCTCTTGCCTAGATGTGGGCACAGATGTGATGGTGGCTTGGTGGGATTTGTTGAATGGGTGACATCCTCCTGGTAGTCCATATAAGTTTCGGGGGTATGGCACACTAGGTCTAGCCTCCGTGTCAAAATGCATTTTTCCCTTTTCATGGACCTCCACTGCCAGGGGCTCTGTCTCCTTAATCATTGATATATACTTAACTTGATGATATGATTGAGTAGTCTCTACATTACCAGCCGGTCTTTGTTGATTTTGATGCTTCATGGCTGCCACTTCATTGGAAATTTGGGCCACAGTCGTTTCTAGTGCCCTCATATGCGCTCCATGACTTTGCAATGTCTGCCCAAATTTATTCAAAATCTCACCCTGGGATTGTAACTACTTGCCGAACATATTCATCAGCTTTTGATTTTGTTTCACCACTTGGCTGAGCAATTCAGTGCTTTTGTCCTTTGTAGTGGGTTGTGGCTTTGCATCTGGGTCTTGTAGGAAGTTGTTTGGATCCTTCCATGAAAATTTATTGTCCTTCCTCCAAGCGTAGTCATTGCTCCTATAGCCCTGTTGATGCATAAAATTTACATATTCTTCCTCATCAGACCCATTGCTCTCCTTCTCTAAGAGCTTCTTATCTAGTAGGTCCAACTTCTCATTTAACTCTTTAATTGCCTTTGATTCCCCTGTAGCTCTAACTTGTTCCAGTGCATCTCTATCACCCCATGACTGTTTCTAGGCCATGTTCTTCAAGATCTCCCAACACCTTGTGGCTATGTTGTTTAAGAAGAAACCCGAGCCTACTGAATTGAGGTTGCTTCTATCATGCTCATTGAAAGTAGAAGATTTTGACTTGTTTTTCCTTATCCAGCCCATGATGTGGGCACTTCCTCAGCATGATCTGGAAGCGCTCCCATGTCTTAGAATAGGTCTCACCGGCCCTTTGACTGAAATTATGGATCTTCCTCATGAGGTCGTTGGTCTTATGTGGTGGAAAGAATCTCTCAAAGAAAACCTCTATCATTTGATCCCAAGTCTCAATGATTTCATCATCAAGGTTGTGCAACCATTCTCGTGCATTTCCTTCTAGAGAGATGGGAAATAACTTCAAGTAAAGTGCCTCCTGTGGAAACCTATCAATCTTGATCATATCACAATTTTCCACAAAAGTGCTGATGTGGGCAACATGATCTTCATTCTTCAACCCGTGAAATGCTTGAGACTTGACCAGGTTTATCAGTTCCGGATCAATCTTGTGTGTGGGAATGTTGATTTCCTGTCTTTTGATCGGCCCCTTTGAAGCTAATGAGGAAGAAGCCTTGACCTTCTCCCATATCGCCTATTCCTCAGCCATTGCTTCAGGTTCTTGTTCAAATTCCTCAGGTGGTGTATTTTTCAACTCAACTCCTTCACCTGGAGGAATTTCTGGCAATTCTGCGTAGTCTGTGCTACGTGTCTTTACCATCAACTAGCACCTGAAAAGATGGAAATTATTTTAGTACAGTGCTAAAAAGAAATAAGTAATTAAAAGATGTGAAATTAAATTTAAAATTTTAAGAATTATATGAAAAAGTGGCCTAGTGTGGCCGCTCGTAGCACTCGTAGTGCCAACAATTTGTCTTTTCCCGACAACGGTGCCAAAAACTTGACACGATTAAACTGTGCGTAAAACGCAAGAGCACGTGTCAATGTAATATAGGCCTTTGTGAGGCCCGAGTCAAACTCAGGGAACATAATTTCAGTAGACTACTACTAACTACTTGCAATTAGCTAGATCGATTATAAAAGTTTGAGAGTTGTTTTGAAAAAGAAAATAAAAACAAAAGAAAAAAAGCAATCGATTAAATGGTTGGTTTAATCAATTAAAAAGGAATCTTTAGGATTGCGGTTTCACCACAGATTCTCATTGTACTAATTCCTGCATAATTATCACAACTCATCTCCTATTCCGGGTAGTGGCCTGTGAATAGAATTGTTCGCTTCTGTGATACAATTCACTACCTTAATTTAGGTCAGTTCCACATCATTAGTAACCTATACCCTAAATTAGGTGCATGAAAAACATATCTCTAGGTTTCCACCATTAATTGTACATCGCCTTTTCCAAAGGATTTATAAGTTAATGTGATTATTGTGTCTTTTCAACCATTAATTTGTCATCAAAAGAAATTAAAGGTATTAAATTACCACTATGGTGATCAAGCACAATGATAGAATTGATAAAGCAATATCATACCACGGATTTGAGAGACAAATTATGGTTAATTCTGTAAAAAGTGTCATACACCGATTATCCAGGCTACTCTCGGTCCTAAAGACAAAGGGGATTAGCCCCGCATGTTCATCTTAATGAGAAACAAAATGAAAGGAGAAGAAAACATAGGGGAAATGTGGATGGAGATGGTATAAACCCTGAACGAAGGAGAACCAGATGATTTTCAGTACGGGATGGGCGTTCTGCAGCCTTCCGGTGGTAGAAAACTCTATCTGCAACTCTGGAAACATATGGGGCATAGCTTTGGTCTCTGTTCTTCATCCTCACCTCTTTTGAGACTGGTGTGTTAGCTAAAGATGTGATAGTATAGCTTGGGCCGTATTTCCTAGGTATAGGGATCACTTACGGCCGATAAAATATCATGGTCATTTGATTCAAATCAATTTGGGTTGTTTCCTGATCTGACGGTGTCGATACCATCGACGGTGGGTCAATGGTATCAACCCTCATAGGGTATCAGCGCTCCTTGATTTCTGGCGTTCTCTTTGATGGAAACTCGATACCATCGACCAGACATGTCGATGGTATCAACGTGTTGATCTTTAGCACACTGACGCTATCTCGATACCATCGACCGTCCTATCGATGTAACGACTGGTTCTGCCCTTTTCTTTGGCTTGTTGTTGTGGCCATGTTGATGGAATCAACGGCTGTCGATGGAATCAACGGCCGTCGATGGTATCGACAGCCTCAGATATGCAAATTCCCTGAAATAAAGAGAAGAACACCAATCAAATATGAGAAATATGATCTTTTATACAAAATAAGATGAAATAAGACAAATTTTATGCATAATGAGATTGTAGGCTAAAGGGAATGAATCATGCGATATTAACCACAAATATGACCAATACACACACAAAATGATTATAAAACTAGCCAATAAAAGTGGCTCAAAACCCTTGCATCAACATTCCATCAACATATTGCCTGTATTGAAAAAACTAAGGATAGCTTTGGTAACCTCTTCAGCAATTACATCCCAACTAGAGTTAAAGAAGGAAACATTCAACGCATCCGGGCTTGGTACCTTATCAATATTTAAAATTTTGACAACTAAATCAATTTCCTCTTCTGTGACCCATTTAGAAAGTTGATTTTGATTCTCTAGAGAGAGCGCATGCACAATCCAATCGATGTCCCAATCAACCCTATCTTGGAGAGAGGACTTAAAAAGATTAGAGAAGTGATTAATAATCTTCAAATTAATTTCCTCAGAGTTGTAGGTAATACAAGTATCATCACTTAGAGAATAGATGTTATTTCTAATTCTTCTTTTTTCATGGAAGCTTAGAAAATCCTTGAATTCCTATCCCCAAGCTTAAGCCACTGCACCCTTGATTTCTATCTAAAAACTCTCTTCTTCCTCCAAAGCCTTGATTGCTTTATCTCTAATACAAGACAAATATTACTGCTTAATAATATCACCAGGATTGTTGTGTACATCTTTTTGCACAATCATAGATTCAGCCTCCAATTCCCAAACTTTGGATAAAAAAATCCTGACCTTACTTTTATTCCATTCGTTCAAAGCTTCTTTAACTGCCTGTAGTTTTCTATACACCCTGTATATAGGGCCCCTTCAACAGTACAACTACACCAAGCCTCCTTCACCACCTCAGCATAACTAGGTTGTTGTATCCAAACATTTATGAATAAAAAAGGAGTTGGATTTTCTTCCCACTCAACAATCTAAGGTGAAGTAATCTATGGTCACTAACCAACACAGAAATGACCTCTCCCCAAAAGTGTAGAAACTTGTTCATCAGGTCCAAATCATAGAACATTCTATCAATTTTAGAATAGGTACTAGCTCTCTTTTTACAATGTCTATCCCAAGTGAAAAAGAGACATTTTATGGTAATTTCAAACAAGTTCTACTTAGCAAGAGTTTCATTAAAATCCCTGATACTCCTACTAGATGTAGGATGTTTCCCCAACTTCTCATTATGTAGCCTCCCTAAATTAAAATTTCCCAGAACACGCCAAGATCCCCTACAAAAACTAGCAACATTCACAAGAGAATCCTATAGCAAGACCCTATCACCATCACCATTAGAGCCATACACAATCGTCAAGGCAAGGATGAACTCCCCTTTTCTAATATTGTAGTAAATTATCTATTCATTTTTACTGACTTCTTCCACTACCATGTTAGGATCCTAACCAATAACAAGAATTCTAGTATAAGTATAAAACTCAGAGTTTGAGATGAAGAAAGCCTCTGGCCACATGGAACTAACAACCTCAACAACAAAATCTTTATTGAGTCTCGACTCCAAAATAACACATATGTAAGCTTTACGCTTATTAATCACTTCCTAATCATGAGTCAACTTATTGGAGATTCCCCTCACGTTCTAGGAGACTATAGAGGGTTCTAAAACCATTTGGGGGAATGAAATCATTTGCAACCCCTCCACCCTCATGGATACCATCGGTAGAAACCACGACCCACACCCCTTTATTAAAATGTGCAAGAAGTGAAAACTTATTAGAAGATAACTCAATATTTCTCACTGAAGAAATGGGTATAGGAATAACTCTAGGAGGAAACTTGGACTTCCTCCCATAAACCTCACACTTCAGAGAAGGCATGGGAGTCATTTTCCAAGAAATTGATTTATCCCTTCCACCTTCTCCATTTGCAGTAGCTGCGTGAGAAGACGATATATCCTTTACACAACCAGGTCAGACTGAGAGGATTCACTGAGGCCATTACCCTTAGAGTACAGAAACATCATTAGAAACAATCATTACTAGACCAACAAAATTGGACATAACATTCGTAGATAGGCTTTCAATGTCAATGTCCATGGGCATCCCAAAATCTGATATGGCTTCCATAGCATCAATGAAAACATCACCCTCATTATCTTCAATTCACACTTTGGGCACCCGCTTCTTCTTCTGAGATTTCTCATTTTGGATCTTCAGGTTCACATATTCCCTCCTAGTTGAACTCTACATAAGTTGGACTCATGCCCATAGAGACCACAGTTCAAACACCTACTTGGCACCCACTCATATTTGAACTTAATAGTATGACATTGATCATCATCACTGATGATTTCAAATTATTTAGGAAAAGAGAATTCCAATGGAATCAACACCTACAAATGAGCATATCAAGTATGAGGAACTCAGAAGTAAGTTTGTCTGGTTGTAGTGGTTTCCCCAGGAATGAACCTATTGTATTGATCATCTCAATGCCCCAAAGCTCCAACGGAAGGTTAAAAACCTTTATCCAGATTGGAACCTCTGAGATCTTCATTTATCTATAGGTTTGCCTCTCTCCCATCTTTTGATAATAAGTGGCTTCCCATCTACAAACTAGGGACCTCCATTTAAAGTAGTATCAAGATCTTCATCATTGGAAAGCATTACTATGATGTATCCCCGCCCTAACAATCTGACTTCAATAGAGCCCTTTGATTACAAGATCTATACAAAGTGATGAGCCAGTGTTGGCCAATGCGGTTTTAACCCTACTAGATAATCGGAGGCAGTTCTACTCCATCTAGTGACATTCTATTCAGTAATGGACATTGAGTAGAGCAACTTCCCATCCACCAGCTCAATGTCCGTCATCTTTAGGTTAACCAGTCCACCAGTCTTCTTTCCCTTGAAGAGATCTGACCACACTTTCACCTCCTTAGCCATCGATACATTTCAAAAAGAACCTCTTGGCTTCTCTAACACTTTTTACAGATGATTGATTCCAGGATCTGGGGGTTTAGACAATGACGTCTGAACCTCTGTAGTCACCCCCCCAATCGCCACTCTGCTCATCTCCAAGTATGTAAAAAATATTGTTATCTATTTGGATTAATATGTACTTTTTGTTTTAGGAAAATAATCATAAGAATGCAAGAATTTGAGATATCCCTTTGTCATGTTGGGGTCGTGGAAAATGTCTATGGAGAATCAAGGACAAGGAATTACATATTTGTTATGATGGAGGAGTAAAGCCAAGAGATGATAGAGGACCATACACAATAAATAAGTCCTTAGTTGATGAATGTAAATAAAAATACCAAGGACTTAAAGACTAGGAGGAAGCTTTAAAAGTTCAATAGGCAGCTCTAAAAATAGTTAAAGATGTAAAGTGCAACTATTTATGATAGAGCAATAGATCATCTATTCTCTTATTAAGGAATAGGAAGAACATGTATATCATTTATCCATAATATTATACTATCATGTCAAACTTCTCTTGTGACACTCATTACCTTGACATGTCACCCATGAAACATTCTTGTTTCAATCTGTTGGCCTTAGCCAATCTACTAAACAGGTAAGGAATTATATCTACCATGTACTCATATATCATCAAAATAGGCATTAGGTTATTGCCAATCCAGTATCATCAACACAGGTATTGGGTTAGTACCAATACTGTGTTATCATTCCAAGTATTGGACTATGCCAATCTTATGTAACCATTCCTGGTATTGATCTATGTCAGTCATGTGCAACTATTCCAGGTATTGAACTATGTCAATCCTGTGCAACTATTCCAGGTATTGATCTTTGTCAATCCTGTGCAACTATTCTAGGTATTGGGTTCCAGGTATTGGGTTGTTACCAATCCTGTGAAATTATTCCAGGCATTGGAATTTAACCAATCATGTGTTATTATTCCAGGCATTGGGATTTAACCAATACTATGTTATTATTCCAGGCATTGGGATTTAACCAATCATGTGTTATTATTCCAGGCATTGGGATTTAACCAATCCTGTGTTATTATTCTAGACATTGGGATTTAACCAATCCTGTGTTATTATTCCAAGCATTGAGATTCAACCAATCTTGTGTTATTATTCCAGGCATTGGGATTTAACCAATCATGTGTTATTATTCCAGGCATTGGGATTTAACCAATCCTGTGTTATTATTCCAGGCATTGGGATTTAACGAATCATGTGTTATTATTCCAGGCATTGGGATTTAACCAATCTTGTGTTATTATTCCAGGCATTGGGATTTAATCAATCCTGTGTTATTATTCCAGGCATTGGGATTTAACCAATCGTGTGTTATTATTCCAGGCATTGGGATTTAACCAATCATGTGTTATTATTCTAGGCATTGGGATTTAACCAATCCTGTTTTATTATTCCAGGCATTGGGATTTAACCAATCCTGTGTTATTATTCCAGGCATTGGGATTTAACCAATCCTATGTTATTATTCCAGGCATTGGGATTTAACCAATCCTGTGTTATTATTCCAGGTATTGGGATTTTAGGCTTTCTACGAGCCACCACCTTGCATCATTCTCAATATAATGATGCTAATACACATGAGGCATGTTCAACATGTGACATTTTGCATTATAGCCCCTCAATTTTGGGTAAATTGCACTTTGGTCCAAAATAAAGGAAAAATACTTAAATAGCATCCAATCAGGACCAAACTTGAAACATGATTGTGTCATATGATAACAAAGCACCTTAGAGGATTATATTAAAGTTATAAGAAACTTTATTAGCCAAAACAAATAGGGTTAGCTCATAACCCAGGTCAGGGTCATTACATCGAGCCTGGTAATCAATACTAGTTTTGTTATCATCTGAAATCTTTTTCACAGTTTGACCTCCTCTATCTTGAATTATCTACCATATTTATATTGAAATTGTGAGTGTGATCATAGTGGACTGATGTATTTTGCTAAAAATATTATGCTCTTCAAGATTAGAAGAAACTCATGATTACAAATTGTTGAGTGATGATCATATGCACACTATTACATTTTCTCATATTCTACTCATGAAATCAACAAGTGCATATGGAAGTTAAATTCCTTGTAATGGTGTGCATTAGTTTCCACATTTTACATAAATAGTGGTCAAACAATTACTTATATCTTGTGTACATTTTATTTAAATGGTATTTTTTCATCACTTTAATTTTTAAGTCATGACATATTGTCCAATAAGTGGATATAAAGTAGTTAGTACATTTCTAGTTTTCATGATAAAAATACAATTGTTGCAAGTGTCCATTCTTGATACAATCTTTGTTTATGGTACATAGTCAGAATATATTACATGACTTAACAACTGATAAGCATGCAATGGATGTAGGTTTCTAACAAAAACACAACCTGGATCCTTAGGTTACATTTACACTCATTGGATAAACAATGAAAAATAACTTCTAAACCTTGAAAGAAAATAACATCACTGACTAGATGTACTACCAATTTATTATGTATTCTTGTTGTTCATACTTTTCTTTCCGAAATGAATATTCACATTACTAGACATTGCCTTCAGTTCCATCATTCCTCCCCCCGTTGATATTTTGGAGAAGCAATATCAAACAACATCTAAAGTTTGAAATTAAATAACATCCTTGAACTAGATGCATTACCGAGTTATTATATATCCATCTTGTTCATGTTTAACTCAAAATTAATATGCACAATACTGGGAAATTGCCTTACATTCTTTCAAAAAAATTAATTTTCCAAATTTTTGTTTTGAGTATCCATGTATACTTCTAGACCATGGTTTATCTTGTTAGATGAGATATATTCAAGAAAATCTAGAGATAATTATTGATGTTAGTTGGTGTAAGCACATACCAACATTTTTCTATTTAAGGTGAGGCATAACATAGTCTTCTTACATATTGACAAACTGCACAGGAATTTAGTTTCCTTTGTACAAAATAACTTAAACACTGTGATGTCAACATAAATGGTGAAAATAATATCAAGTAATAATATGACTTCTTAACCGGGTACCAAAATGGGAAAATATGTATGAAATATTTATGGAATATCCCCTTCATCATTAGCATTAATAAATGTAATCGATTTGAATCGTTGCCTTAATCTTCTCCTTGGACATATTACCATCAACCTGTTGAATTTAATAAACTAATACTTCTAGAGTGAATAGTAGACATCAAAAGCCCAAACTGAGCACAAAAATCATAGTTTCAAATCTACAACCAAGAACTCTCTTTAAATAATCACTGTCTAAATTCTTTACAAATAACATAAATGAATAAGATGTAGTAATAGATCTATATAATTAAAAATATTACATTCGAGCTAAAATATAGCTTGTATGATATCAGAAACAAATCTTATGCACCTGATCAATTTCATTAGCAATTTAGCCATAAAAGTAGATAAAAGCAACACAAGAAATAAGAGGTAATCAAGTCTTATCTTAAAGCTAAATTTCATGATCATGTGAGAATGACCAATGGATTGTGCACAATTTGTATTTCATCATAAATGAAAAAACTAGAAAAAAAGATCCAACAGTACTACAAAACCATACATACATCTCATGGGAAAAATATCATACCATGAGTCATGCTTTGTGTGTATTACCCCCCCACCCCGGCCCACGTCGTGTCTAGTAAAAGTTCAAGGAATACAAATAGACTATAGCAACTAAAACATATACCACTCATTCATTTGTGTTATAATGTATTTCTAGTCCAAGTCATGTACACGTTGGAATGTGAATATACCCATGTGCAAGGAAACATGTGTGTGGGTGTGCATATGTGCATGAGTGTTGTCCATGCATTTGGTACATCATTTCATGTGACACTATAGTCATCATGACAACACCACAACCCTAAGGATAAATATGTTGTAACATGAGATAAATATACCCCAGTTGTTATGAATCTGCTATGAAAATAAACTTGTAGGCTATCATGTCTCATTACAAAATTTTACTGGAAAGTGCATACGGTAGAATTTCCTACCGAAGATATGATATACCACGAATTTGGAGTAGCTTTCTCCCTAATGTATGAGCACACATTTAGAAACTTAAAATTACTTTCCAAGAACATTAAGCATGAACATTAAAGCATCAATATAAAACTAAAATGATAATGTGTGCAATGGATTGATCCAAAATTGTTGGAACTCAGATTGGGCATTGTCTTTCAAGAATAAGTGTTTCAATTACAGGTTTCAGTAAACATGGTTTTACTTTAGAGATAGTTGATGTTAATTTAAGAGACTCGTTAAATTTAAAAAAAAAAGAATATGATCACCAATGCACTTTGAGGAATAATTTTCTAATTGACATTTGTATAGATCTTGACACAATGCATAATTAGGCTCAATAGTTCCTTCCATGAGACCATGAATGGTATTCAATGTCCTACAACTTACTCTATCATACTCAGATCTATGTTTCCCACACTTTTCCTTATCATAAACCACAATGGAATCATATCAAACAAGAAGGCCAATGAATATATTTGGGGTCAAGGCATCAACGGCTGAACATGAACCACGATTGATAAATGCACTAAAAAGTGCTAGAGAAACCAAAGCAGAAGAATGAATGGTGAAACCCTTTCCAATTTTTATAGTTGTATTTCCTGCAACTGAGATATTAGTTCTCTTGCTAAATATGTGTCTCAACCAGCAATTTCATCAATTCCACCTTCATTGTCACTGATGGGACCATGTACATCAATGGGAAAATTGATAAAAATAGTACCCATCATCCCAAGGGTAGCTATTTCTATCACATCCATAGGAGCCAAGCTAAAACTAAGAAAAATGCTTATTCCAATGGAAAATATAATATGAACAGACTTGTATCCCAAGCCTAGCCCAAAGGTTAAATTGCTAATAGCTCCAGTCCTATAGGAATTAGCTATATCTTGGACATGAGTGTAAGCATTTTTTGTGCAACATTTGGTCACAGAGCCCATTACTAATCCAACCCATACTCCAGTGACAACATGGAAGAAAAACGTCCAATTTTCATCATTTTTTGCTTGTTAAAACTTAAAATTGTGAAGGATTGGGAAGACTGACCAATATAACATCTTATATACCAATTGTCATAAGGGTAGTGAAGATGACGAGTTACCTCTTTAATATGCGCTCTATCTCACTTACACCCTTTATTTAAATGAAGTCAATGGGAAATAGTGTATTAAGAAAACAATAATATCCATGGAGCAAATAAGCAATAGATAACACACTACAATCAAGGTTTATTACAAAAAAGGAATAGAGGCCAAAAAAAGAGCCACATGAGAAGATTCAACATATAAATAAAAAAGGGCATGCCCAATTATATCGATGTCACTGACACTTTCAGCAATATGTCAACAATTGCATCATATTTTCTAGGATCACCCACCAATAAAAAATTTCAACCCTGCCAACCAGATCAATAATTATATCTATAAATTTTTGGTGTTCAAGAAGGATGTCTCAACCCAAGTAGGGAACTATTGTCTTTTTATCCAATTTCATCTGGATCATCTTTCATTTCATTGACTAAACCTTTCAAATCTTCAAGGGAATCTTATATTTCAAACATCAACTGGTGTATCTGTGTGTCTAGTTGATGTACCTTTACTCAAAATGACCATGACTATGGTGTCTATATGTTATATGAATCAATGCATATCCAATGCATTCTTATTAACTTAATAAAAATGTATTACAAAGAAATAGATGGGAGATGGGCAACACGATGCATCGCCAGTCCCTTTTGGATGGCAAATCCGATCCTTCTAAACACCACATCTATTTACCTGGGGGTCATGACATTACTATGCTTAATTTTTTTGGACCCTCTTGAGAAGTTCCACAATGTTTTGTGCTAAGAACCCCAAAGTATCAAATCCAAAAGGGATAAAAGCATGTTGATTGTCAATGCAAATTTTTCATGTTTGACAACTCTAGCCAAGGTAGTTTTTCGTGCAACATGTCCTGTAGAAAAATCACCACCTTTCATGCCTGCCAATGGAGAAACTCCTATTATATCTACACTTGTATGTTTGCCTCCAACCCAACCAAAAATTAAATTATCTTCTAGTCTAAGTGTCGGTCTCCCCTCTTTTGGATCCGTCCAAAAATTCACAGATGCTTCTTTCTTAGCAAAAACTCCCGCCTGTCTGAGTACATTGTAAAGAACAATTCTGACAAGATCATTTCTGTATTTAAAACTTGTGAGCTCTCTACAATTCACTGCATGCCACCCAAAGGTGTCTAATTAGGATTTGTGACAGATTAGACATACCTCATCAGTTAGAAAAAGAGGGATCATAAAACAATATCTAAGTATAGAGAGGTACTCTACTAGTGACATATGCAGACCAAGACCGTCAATTGGGATAGCAAGAAGAAAATCGTGAGAATGCTCAGCTTGTAAACCCTAAAAAACTTCTTTTTGCCTAACGGTCATTTCATATTCAACGTCAATGTCCTTAATAATTTTGCGAAAAAGGGAACTCACCAAAGCTTTTTGGACTTCAGGGGGGTCATCAAATGAACGAATCATGACATGAAAAAATAGTAAAAAATTTACGCTTCAAGTGGATGGTGCAAAAATGTGGCAATCATGTGAAAAAGAAAATTCAACACTTTCTTTGTATGGGGTCTAAAATGATCTCTTTCTTTAGCTATTAGGGTCACATGTTTACCTTAGATTATAGTATCACTACTATAAATAGAGTACATATTGCAATTTTATTCCATTCTAGACCATCACCTATTATTATATGTATGAACATAAATAGATCAGTGAAAATTTCCTACCTAATATTCTCCATGTTCTGTATGAATTTTCTCAACAATAAATTGTTGTCTTATGGTATACTAAGTGACACCCTCAAACCACCTCCTCCATCTCAGATTTTGGGACTAGGTGCAGAAAATCCCATATGTTTTCTTTATCTTTGCAATTGTCTTTCTTTAAAGGAGTGGTCACACTTCCTTCCCCATGTATATTGTGTTCTCATTTTTTCCCCTCCATTCTAGTTTAGATTCTCTATGATGGTAGTGGGAGTATGTACTTCATGTACAAATATACCCCTATTAGTGTATATAACTTTCAATACTATTTAATGTCTTCTATGTAAATCAGTTTTGTTTATCAATAAAATAATATGTTTTTGGAAAAAATATTTCAATCCTGAAAGTCAAGTACCCTTTTTATATTTATAATGAAAATAAAATTTCTCCATATTTATATTTTATTGTAAATTTTGTCATTGTAGCTATTTTTAATAGAAAAAAGATGGCTTGTTTGTGTTTGTCATCAAGATGACAAAGTTGTCATTATTAGTATATACAATGGAATCATGTGATCACTATTACCATCAAAGACAAGATATTTATATTATTGTTATATCCAATAACTGACTAGTAATGATCATTAATACTACTAATTATCATTAATATTAGTAATAATAAACTAAAATTAGTCATTTTTATTTTATTAACATCAAGACCAATGATGATAACATGCTATGTTGTTTTTTCTTATCGTTAACTGTAATAATGATGGACTTTTACACAATTACAATTTTTTCCCCATCAAGATAGTATTATTTTCCTTTAATGCAAGACCACAAAGAGAAGGAACCATCAAGTCCATTGTGTGAAATAAATCATACAAAATGATGTCATGTACATGTGTGTAACAGTTTGCATTGATAACATAAAATGGCTACAATACAAGTAGCTTGTTTAAAACCTTGAAATTTACATATGAAGTACATCAAAAAAAAAATCTATTTGTAAAAACTTCTAGTAAGTCACAACTTCTTTCCCTGGTCTTCTTTTTTTGATGTATAAGCGAGAAACTAAAGCACAACACTTTCTGAACATAGCCTTTGTACCAAAATGTTCAAAAACTGATGACGATGCACCCAACGCTAAAGTATTTGTTTGATATTAAAATGTTTATTTATTACCATACACATAAAAGCATCATGTGAAAACCAAAAAATTAATTTTTTTAGCATCATTCTTATTTTTTTCTTTAATTTCCATACTAAGCCTAGTTTATTTTTCTTGAAAGTTATTAAAAGAACAAGATGACCCCATGCTAGAAATGATGAAAACATTTACCACCAAATTTGGTTCTTTTAAATGTAAAATTTATTTCCCACATAAACAAACATACACCCTAGAACCTATAGAAAAACTTATAAATTTGCAAAATTTTTATATATGAGACTATATACAACTACTCACTAACATGATAAGGTTCAGATTTCTCTTCAATATGAGCTCAATTAGTAATGTACAAATATGCAAATGAATTAGTATGAATAAATGGGTGAATCAAATAATCTATATGATGATACATTATGGCAACATACATGTAAAATATTCACCCTTGATACTTCATGTGCATAATAAATCAACAGTGAGTCTAAAATCCAAGATTGCGAGACCAAGATCTAATAAAAAGATAAAGTCGGTAAATTTTAGTTTGGTTCTGATGTATAGTTACCTTCATAACATAGATGTATAATTGATGGAAAACTTAATGGAGTCTCGCTTAAAAATGGTGTACTCTACCAATGAATGACTAACGTGTTTGTATATTATGATCTCCATATTGATTCTTAGACATATGTTTATATTATTTATGGTTGATATGAGGCCAAGACCATTCCTTTACTCCAACTATCATATAAAGACAACTACATGAGCAATGCGTCCAACTAAAGGGGGATAAAATATTTTACATGGACAAGTGTACATATAGGAGAATTAGAAGTAACTTATTTATGCATGTGTCCCCTTGGAATCATGTGAAACCAACATATGACAACAATTATATATAATTTTGACATAGTAATTGCTTCCATGTTGTTGGGATTCCTAACAACCAAGGTTGGTATAGAGTAGAAATGGCTAGCACTAGTTTAACCTATGACTAACATCATGTGCATGTGGTTGGAACAAACTCGTTATAACTCTTGATGGACAAGGCAAATGAAATGAGTTTCCCATAGGAATTCAATGAGAAATGAGAACCATTGCACATTCACATGAGAAAATTCCACCATGGTTTGGAATATTTGGATTAGGAAAAATTTAAAATAAATCCATTGACTAGAAAAAGAGAAATTAAGAAGTAAATGCTCCAACAACACTCCCACACAATTGTTGACATGTGTGTAATACACTAAGTAGTACTTCTCATTCTGACTACTTAGATTTTACATTCTTATACATTGAGTGTTGGACACTATTCTGCACAATAAACATATTAATGTAGGTATAGAAACAATTTTGTTCTATACCAGAAAAATAAATGTGTTTACACCCCAGATGGTCCTATGCGCCCGCCCAAGTACCAAATGTCAATTTCATTGGGAAGGTGGCGTAGGAAGACCCCCTTGGGTGCCAAACATTACATAGTTCTAATGGTGTGATCAATATTGTAGAGAGTTAATTAAATAAAACTTATCATATAAGTCAGTATATGTGCATAATTCACAACAACGAAAAAAATGTAAATTCTTAAATTGATTGTCTACTAAAAGGAAAAGAGTAAGGAAGTGGGTATATAGAGAATATAGGTGGCCCTTCCACTGGTAGTGTATGTGTTCATTTTTTTTAAATGTTTTCTAAATGATCGTCATTTATCTCCTAGGAATATTGTTGGCGAGTACGGTCTAAATACATTGAATTCTGATTGGGAAAATGGAGTTATTCTTTGACTAAAAAATATCCACTAAATAACGTGTAAGTTTAGTTACCAAACCAATAAGGTATTCTAGAAATCTTTACCTATAATGGTGACTATAGAACATGAAACATACATGAAAGTCCTCATTTGAAATGCATGGAGTCTTTCAAACCCCCTAGTGGTTTGGTAATAAGTCAAGCAACATGTCTCTCAAGTAGCATTTTGTTCCAGATACGCCTGCCTCGAATTTTTTTTCACATAATGGATATTGATATGTTTAATTAAATTATCAAAAGTGCTACGCAATTTAGGAATGGGTATATTTTGACGAAGATAATAAGCTCAAACAATTTTAATCTTGAGAGTGAAAATAAAATATGCACATGGTATGTGTCTTAACTTATTAGTAGCCAATAATGATACATTATTATTATAGAACGTTTCGTCATCTGAACCAATTTGTAAAGTATGCGACTGAATGGCCAATGGTTGAGCTAAGTGTATTCCAAAGTCATACTTTTGACAACTTAGTCTCAAAAACCACGACGGAGCCATTTTTATCTTTAGAAAGCTGTTCCTGTTGTTTATCACATCTTGTTTTTATTCATCCTGCCATTTGGTTGCGTGCAAACATCCAACAATTAGAATATTAACGGTCAGAGACCGAGCTCCTCCCAAAATAGCTTAGAGATAAACTAATGATAGTTGAGCTATAAGCACTCATCTACTCCTTGCTTAGATGGTCATTTAGCTAACTGGTCAACACACCTATTTGAACTTCTTCATCTCTAAACTACCAGAATGTTAGGCTTCTCTACAGGAGACAGTTGATCTTTAGGGTAGTCATTTTTCCTTTATCTAGAAGTAGAGGAAAAATCAAGAGAAAAGTTTCGAGAATTGTATATATATTTGATTTGTTAGCTAATTGTGAAAAAGAGCATTACGGATCTATGGTTTAAAAAGATAAAGAAGTCCTTTCTTAGCACATGCGACATCCTGAACTGCTATTTGTAGGACTAGTCCTATAGGAAATTACAGGATTTCCAACCCGGATCAAAAACCTGTCTCGCTTCACCAGCAGCTAAAATTAGAAGAGGATGCACCGTCTAACGACACATTTAAGTAAAACCCATAAGACATTTGTAGAAGTAGAAACCCATCTGAATTTACCTAGTAGTTGTTTGCAATGAAAAACATCATGCCCTAATTAATTGAAACCGTACGAGCGATGCTGGAGCCAGAAAATTTTATCAAGGAGGGCAGCACATAATTTAAGATCAATACGTGATTGCTTAGTAGGGCACCGAAATTTAATTGTCTTTTACCTTTTTTTTCAATAACCACCGTAGGTATGGTATCGGGTCAAATTATCATGCGTTTGGGCATAACTCATATAGTTAAATGGGTTGTTCGTTGGGTTTAGGTCTAGGTAATATTTGTGAAATCCTAACCAATGCCCTGCATGTGTAAATAAGGATTTCGAGTCGCGTGAAGAAAATCCCGGATAACATAAGTCAAATTATTTTCAAGCATATAAATAGATTCATATTTTTTGATAGAGTTCGGAAGCGTGTACTGACCAATACAACCTAACTTGTTTATATTGACTATCAAAACTAGTATACTTAAAAGCTACTAACTAAATTTAACGATATGGATGAGAGAATTATGTTTAACAATCATAATCATATTCGGTGTATCTATGTTATATGATTAAAGAATTCTTACTTCTGAAATTTCTACAGCTTATTATTGAATATAAATTAAACATATATATATTATACGTAAATATGTATATGTAGTGAATTTGAGCTGTGTTTTGGAGTTAAGAATTTACTTCGGCCTGTCCTATATAAAAATATGAGACAAATTTTGAACCAGTCCAGTCCATCAATGAATAAAATAATGATGAAGTCTGGATTGGATTATGTGTGGTAGGACATGAATCAAATAGCGCTAATCCGGCCCAGTGTCATTCCTATCCATTGGTTTCCGACCTGCAATTTGCGCTATGCAATATGTTTTCCCAACCCAGCTAACTTTTAAAGTGCAGATTATACCCCGTACACTTTAACAGTATGATATTTTTTCTCTCCCAATGTAACCACAAAACCATTAGCTTGGATAAAATGTATCTCATCGATCATACACCGTTTTCCTCGTAGGAGTCACAAGCGCAGCCATAGGCTTTCAGTTTCAAATGTGTTTAAGCTCACATGAAACGTTAACCAATACCGAGCTCAAATACATTTACCGGTCTGCTGGAAATAATATATTCTGGCCTGGTTTCAATTGATTAACATATGATGGTTTTTCCGCATACGGCTGCTGCGTAAATTCGGACAGGTTTCTTCTTTACGGTGCGTCTTTTTCTGATGTGGTGAGGTGAGAAATGTGTCTTCTTTGGGTTGAACTCTAATGGGGCGTTTCTATCAAGTACGGATGTTTCTTTTACTAGGAATGGACCATTTTGGGTTCCTTTTTTCCGTATATAGAGAAATTCTAAAATCTGATGGGATCCGAGCACCTTTTAGTTAATAGAAGGTGAAGCAGATACGAGACGAGTGCTACATGAGATTGTCTTCCTTGAGAAGCAACAACAGCAGACTCGTCCCTGCTTTGGACATCAACCCAGAAACGGGTAGCCCGTAACCAGAGCAGGGGGATTCGGGAACCATGATGGATGCTACATGAGAGCTCGCCGGGTGCCGCACATACACCCACATGCTCTGTTTCAGAACATGAATAGGAGACAACAATGATCATATAAACATGGGTGGGGCATCACCATCTGTTTGAATGGGAAGCGCACGAAAGTGTGGAAGAGTTGCCGGACGAAAGAAGAAACAACGCAAAAAGAAAACGTGTATGCCAGCCTGGGCTGCGGGCTGCGAGGCTCGATGTCCTGCTGCAAGGCCTGGCCAGCCCAAGAAGAGTAGAAATAAGTGACATTTATTAGTTTCAAGATTATAATTAGTTTATACTTTCGAAATTCAAAGGAATCACTTTAATTGTCAGAAGAAAAAAAACGCGTAAGGCCTTGTTGGACATGCTGAGAGACGAAAAGCATCTCAGAAGAGACTTTAGACACTGAAAAGATCTGGATAATGTAAATGTTATTGTGGGGAAGTTAGATAAGTGATTAAGTGTGTCAAGTTGATATTTTTCCGTAAATTTATGATTTAGGTTTTAATGTCATCATTGAACTTCACGGAATTGGTAGAACACATGTTTTAGAAGTTATGATGCAATGACAACTTGTAGTTTAGAGCTTTCAAGTGATATTATATGGTTTGTCATGGTATTAGGTTTTGGGTATATAAATTGCTGAAGACGGGTATAAAGGTGGTATAAGTTGTAAATTAGATGTAAGCTAGGAAAAATGAATCAAAATATCAATTGATATCTCCTGGTGACACTAAGGTGTATTCTAGTGACATGAAGTGGCTACTATTGTTGTGATGCACCTTCTATCTACAGAAGTAGTTTTGTTATGTCAGAAGTTATTATACAATGTTCTACTTTGTTCTAGTTTCTTTTTCTATTCTAATCTATTTCAGATTCTGAACCACAAGTACTAAAATTGGTATTGGGCCTAAAATTCTTGTAGAAAGATATCATGTGAATATTAGCTTTCTAATTCATCATTCATTAGTTGTGTTTTAGGATCAACTAGTGTTTGACTCATGTGTAAGAGTTGCATACTTTGTCTGGGTTACTTATAGCTTATGTTCTTAATTTTTCTCACCGATCAATATCGTCACTTAAACATAACAAAAAAGAATAATTAGTTAATGCCATGTGATCTAATGATGAAAGTAGTTCATGCATACCATATTTGATTCCATATTTTACTACATTCAACCACCAAAATTTAATGTCTTGGCTATATTTGTTTCATAATTGGTAAAATTAGCCTCTCTATTGTCATTATAATTTAATTCACGTGTTTTGATGTAAGTTCCATAAGATTTGATTCATATTGAATCATTAATACCTTCATGATCTACCTCCAGACTCTACAAGTCTAAGGTTAACCTTCATGTAGATAGTCTCAATGTGCTCAACTCATAGCACATCATGTCCACATATAGGAGATCAACCACATTAGCCTAACAAAGGAGAAGATGTGCCTCATTTAGTGCATGTTGTACCCACTCACAGTGGCAGTGCTCAATCTCAACATAGAGATGTATCATGTGATATACTCTAGAATGATGTGTCTTACCACAGAGAAGGAAATTGCCAAAGCACAATGTGCCCAACCAATAAGATGTCATGCTATCTCATCGGTAACATTACCAATAGACTATTAACATGTTGTACCGATCCTTCAACATGGCATGTCAAATGAATATCAATCCTGACTCTTGGCTACTACCGAGTGATACTGTGTCTCATCCCAGACACATCATGTGTCCTCATATTCATAAAAAATATAAATTAGTAGGAGAAAAACTATGATGATATATCTCTCATTTCTTTGACTCCAACTTCGTGGAAAGAACACAAGGAGGCGTAGAGGGAAATACCACTCTAAAATACACTAAAAGGAAGAAGAAGAAGAAGGACAAAGAGGATGATTTTATCCTCCTCATGTTAGAGAAGCTTCTCGTGGAACTTTTTAGTATATCATTTCTCCTATACTTATGTTGTATCTTCATTTCTCTCCTTTTTCTACTTTGTTTATATAAATTTTTCTCTAGAAATGGTAAAAAAGTGTGATGTTTGGTTCCTTCTTGAATCAATGCTAATTCCCTTTGTTTTGTGCCTTTTTGGCACCTATTAATCATGTGATGAAAAACTTTGTATGATTTACATTCCATCTGTGTTTCTATGATTACTTTGAATTGTTTATGGGCATTTTTGAACAAGATTCCTAACATATATGAATTCAACATGCCTGTGTGGATAAAAGTTTGGTGGAGGGTAATTAAAGTCTCCATTTCCCATTACACAGACATGAGTATGAATTATGCTTTGGAATATCATGGTTCAAATAATGAACTAAGATGTGTGTTTTCTTAAAGGAATTCAAGGGAAGATATTGATGTAGCCCTATTTTAGGGCTTCATCTTGTGTCTTTTTACACTTTTGTCACATCTAAACATGTTGGAATGAAAATTAGTTTCCTCAATATGCATATTTATGTCAAATACACTTATGGACATTCTTTGCATATTTTTTAGGTACTTGGCCACGCCTTGGATGGATGAGAGAGAAGGAAGGTTTTTAGGATTCCTCCACCCATGGAGGGGTCCAAAGAGAGCCCCAAAGCTCCCTCAACCTACCCTTAGCATCCAAGAGTAAATCCAAGCAAAGAAGTCCATGGATCTGAAAGAATGAAGTACAAAGTGTTGTTGAAGACCCAAGCACGATCGTGGTGTCAAGGAACGACTGTGTTGATGAGAGCGAAAATCATAGTAAAATCAAAGATTCAACAAAGCCATAACAACCTCAACTGAACGGTCATGCTAGCTAGCATGACCGTGCCAAGGAGCCCCCAAAATGGTCATGCCAGCTAGCACGGTCGTGTTGCCAAAGATTAGTATGGCAAGTTGAAGAAAATGACCTCCAACCAAGTCACCCACCACAATCGTACTTGTGGGCTCCGATCTCCAAAACCCAAGATAAACACATAACTTCGAGTTTAAACTTAGCAGAAGCGATTCGATTAGCAGCAGAATACCAAAAATCAGCGGAAATTAAAAACTTTTTGAGATAAAGCATTGAAACCATAAAACTTCATTCATAAAAGGAGATAAACTGTTTACATCTCTGTCAAATTACTTCTTGAGTAATTATACACATCATGATTCAAAATCTCAAGAATCATAACAAAACTCAGACCAACAACTCCAAGACCTGAGAGTACAGAGGACACATAGGACTGACTCTATCTACACCACATAGCAGGCTAAATCTCCACCTGAGATTTACTACTGCTCCTGGTACTGCTACTGCTGGGACTGGTCACCTATAGACCGGTTCCTCCGTCTTCGACGACCACCTAAAAAGTTGAAGTCTACGGGGTGAGACAATTTTAAATAATTGTCCCAGCGGGAGTTATAACTCTCCACTACAAGCTTTATAAGGCAAAACAAAGAATAACTTAAGCAGTAAAAGCTTTCAAAGTATTCAACAGCAGTTTTAGTAGTAAGCAGGAGTTCAACATTTATGAAACATGAAGAACATATGCACTATACAGTGTAACATCAATCAATTAACTCGTAGTTATCTCTAACAGGTATACTACGCTGTAGATTATGTTTTTCAAACATTATTATCATGCCCTGTGGAGATGAGTTATACCACTCATACTCCAACCGATCACTGTTACGTGCCTCGGTATCATACTAGGTCATTGAAAGAGCCGAATTTCTCATGACCTTCACCTTCCTCAATCAGTAAGAGGATTACTTGCAGGACATCTTATGTCTCTGCTATTATAGCTTACCAGGGTAATCTGGTCCTTCGCTATTTTAGAGTTACAGTGGCGTTCTGTACTCTCTTCGTCATTAGGAGATTTCGTGTTTACCTTCCACTGATACGGTATCTGTGCTTTCTTTGTCATCAGGAGATTTCGTGTTTACCTTCCACTGATGCGGTATGGATTTGTAGTGAAGGATTGACGGATTACACATCTACATCAATACCTACACTAGGATGTAAGGTTCTACACATCCATATACCCCACATACTCAAAAGTATGTGATCCAGGAGTTCCCTTAGGAAAACATGTTTCACCATTATTTGATCTCTGACAATGATGGATCTATGATCAGGGCTCTACATGGTATGATTACACTTGATTAGTTAGGTACATTCAGTATTATTTTAACATCATACATTGTTCTCAAACAATAACATTAGCATAGCAGCTATGAAGGGAGAATATTAAATGTAACAAGCCTAACTCACATTAATTATCATTTCTCAATACTCTCATCACAAGTCATCTCTAAAGCATGACCTTGATGGTATTTATGGCTCTCACAGCCCATCAATCTCATAAGATGCCACTGACAAGGCATCAAGATATTTTACTATTCATAAAGCTAACAACATGCTTTCAATGAATGTAGCATCATCATCCATACCTGGATATGATCATCCTCATATAAGAACCTGCATGGTTAATTCAATTGATAAAAGCAATTCAATTCAAGAATTATACCTTCACTCTTGCCATAAGAGCTAAGTTCCCTGATTCTCATCAATTAGGGTTTACTATTCACATTACATGTCATCACCCTAGAATTAGGGTTTACTATTCACATTACATGTCATCACCCTAGAATTAGGGTTTACTATTCACATTACATGTCATCACCCTAGAATTAGGGTTTACTATTCACATTATGGTGAATTGAACTCATAACATCATTATGTATGAGGAACATCATCATTGATGCTCTCAGATTTAGGTTAAGATTCATCATTTATCATAATTAGGGTTTCCATGATCTCACATAGGTGGATCATACCCTAATCATGCACATTCATGTGTATTGAAGGTACTTTACTTGAGTTTCCACCATAAAAGGGTACTTTCTCTCTTATGATACTTTCTCTCTCCTCTTACTAGTAGATGGTGATAACACCACTCTAGATCAGGTTGGGTTAAGTCCTCATTGACTAACATAAGTCAAAACATCACTATCATGTGATTAGGGTTTGATTAGAACAAGGTATCACTCAATTGAACCTTTCAAGGGCATTTTGGTAATTTACCCATTGATCATCATTATGGGTCAATTCATTAGTCACTTAGTCCCTTAATATCTTAAGTTACCATTAGGGTTTAGATTAGATCATCATTGAACCATTTACACCTTCAAGTGATTAAGTATAAACAACCTTGAAGGTCTCCAATTGGTTTCAACCTTCAACCTCCAACCCATATAAATTTTAAACGACCTTGAACTTGTTTAATCTCAAACGAACCTGAACCCATTTGAGCCTTAAACGAGTATGGACACATTTAGGCTTAAACGAGTGTGGACCCGTTTGAGCCTAAACGAGTGTGGACCCGTTTGAGCCTAAACGAGTGTGAACCCGTTTGAGCCTAAACGAGTGTGAACCCGTTTGAGCTTAAACGTGTGTGACCCCATTTGAGCCTAAACGAGTGTGGACCCGTTTGAGCCTAAACGAGTGTCAACCCATTTGAGCCTAAACGAGTGTGGACCCGTTTGAGCCTAAAAGAGTGTCAACCCATTTGAGCCTAAACGAGTGTGGACCCGTTTGAGCCTAAACGAGTGTGAACCCGTTTGAGCTTAAACGTGTGTGACCCCATTTACAAATTGAGTCAATTAGTATGAGCCTCAAACAATTGGACACCAATTTGACCTTCAATTGAAAGCCAATTAGAGTTAAGTCTAACTCAATTAAGGTTTCCAATCGGCTAATCATCAATTTCCAACAATGTGAATCAAATTAAGGTTGAACCTATCAATTGAACTCCAATTGGGCCCAAACTTGGCCCAAACGGTCTTGAGATCGTTTGGACATCATCCAAACGGTCTTGAGACCATTTTCCCAAAGTTTGACCAAAAACCAAGTTGGTTGGATTCGGGTTGAACTTGAATTAGGTCTAAAATCAGCATTTTTGTCAATTCATCAACTTATTACAATTGGACCCTCAACCCATCAAATTACCTCAACTTTAGACCTTAAAACGGTCTTGGGTTGTGCCCAAACGGTCTTGAGATCGATTGGAGGAACCCCCAAATGGTCTTGAGACCGTTTGGGTCCTTCAACCCAAAACTCAACAAAATCTATATATGAAAACAGCAATTTCAGCCAAATTAGGGTTAGGATGTTGAAGTGCCTTCAACTCTCAATTGGTTAAGAATTTAACTTTGATTCTTTGCAGGAATGAAACTCAACATATTATGAACAGGAATCTCAAACGGTCAACGCTTGGTCAACTCATTCAAACGGGTTGAACCCGCTTGCCCAAAAAGTTCAAGTTAATCAGTTTGGAAAATCAGCACTTAATTCAATTCGATTGCCTAATTGATTGGCCTTCAACCTACGATTCCTTTGGAGTTATCCCCTCAAATTTGGTGGGTCATTAGCCTACATGATTATGAACAGGAATCCCAAACGGTCAACACTTGGTCAACACCCTCAAACGGGTTGAACCCGTTTTCTCCAACCGACCTTGTGAACCCGTTTGCCCTTCAAACGGTTTGGTTAGAAGGGGGGGGGAACCAGGACCGTTTGATAAAGTAACTTTGGTAATCACACCCATCTTCTTCAACCTCTATCAAGGACGGTTATACCACCGTTTTTCTTGCAAAAGTGCAAGGAAGAAGGGAGGTAGAAGGAGAACTAAATGCTAAAATTGCAAGAACAAATATGCATATAAAGCAAAGAGTTTAAAGTTATAAAACCCGCCTTAAGGTCGTTCCTTGAGCTCCAAGCTTCCAAGCTGCAAGCCTCTAATGGTTTCTTGAGCTCCACAGGTCGGCCAAGGGTGCTTCTCCAAGGAAATTTTGGGAAAAGATGGCTAGAACGAGAAAGCTAAGTGAATTAGCCATGAAACCAACCTTATACAAGAATTTTCTCCATGAATTCAAGCTAGAAGGTGGTGTTCTCTTACCTAGAAGAGGTTGGTCGCCCTCCTCTTCTCCAGAGCTCTGTCCTAATTCGGTCTAAGAAAGAAAATAAGAAAGGAAGTGAAGGAAACGTTCCTTTACAAACAAAGGAAGGGTGTATATATATCTTGGGGTCATTTCCAACATAAGGACAACTAGTTTCTCCTTTTCTTAATTAGGTCCCTCCTTTCTTATAGGAACGTCCCTTCTCCTTATTATAAGCCACGTTTATCCCTTTCATACTTAAGAAAAACTCATCTTAAACCCAAGGTCCAAAGGTGAAGAAGGTCAACGTTCAACTAGGGTTCATACATGAAAGATCTCCATACCCATATATGGTGAATTTCATGCACAAAGATCACTTTTCTTATCTGATTATTAATTGATGTATCCCTTTCATCATTTCTACTCTAAATGATGCCAAGAGTCATATAAGATTCTCTAGAAGGTGTACTTTACAAATTTCACCCACAATTTGGGTAAATTACACTTTACTCCAAATTAGGGGTTTTAAGCATTAGGATCACTCCACAAGCTGCATCTGAATGCCCAAGCTTGGAAAATCATTCATGCCTAATCATATTCACTCATATGATGTCTCAACATCAAAAGAACATCTTAACCTGTGAAATTGCAAGTTAAACCCTTAAACTGGGTAATTTGCACATGGGTCCCTGCATTACAAAACAATGCTACAACTTTGTTTATAAAGGAGCAAAATTGAAATATATGTTCCTGAGGAACTTAATTATATGCCAGAGAATACTCACAGGTGTTTAATTACATAATTAGGCAAAACTTCCAGGGTTAGGTTATAAACCAGGTCAGGGATGTTACAAATTATCCACCCCTTACAAGGATTTCGTCCCCGAAATCGATAAAACGCATTAAGAGAAAAGAGTAGGGTATTTCCTTCTCATCTCATCCTCTAGTTCCCAAGTGGCTTCTTCAACACCACGGTGGTTCCAGAGGACTTTCACAAGACTTATATCTTTCTTCTTTAACTTTTTAATTCTGTTATCAAGAATGGACACTGGTCCCTCCTCATATGTTATATCTTCATTCAATTCTACTTCCATAGGTTGTAGAACTGACTTGGTGTCGGGGTGACATTTCCTTAGAATGGAAATGTGAAAAACAGGATGTAACTTCTGCAACTCCTGAGGTAACTCTAGTCTATAGGCTACCCTTCCAATTCGCTCAACGATTGGATAAGGTCCCATAAATCTAGGAGCTAACTTCCCTTTTCTTCCAAAACAAAGGACTCCTTTCCAAGGTGAGACCTTGAGATACACTCTGTCTCCAACCTGGAACTCTAGGGGTCTACGACGTTTATCAGCATACGACTTCTGCCTATCCTGTGCAGTCTTAAGCTGTTGATGTATAACTTTAATCTTCTCTGTAGTTTGCTGCACAAGATCAGGACCTAACAACTGGTGCTCACCAGTCTCATACCAACATAAGGGTGATCTACAACGTCTACCATACAAATCTTCATAGGGTGCCATATCAATACTATGTTGATAGCTATTATTATAGGCAAACTCTATCAAACTTAGGTGTAGATCCCAACTTCCAGGAAACTGGAGAACACATGCTCTTAACATGTCTTCCAAGGTCTGTATAGTCCTTTCAGACTGTCCATCAGTCTGTGGGTGAAAGGATGTACTAAACCTTAACTTGGTGCCTAAAGCTCTGTGTAACTGCTCCCAAAAATGACTTGTAAACTGGGGACCTCTGTCAGAAACTATAGAGACAGGAACTCCGTGCAATCGCACTATCTCATCAACATATAACTGAGCTAGCCTTTCTGCATAATATGTTGTTTTGATAGGTAAGAAATGTGCTATCTTTGTCAACCTATCAACAATTACCCAAATGGAATCATGTCCTTTGCTTGTCCTGGGTAGGCCAACAACAAAGTCCATGGTCGCATGGTCCCACTTCCACTGTGGTATGGGTAAAGGTTGCATTGTTCCTGCAGGCTTCTGGTGCTCAGCCTTAACCTGCTGACACACTGGACACCTCATCACAAACTCTGCAACATCCTTCTTCATCCCGGGCCACCAATACATATCTTTCAAATTTCGATACATCTTGGTGCTCCCTAGATGCATATCATACATTGAAGAATGAGCTTCTTCCAGGACTAGCTTCCTCAGGTTATCCACATCTGGCACTATCATCCTCCCATGATAGCATGCCACATGGTCATCTGAGTCATGGAAACCATCTCGTTTTTCATCACCATACTCAGACCTGATCTGTTGAACTGCAGCATCCTCTAACTGTGCCTCCTTTATCTGCTCTCTTAGACTAGGTTTAATATGCATCTCAGCTAACAAACTGGATAACAATGACATCTTCAACTGTACATTGTTTTGCCTTAAAGAGATAAGCATATCTCTCCTAGAGCATACTAAAGAACTTAGTTGTGCTCTATCCATGGTTGATGTTGCTGATTTCCTGCTCAAGGCATCTGCAACCACATTGGCCTTGCCCGGATGGTAATCAATCGTACAGTCGTAGTCCTTGATTAACTCCATCCAGCGACATTGCCTCATGTTAAGCTCATGCTGAGAGAAGATATACTGAAGATTCTTGTGGTCTGTGAATATCTGGAATGTTTCTCCGTAGAGATAATGCCTCCAGATTTTCAAGGCATGAACCACAACAGCTAACTCCAGATCGTGTGTCGGATAATTCTCCTCATGCTTCTTAATCTGTCGGGAAGCAAAAGAAATCACTTGTTTATCCTGCATCAACACACATCCAAGTCCATTCTTGGAGGCATCACATAAGACTACATATCCTTTTCCTTGCTCAGGTAGCACAAGCACAGGTGCACTTGTCAACCTCTCCTTCAACAGTTGGAAAGATTTTCGACACTTATCACTCCAAGAAAAAGGAACATCTTTCCGGGTTAACTTGGTCAAAGGTAAGGCTATAGAACTGAAATTCTTAATAAACCTTCGATAGTAACCAGCTAACCCCAAGAAACTTCTAATCTCCGTCGGTGTTTTTGGTTGTTCCCATTGTAGAATAGATTCTACCTTTTTAGGGTCAACACGAATACCCGAGGCAGATATCACATGTCCAAGAAAAGACACTTCAGGTAACCAGAACTCGCACTTGCTAAACTTAGCGTATAGCTTATGTTCTCTTAGCAAGGTCAAAGTTTGGTGAAGATGCTGCTCATACTGCTGAGCATTCTTACTATAAATCAGAATGTCATCTATGAAGACGACAACATACTGATCAAGGAAAGGTCGGAAGATTCTATTCATGAGTTCCATAAATGCAACTGGTGCATTAGTTCGTCCAAATGACATAACCGTGAACTCATAGTGACCATATCTTGTCCTAAAGGCAGACTTGGATATGTCACTGTCCTTAATGTGGAGTTGATGATATCCAGATCTCAAATCTATCTTTGAGAAGACTGTTGCACCACACAACTGGTCAAAAAGATCATCAATCCTCGGCAAAGGGTACTTGTTCTTTATTGTTACTTTATTGAGTTGTCTGTAGTCAATGCACAACCGCATTGACCCATCTTTCTTTTTAACAAACAAAACCGGAGCACCCCAAGGTGAGGTACTCGGTCGGATGAAACCTTTCTCAAGTAACTCTTGAAGTTGTTTCTTGAGTTCTGCCATCTCGGCAGGCGCCATCCTATACGGAGTCTGGGCTATGGGTTTCGTATCTGGGATCAAATTGATCTCAAAATCAATCTCCCGAGGTGGTGGTATACCAGGAAGTTCTTCAGGAAACACATCCTCGAATTCCCTGACTATAGGAACTTCAGCAGGATTGGGACTCTCCTTGGTAACATCTACCACATGGGCCAAGAATGCATAACATCCTTGCCTCATCAGCTTATCAGCAACCATAGCTGATACAAGACAGGTGGGAAGAATCTTTCTTTCTCCTTAAAAGATCCATGTGTTGCGTTCATCAACAAACACAGCCAACTTGGACTCACAATCCAAGACAACTCTATACCTCTCTAAGGTATCCATTCCTAGGATTATATCAAATCCTTGCATATCAAGTGGTATAAGATCCACTTGAATGCGATGATCAGAAAAGAAGAGGATGCAGGGAGAACATACCTCCTACAAAACGGCAGACCCTCTCAACGGAGTCTCCAACAACAAACTATCTGCCCTATGACTGACAGTCATATTGCAGTTGCGAATCACTCTTTGAGTGATGAAAGAGTGCATAGGACCCGGGTCAATCAGAACAGATACTACACAAGATTTAGACATATCAGAATATAAAAGTTCCATCTGACCTGCCACTACTTGTGGATTGACCACTGCCTCTGGTGGGTTCATAGCATAGAACCTCGCTGTAGCCTAGTGTTGAGGTGGTGCTGATGATCCAGCTTGAGACGCTTGCCCGCGTCCTCGAGCTGCTCCTTGAGATTGCCTTCTCTATGATCCCTGTTGACCTTGTCTCGAAGGCTGTGTCACACTGACAGGCTTAGATCGGCAATCCTTCATCAAATGTCCCACCTTACCACAGTTGTAGCAACTTCTCTCCAGTTGTTGTGGTCTTGGTGGTCCAGTAACTGACATTGATGCAGAAATGTGAGTCCCTTGAGGCGGTTGACCCCGTCCTCTACCTCTACTTGGTGACCATTGAGTTTGAGAACTCGATCTGGGTGGTGAAGGGTTAGGTGCAGAGAATCTAGGTTTCTTGGAATCCCTAGATGAAGAACCCTAGAACTGTGGATATCTTTTCTGGGTTTGCCTCTTCTCAACCACAGATCTCTCTATCCTTCGGAATGACTCAACGAAGGTAGAGAATCTCTCTCGGTTTTCTAAGGCAGACACAGGGGTTGACATATCAGCATTCAAACCCTTCTCGAATCTCCTGATTCTTTCCTCTTCTGTGGCAGCCATGTGCGGACAGAACTGCAGCAACTCCATGAACTTAGCTTCATACTCGCTAATGTTCATCATGCCCTGCCTCAATCTCTCAAACTGAGAGATCTTCTCATCTAGGAAGGTCTTCGGGAAATATCTATGAACAAATTCCCGGTGAAACTCTTCCCACAAGATATCTATTCCAGGTCTCTTCTGCTCTTCCATGTTCCACCAGTGACCAGCGCTTCCCTTGAGAAGATAGACAGCATGTCTAACCTTCTCAGTTTCCGGGATATTAAGAATCCTAAAATCCTTCTCCAACTCTGTCAACCACAGATCAGCATCTGCGGGGTCGACAGTCCCAAAGTACTCGGTAGCTCCGACACGACATAGTCACTCGAACGTCTTCCCGATACCTTGTCCTTCAGGCTGGACAGGTGCCCTAGGTGCAGGCATGGGCATCCTGTCGGGTATGTGTGTCATGGCAGTCATAAACTGCCCAAACATTGTCTGAACTGCTGGGTCACCCATATTGGCTGGGTCAAACTGGGGTGGCTCAGGTGCAGGCTGTTCTATTTCTGGAACCCTCGCACCGCCTTGAGGTGCACTAGCACTACTCTCTGCCACGTACTCATCATGTGGTTCTACCATCCTTATGTATCTTCTTCTCCTGAGGAGTAGAAGATTCTATTAGATAAGGAAGGAACACTAAGGATAGACTCGACATCCTAAGTCCTATGCCTCTGTAGACTCAGCGAACCTGGAGCTCTGATACCACTTAATTGTGGGATCTGATCTCCAAGACCCGAGATAAACACATAACTTCGAGTTTAAACTTAGCGGAAACGTTTCGATTAGCAGCAAAATACCAAAAATCAACGGAAATTAAAAACTTTTTGAGATAAAGCATTGAAACCATAAAACTTCATTCATAAAAGGAGATAAACTGTTTACATCTCTGTCAAATTACTTCTTGAGTAATTATACACATCATGATTCAAAATCTCAAGAATCATAACAAAACTCAGACCAACAACTCCAAGACCTGAGAGTACAGAGGACACATAGGACTGACTCTATCTACACCACATAGCAGGCTAAATCTCCACCTGAGATTTACTGCTGCTCCTGGTACTGCTGCGGCTGGGACTGGTCACCTATAGACCGGTTCCTCCGTCTTCGACGACCACCTAAAAAGTTGAAGTCTACGGAGTGAGACAATTTTAAATAATTGTCCCAGCGGGAGTTATAACTCTCCACTACAAGCTTTATAAGGCAAAACAAAGAATAACTTAAGCAGTAAAAGCTTTCAAAGTATTCAACAACAGTTTTGGTAGTAAGCAAGAGTTCAACATTTATGAAACATGAAGAACATATGCACTATACAGTGTAACATCAATCAATTAACTCGTAGTTATCTCTAACAGGTATACTACGCTGTAGATTATGTTTTTCAAACATTATTATCATGCCCTGCGGAGATGAGGTATACCACTCATACTCCAACCGATCACTGTTACGTGCCTCGGTATCATACTATGTCATTGAAAGAGCTGGATTTCTCATGACCTTCACCTTCCTCAATCAGTAAGAGGATTACTTGCAGGACATCTTGTGTCTCTGCTATTATATCTTACTAGGGTAATCTGGTCCTTCTCTATTTTAGAGTTACAGTGGCGTTCTGTACTCTCTTCGTCATCAGGAGATTTCGTGTTTACCTTCCACTGATACGGTATCTGTGCTTTCTTCGTCATCAGGAGATTTCATGTTTACCTTCCACTGATGCGGTATGGATTTGTAGTGAAGGATTGACAGATTACACATCTACATCAATACCTACACTAGGATGTAAGGTTCTACACATCCATATACCCCACATACTCAAAAGTATGTGATCTAGGAGTTCCCTTAAGAAAACCTGTTTCACCATCATTTGATCTCTGACAATGATGGATCTATGATCAGGGCTCTACATGGTATGATTACACTTGATTAGTTAGGTACATTCAGTATTCTTTTAACATCATACATTGTTCTCAAACAATAACATTAGCATAGCAGCTATGAAGGGAGAATACTAAATGTAACAAGCCTAACTCACATTAATTATCATTTCTCAATACTCTCATCACAAGTCATCTCTAAAGCATGACCTTGATGGTATTTATGGCTCTCACAGCCCATCAATCTCATAAGATGCCACTGACAAGGCATCAAGATAATTTACTATTCATAAAGCTAACAACATGCTTTCAATGAATGTAGCATCATCATCCATACCTAGATATGATCATCCTCATATAAGAACCTGCATGGTTAATTCAACTGATAAAAGCAATTCAATTCAAGAATTATACCTTCACTCTTGCCATAAGAGCTAAGTTCCCTGATTCTCATCAATTAGGGTTTACTATTCACATTACATGTCATCACCCTAGAATTAGGGTTTACTATTCACATTACATGTCATCACCCTAGAATTAGGGTTTACTATTCACATTACATGTCATCACCCTAGAATTAGGGTTTACTATTCACATTACTTGTCATCACCCTAGAATTAGGGTTTACTATTCACATTATGGTGAATTGAACTCATAACATCATTATGTATGAGGAACATCATCATTGATGCTCTCAGATTTAGGTTAAGATTCATCATTTATCATAATTAGGGTTTCCATGATCTCACATAGGTGGATCATACCCTAATCATGCATATTCATGTGTATTGAAGGTACTTTGCTTGAGTTTCCACCATAAAAGGGTGCTTTCTCTCTCTTATGATACTTTCTCTCTCCTCATACTAGTAGATGGTGATAACACGACTCTAGATCCGGTTGGGTTAAGTCCTCATTGATTAACATAAGTCAAAACATCACTATCATGTGATTAGGGTTTGATTAGAACAAGGTATCACTCAATTGAACCTTTCAAGGGCATTTTGGTAATTTACCCATTGATCATCATTATGGGTCAATTCATTAGTCACTTAGTCCCTTAATATCTTAAGTTACCATTAGGGTTTAGATTAGATCATCATTGAACCATTTACACCTTCAAGTGATTAAGTATAAACAACCTTGAAGGTCTCCAATTGGTTTCAACCTTCAACCTCCAACCCATATAAATTTTAAATGACCTTGAACTCATTTAATATCAAACGACCCTGAACCCATTTAAGCCTTAAACGAGTATGTACCCATTTAGGCTTAAACGAGTGTGGACCCGTTTGAGCCTAAACGAGTGTGGACCCGTTTGAGCCTAAACGAGTGTGAACCCGTTTGAGCCTAAACGAGTGTGAACCCATTTGAACTTAAACGTGTGTGACCCCATTTGAGCCTAAACGAGTGTGGAACCGTTTGAGACTAAACGAGTGTCAACCCATTTGAGCCTAAACGAGTGTGGACCCGTTTGAGCCTAAACGAGTGTCAACCCATTTGAGCTAAACGAGTGTGGACCCGTTTGAGCCTAAACGAGTGTGAACCCGTTTGAGCTTAAACGTGTGTGACCCCATTTACAAATTGAGTCAATTAGGATGAGCCTCAAACAATTGGACACCAATTTGACCTTCAATTGAAAGCCAATTAGAGTTAAGTCTAACTCAATTAAGGTTTCCAATGGCTAATCATCAATTTCCAACAATGTGAATCAAATTAAGGTTGAACCTATCAATTGAACTCCAATTGGGCCCAAACTTGTCCCAAACGGTCTTGCGATCGTTTGGACATCATTCAAACGGTCTTGAGACCGTTTGCCCAAAGTTTGACCAAAAACCAAGTTGGTTGGATTAGGGTTGAACTTGAATTAGGTCTAAAATCAGCATTTTTGTCAATTCATCAACTTATTACAATTGGACCCTCAACCCATCAAATTACCTCAACTTTAGACCTTCAAACGGTCTTGGGTTGTGCCCAAAAGGTCTTGAGACCGTTTGGAGGAACCCCCAAATGGTCTTGAGACCGTTTGGATCCTTCAACCCAAAACTCAACAAAATCTATATATGAAAATAGCAATTTCAGCCCAATTAGGGTTAGGATGTTGAAGTGCCTTCAACTCTCAATTGGTTAAGAATTTAACTTTGATTCTTTGCAGGAATGGAATTAAACATATTATGAACAGGAATCTCAAACGGTCAACGCTTGGTCAACTCATTCAAATGGGTTGAACCCGTTTGCCCAAAAAGTTCAAGTTAATCAGTTTGGAAAATCAGCACTTAATTCAATTCGATTGCCTAATTGATTGGCCTTCAACCTACGATTCCTTTGGATTTATCCCCTCAAATTTGGTGGGTCATTAGCCTACATGATTATGAACAGGAATCCCAAATGGTCAACGCTTGGTTAATGCCCTAAATGGGTTGAACCCGTTTGCTCCAACCGACCTTGTGAACCCGTTTGCCCTTCAAACGGTTTGGTCAGAAGGGGGGGGGAACCAGGACCGTTTGATAAAGTAACTTTGGTAATCATGCCCATCTTCTTCAACCTCTATCAAGGACGGTTATACCACCGTTTTTCTTGCAAAAGTGCAAGAAATAAGGGAGGTAGAAGGAGAACTAAATGCTAAAATTGCAAGAACAAATATGCATATAAAGCGAAGAGGTTAAAGTTATAAAACCCGCCTTAAGGTCATTCCTTGAGCTCCAAGCTTCCAAGATTCAAGCCTCTAATGGTGTCTTGAGCTCCACAGGTCGGCCAAGGGTGCTTCTCCAAGGAAAGGTTGGGAAAAGATGGCTAGAACGAGAAAGCTAAGTGAATTAGCCATGAAACCAACCTTATACAAGAATTTTCTCCATGAATTCAAGCTAGAAGGTGGTGTTCTCTTACCTAGAACAGGTTGGTCGCCTTCCTCTTCTCCAGAGCTCTGTCCTAATTCGGTCTAAGCAAGTAAATAAGAAAGGAAGTGAAGGAAACGTTCCTTTACAAACAAAGGAAGGGTGTATATATATCTTGGGGTCATTTCCAACATAAGGACAACTAGTTTCTCCTTTTCTTAATTAGGTCCCTCCTTTCTTATAGGCACATCCCTTCTCCTTATTATAAGCCACGTTTTTCCCTTTCATACTTAAGCAAAACTCATCTTAAACCCAAGGTCCAAAGGTGAAGAAGGTCAACGTTCAACTAGGGTTCATACATGAAAGATCTCCATACCCATATATGGTGAATTTCATGCACAATGATCACTTTTCTTATCTGATTATTAATTGATGTATCCCTTTCATCATTTCTACTCTAAATGATGCCAAGAGTCATATAAGATGCTCTAGAAGGTGTACTTTACAAATTTCACCCACAATTTGGGTAAATTACACTTCACTCCAAATTAGGGGTTTTAAGCATTAGGATCACTCCACAAGCTGCATCTGAATGCCCAAGCTTGGAAAATCCATCATGCCTAATCATATTCACTCATATGATGTCTCAACATCAAAAGAACATCTTAACCTGTGAAATTGCAAGTTAAACCCTTAAACTGGGTAATTTGCACATGGGTCCCTGCATTACAAAACAATGCTACAACTTTGTTTATAAAGGAGCAAAATTGAAATATATGTTCTTGAGGAACTTAATTATATGCCAGAGAATACTCACAGGTGTTTAATTACATAATTTAGGCAAAACTTCCAGGGTTAGGTTATAAACCAGGTCAGGGATGTTACAGTACTACCCAGCATGGCTGTGCTACCTAGCCCCCACTACAGTCATGCTACCAGCCTCCGTTTCCCCACTTTCAACCTGACATTTTTCCACTTTCTAGCACATCTGATCCCTACCACAACGGCCACCATGGTTGTGCTGCCACCCAAAACCCTACTTTTTATGAACTATTTCCCCCATTTTACTCCCACTTACCCTAGTGCTTCCCCACCACCTATATATACTAGAGTGGAAGCCACAACACAAAGGTTAGCATTCGTTACCGCCCCCTTAGTATTCAAGAGCACTCACCTATCTTCATCCCTTCCCTACTCCATTTCCACCTTCCACTACCTCAAAACCCTATTTTCCTAGGGTTTTGACTACCATACCTCATACTTCCATGCCATTTTCTTGCCTTGGAGAAAGGAGCTCGTTCTATAGCATCTTGGAGGTGAAGAAGGAGGAGTCTTCTCCATGATGGGCTATTTGGCGGTAAAATGATACTTTGATGCCATGTTGGGGGGCTTATCTTGAAAAACTATATATTTTCATTCCATGATGATTGATTTCTACTTGTATCTTACTTCCCATGTGTCTACTTGCGATTTGTGCCTAAAAATATGAATTCCTTGTGGTTTTATGCTTGAAACCATCTAAGTCTAGGAGAAGATAGCATATGTGAGGCTATTTAGTGATTTGCTTTTAGGTCCAACTAGTAGATCCCTAGATAGCACCCCATCTTCCAACACATATAGGCATTTTCCTACTCCTAGTTGTAATGTATAAGTAGCTAGTACATGATTGCTTAGTGTAATTTCCTGGGAGTTTGCTAAAAGCTAGATGGTAAGTAATGTGAGGTGAAATACCCTTACATATACTCCCCATTCCTACCTTTGGCTCCCAATTACACTAAACACTCCTATCATACAATCCTATATTAGCCAAATCCAATTGAAATCCCACCTAACCTTTGTCCAATTGAGCCTTGTAAGGATAGATAGGGTGTGTAAGGGTGTAGTTCCCCTTCCCACACTATATCCTATCCAGGGCCAACCAATAGTCTAGGGTGGTTCCCTTGCATTTGAATACTTGTTTTGTTTAGCAATCTAGAATTAATGTTTAGGTTTTTCATGAGATGCCCCCAACTAATATCTTAGTATCATTCCCTAAACGGACCACTCTTCCCATAACTTGCTTGAAAATTCATCTTTCTTTTTTTTAGTTCATACTTGTTTAGTTTATTAGTTTAATTTCTCTTTAGTCAATTATTAGTTCTTGCTAGTTAGTCCTTGCTAGGGTAGTTAGTGCATCTTTGTGCTTGCTTAATCGAGATAGTGGTAGTTTAGGTCTTTAATTGCTCTAGTTCCTCAATTGTTAGTGTAGTGTAGTTTTGTGCTCTTACTTAAGTAGTTGTCTTTTTTGTTAATTAGAATTGCTTGCTTAGGGTTAACTTAGGGTTCTTGCTTGTCTAGTTTTCTTTCTTGTTCAATTTCTTGCATTATAGTGTAATCAACCAAAACCAAGATTAGATCCTAAGAACCCTAATGTCTACTTTAGAAATGTAGCCCACACTAAGTAAGCTCTAGTGCCCTATCTCTCCCTGCAGATCGACCCTTTTCTTACAACTTTCATATACAACAACATGACTTCGTGCACTTACGAGTGAAGTGTGACTGGTTTCAGTGAGTGTGTTAGAATAAATCCACTATAAATTCAAAATATCCAAGTGTGTTTGAGACCTAGGTCTGCATCTAACCAAACCCAATTGGTTATGTGTAACCCAAGGCAAGGAGAAAATGCACCAACCTTTCTGGCTCTGTTATCAGGGACAAAAAGCACTATATCTACCTAGTAGTTATGGTGTTGACTCTCCCCTTGGCACCGTCTTTTTTCGGTTTGTATATATGTGTTTGAGAAACACACCAAGCATTCTGGAACCGTTGTTAGGGACAAAAAGCACCATAGCAACCTAGTAGTTCTGGTGTTGACTCTCCCCTTTGGCACTGTCTTCTGCCAGTTTGTCTGGTTGCATTTGAGAAATACACCAAATATCATCATATGTATGCTTGTTAGTTAGAAGACAATAATTTAGTTACCTAGGTGGCTAATATGAGGAAGTCATTAATCGTATTTACATGTGAGATATTGACAAAGAGGAAATTCAATCCATTTTGTGTTTGTTAGTATAACTACTTTATTTCTTATTTCTTATTAGTTGAGCCTAGGTGCATTGTATCTCTAATTCTTATATTCATGTATGTACACTTAAGTGAGGATCCATCTGCCCATATAAGTATACCCATGTATCTATGGACTCCTATATATAGGAGATTTGTTACATTTTTATAGACTACTGAATATATAGTTACTTCCTTTTATATGGTATCAGAAGCAGTACTCCAACCCTAATTCTCCCCATGACTTTCTTTCCCCTCCCTCTTTCTTATATCCCTTCCCAGTAGTTTCCACATGTGATCTTGATCTTCATTTGCGTGATGTGATTTAGTCTTTGATTTCCTCTATGATGTAGCATGGGCAAGTACACATTCATACTTGTCATGAAGACACATATTTCTTCACCCTAAAGACATGTATGCAACATATCACACATATTGAGTTGTGACTTTTTCCTTTATTGATGCATTATTCTTTCCTGTAGACATGCACACAATATCACACTCTGACACATTTGTCTTCTCCTTGCTATGTCTATTTGATCTATGTACTAAAGCAATGTTAGCATTTGTCGTTCTCACATTGGAATGAGCCTCCTGTGCATGTGTCACACAGAGTTAGAATTAGTGGGCAAAATATTGATTTTGTTGAATATGCATGATCTTCTCCATAATTTTATATTGTCTCTTATGAATGATCATTTCATTTCAAAGCAATGATGTTGGTGGAGGGAGAAGCTTATTTCATCAGTGTGATACTTGATATAGAGGGGTATTTGGATAGTTGTTGCTCTTCATTGATGCCATGTCACTTTTCAATTTGCTTCATGTGTCAGTGGGCCTACAACAACAACAAAAAAAGTGAAACAAAAAAGGTGAGCCAAAAGACCTCATGCTAATTTGTGAAGCACTAAAAAGGTAAAAGGGGCCAATTCTTTTTTCCTCCTCTTTATGTAGTTTTCCTATCCCACATGGTTGAGAGTCATTACATGCATTAGGGATATCTAATTATGCAATTCGGAACACCTTTATTGTTGTGATTTGTTTCGCTTCATACAACACTTATTCTGATAGTACTGTCTTTGTCTCTTCCTAGCATGCTTATTTTGGTAGTGTTTTTCCTACCATACTTATTCTACTGGTGCTTTTCCTACCATGCTTATCTCGATCGTGTCTTATTTCCATAGTGCACTCTCAATCTGGTACTCTACTATATTTTTACAATGTTTGAAAACAAAACTATAATCCATAATTATATGCCACATGTTACGGTAATTAAACTCAATGTTGATAACTATTTATTGTGGATGAATGTAGTTTCTACTTTTCTAGAATCCTATGGCAAACTATAATATATTAGAAGATATGCACCAAAAGAACCAAATGAGAATAAATCAGGGGTAATATCAAGGTGTTCTCTTGGCTCTGGACATGTGTAGAGCTAGATGTGGCTGCTAAATACATGTTGCATTAAAATTCAAAAATCATACTGGAAAAGATGAAGCAATTCTGTACACATGAGGATAATTGCTTCTAGATATACAATTTTATGGGTAACATCTTTTCTGAATGTCGAGGTGAGTCTTTTTTATTCAAGTATTTTAATTCCATGAAGGATGTCCTGAATAAACTAGACTTATTCTCAACCACCACCTATGTTGAAGTGACAAAGGAACATGAAACTAAAATTATTAGGCAAATAATAGTGGCCTTTGTCCCCCAGAGAGTGTCATGTGCCAGCTTCTTCATTTTGAGATCGTGATTCCATCAAAAACTTATGTATTTCTACCATAGAATTAGATGTCTTCTACTCCAAACCATTCCCATGATGTGTTTGAAGTCTAGACTACAATGGAACCTACTACACGGGTTTGTGGATGGGTCCATGAAATTCATACCGAACCAAGACCAAAATGTACTTATTGCAGAAAATTAGTCCATGTTGAGGATGTTTGTCATTCCAAACATAACTATGCTAGTCTTTATGGATGAGCACATCAAAGGATTGTGAACATGTAGCTCAAATATCTACATCCCTCACTCATTAAGGTCCTCTGATAACTACTATGACCCTATCCTGATTAGAAATCCAACACATATTTTGTTCACAAAGGAGTATGAACAACTCTGACAAACTAGACACTAGTCGGTGATTCACCTTTTAACAGTAACAAGTCAACATCATCCCCTGCATGGAACAATGGTGCACCATCATTTATGATGTTGTCAACTGATAAATGTGTATCTATCCTTTTTATTTATATCTTCTAGATATCTTTTTAAGATTATTTTCTTTTTTATAATTAATTATCTTAGTTTACATTTTTTATCTTTAGTTAGAGTTTTAATTGTATGTGTTTGAATTTTGTATAAAATGGTCAAATCACTCCAATGATTAAATACTCTTGGAATATATTTGTTCGATCCCCAAGTGCCTAAAATTCATGTATACCTACACCAAAAGTTCCTTAACTTTTGCGTTAGAACTCCAAATTGAGTGTACAAATACTCGTTGGAATGGAAATCTAATTTCCTAAAAATATCTTATTATTTGGATTGATTTGAGCCTTTGACGGGGTGAAATATACTTAAAATCTCTATTGAAAAAATCTACATTAAAGAGAGTTACATGGTCAAATATTAAAGAAGATAACTCAATAAATTTACCATTTGTGAGCAATCAATTAATACTAAAAATATCTTATTATTTGGATTGATTTGAGCCTTTGACGGGGTGAAATATACTTAAAATCTCTATTGAAAAAATATACATTAAAGAGAGTTACATGGTCAAATATTAAAGAATATAACTCAATAAATTTACCATTTGTGAGCAATCAATTAATATTAAAATTACAAATTTCAGATTCTCCATGTTGAAAGAAATGTTTACTTCAGAAAATTCCTAACCACATTTCTATCTAAATACATTGTTACTCCAATAGTACATGCCAAATTAAATAAATGCCTTCACAGAGGCACGAACTATAAATTGGGCAGTCAAACTTTTTTATATGGCAAAGCCAAAAGATCTAAAGACATAATTTGCATAAATAGATGATGGAATAATCACATTCCTATTTATGATATATTTTATGCATTGTAGGAGGGAAATTGAGTCATGAATAAGAAAACCAAAGACATCAAAGGAGAAGGGAAGGAATGATGATGGTTTACTTCACACATAGCCCCATATTTACAAACTTTATGAATGGTTGCATCAAAAGCTGCCTGACTAGTCTTAAAGTTATTTGAAATATTACCAGTCAATGGAGACACATAAGTGAGATCAATACAAGTGTGCTTTCCATCGGTCCAGTCAAATAATAAAATATCAATTGGTCTTGGAGCATGAAGACCATCATGATGTGTTTCTAGAAAGGCAACTAGAGCTTCTTTCAAAGTTTTTATCCTAGCATGAGAAATAATGTGAAAGAGGGCATCTTGAATGACATTGTGGCAGAACTTAAAGCGTAGGCATATGAGACAGCGCATAATGTGGTATCCAAAGGAATCAAGATTTGTCAAATGACAAAGAGGGCATCTATGCCATACTTTTATATAGTGGAAAAGATTCAAATAAAAATTCGGTCAAATGTCATAAATAATCAATACGGTCAAGGTTTGAACGTGACATTGGAATGAAGCAAGTGACTAAATATTACTGACTGACCCACACCAAAGATGAAGTAATCTTTCCGCCTTTACCAATCATTCCTATTAGATTCCCCCCTCCTTTCTCTTTATAAAAGGAGGGGGGAACTCAACAAGAAAAGGGGCATCTTGTAATCACTTGTTTTATCCCTTGTTATCTAGTTTTTGCTTCTTTCTTTACATTATGTTTGATTAGTTTCATAGTGGGGCATGGGGTCTAACCCCATTACATGTTTTATCTGATGTAACTGACTCCCTGTTTCTATAAAAGAATGTTTCTTCATCGATTTATGCTTTGATCATGGAATGATTTGATATATTCTTGCAGGTGATATGACTGTGGATCACCACAAGAAAGAACATGTAGTTCCTTAATTGTGATTACTATCCTTTCAACTTCTATCTTATACTTATTTCTCTTGTAGTAAGATTATATCTTAAGGGGGTGCTGAGATCTCGGGCCTTCGAAATGATGAACTCATAGTCTTTTGATGTGACCAACTGAAATCAGATTATGATCTTTCTAGTCATTTGTTTTGTTTGTTACACTCCACGGTGATGCGACCACCTGATCCATGAAGTCAAACACTAGATAAGAATCACATGTGTTTTGAAGAGACCTCAGAGAATCATATGTTGGATAGATTGATGAGGATCCGTATATCTCAGGACCAACGAGTTTGCGGGAATTCCAACCCTTGTGCGATTGTATTCCATAAGGACACAACCACGCGATCTTAATTTGATTATTGAGATATAGGAGTTGATTCATTGAGTAAATGCATGGTTATTGGTGGTGATCCCACGGACCCCCAGTCCTTTTTATTATTGATCTTGATTTTTTATTCCACTTTTTATTTGTATTCATAGCATAAATTGCTTGAGAAATCGGACTTTACTTCATTGTCCTTTGGGATTCAGATTTCGACCATTTTCGACATCCTTTGGGATTCAATACCATAATTGCATAAGGTTAAACTCTAGGACTTTTTCTAGTGTTTGGTGTGTAAAACGATACACATCAAATTGGTATTCATAGAATAAATCACTTGAGAAACTAGATTTTACTTCCCCGTCCTTTGGGATTTAGATTTCGACCATTTTCGACGTCCTTTGGGATTAAATACCATAATTCCATAAGGTTAAACTCTAGGACTTTTTCTAGTGCTTGGTGTGTAAAATGGTACACATCAAATTGGTGTTGTTGTCGGGGACGATACACACTATTTTTCAAATTTGATTGCTTATGTATATTTATGATTTCTTCTTTTCATAATTTTTGTTTAATACCATAATTTTTAGCTTCTTTAATAATTTTAATCTTATTTTATGTTTTTTAGACTTGCTCCACCATTATATTGCTTCATAATTTTAATATCATTTCATAATTTTTAGTTTTGTTCCATAACTTCCCTTCTTCGATTTTCATAATTTATTTTTCCTACTGAGACCCATTCCTATAATGTATCTCCTCCTTCCTATCGAGCTTCCATTCTGGTAGTACTTCTTTCTAGTTTATTTTGTATTTTTTACCATAATTTACTAGCATTGTCCCTCAATTGTTCTTTTGTAAATTCTTAACTTGCTTTAGTTTCTTTGTTTCCTTTCAAAAAATATTTAAACTTAAAATTATGAAATAATGGAGTGACTTGCACCACATATTGGGGGATGTGTGAGATGTGGCTCCTCATATCACAACATACAGGAGTGCCTCAAAATATCTCCACATGAAGCAAACATATGAATGATCTTCCTTGCGAATACTACTATACCAACCAAGGAGAAATACGAAGCACTGCACCTGGAAAGCAATGAAGAAGAAACCTGTCAGGAAATTTAGACTCTTGTCAATCAAAGAGAGGCCATGAGAGCCGATGCAAGAGCAAAAAAGGCAATTGTACAAGAAGCACAACCTGTAGAAGTGATGCAATATAGAAAAGAGATGGCCATGTGTTCTGAAGAAATTAAGGTTGCTTCATTGTAAGAACTTTGTTTAGCTCAGACAGTAGTTGTATGGGGTCTCAACTATTCATATAATTCAGAAGATGAATGGGTGGGATCCTATATGACTAAATTCATGAATTAAGAGTTTTCATGAAAAATGTTAAATATTTGTGGGCTCGAAGAACCTCCCAACAACCTAAGCCTCCATTACTCTTCTCTATTATAGGCCAAGATTCATATATTTACAAAAATCATCAAAGCTTAATTGTGGACAATTTACCATCACTCTTCCAGGGTGCACTAGTGGATCCTTTTGAAGAAGGGCTTCCTCATCAAGAGTCCTATATTCCTCGTCAACCACCCATTGTTCCACATTCATTCACCTTCGCAATAACCTTATATGCCACCATTATATTGTAGGTGATCCCTTCCAAGCCCATTTAGTTGGGAACATGTTCTATGAAGGAATCAAATCTCCCTTTTAGCATAGTAGAGGACCCCTATGACCCCATACACATCCATATCGATGAAAAGTTTTCATGATGGGGAGATGGAGAATTCCCCAACTGAGATGGAATAACCTGGAATAATCATTTGATGATTATGATGAAAACTACATCATCTGCGAGTCGTCAATGCCAAATACACCAACTTCCATGTATGGGGCAAAGGATCTGGATGCACCATGTTTGTTATAACCTCAATTTCTTCAAAATGTAGTAAAATGATGTAATTCTCTTTTCAAGAATAAAAGAAATTTATTTCTTTGATTTGTGATGAATTTCATGTGAAATGGCCTTGATTGATTGATAATGGGCTTTGTTGGCCATTGGGCCCAATTGAAAAGAAAAGAGGAATAAAAAGGAAAAGGATTTGATTGATAAAAGAGAAATATGGGAAATAAATATTTAAAAGAGGTTAAAGGCAAATAGATTTTTCCCAAGATGGGAATTCGTGCCTTTGGGATTTCTTGAGGTCCAAGGGACCCAAAATAACAAGATAATGGCAAAAGGAATAGGAATACTAATTAATTTTCATTAATTGGATAAGATAACTTGGGAGAGAAGGAAACCTTCTCATCCATTAAATTTTTTTTCCCAAATTTGCAATACTAAGAGGAACCTTCCCTTAAAATTTGAGTTAAAAAGGAGCAAGTATTTGGGAGATATAAATTTCCTAAGAAATTACTAAAAATTGGATTTATTCAGAATTAGGAAAATGATTTTCCTTTTTGATCAAATGTGGATAACACAGACCATTGGATCTTAATCCAACATCAATTGGTCATCGTCTAAGTCCCACTGGTACTAGGACTCTACTAGATTATAGAGGATTTTCCTCTCTGAATTTCTTGAGATCCATAGAGAGTGGTCATCTAATCATAGTCCCATTGGACTCAGGCGACGAAATCGCATGGAATCATCCTTGGTTTGCACATGTTTGGCCTTCCTTTTAGGAAACCCCCAATTCCCACAAACCTGACCTCGACCCTATAAATAGGGGAGGGTTATGGAGGGAACCAACATCCCTTTTTACTAGTGCAATCAATTGACCACTTCGCCCTAACCTTCGCTCCCATCACCGCAACCAACCTTGTCAGAGTCCAGCGAGTAGGGGGAGATATTGGCGAGCTCCGAGCGAGCAATTGAACCCCTGGGTAGATTCGACGGAGGAAGACGAAGCTTCCTGGATTCTTGGCGTGCTCAAAGGACGGTTAGATCGGAGAGTCAATGCTTGAGTTGACCGCAGGCCTATTGTGGTCGACGCAAGGTTGAAGACGATGACCTCACGGTCTTTTACCAAATTGCCCCTCGCCTTCTCCTAACACGTCGAGGTTAGTTTAGTCATTCAGTTGTTTTCTTAATCACAAATAGGCGCGCGCGATCATGGTCGTTGGATCCTAAGTGGACTAGCAGACCATGGATCAGATGATCCATATTTTTCTGAAAATAGCAAGTAAATCAAGTAAAAGTAATTTTCTTGATAGAATCATATCTTCTGATAGAAAACTCATATGAGGGAAGTTAATACATGAAAAATGATTCAGAAAAATTCGAGGAATGCATTAAAAATGGTTTGAAAGCCTAAATCAGTATCTTTTTGCAAAAGTATCTAATTTTGATGAAAAAGGAGTTAATTTGTGGTTAGAAACCCTAATTGTAGATCAAGGGTAGATTTCTTATTGCAATTAGGTTAATTCAAGCATGGTTAACTTGTTTAATGATAAAGTTAGTTTTTAACCTATTTTGATGATGGAGTTGCAAGAATTAGGGTTTTAATCCTAATGTTGTAATTAATACCCTTAGAAAACCTAAGTGAGGAAAAGGGAAAGAAAAGATATAATTAATCCGAAAATTAGGGTTTTGTGGTCCAAACCTGATCTTAAGGATCTTAATGGAAAATGAGACAAGATAATTAGGGTTTGATGGATATTTTGATAAAAGTGAAATAAAAGTGGTAAAAGGAAATGAAACCCTAATTATGGTCAAAACCCTAAAAAGGGGCTAGGAACCCTAGGACGATTAGGACTATTAGATTTGTATACCATGATCCATGATAGAAAATATTGGATGAATATTTCAGGTTTGAATTGTGCTTTCTTGATTTACTCTGGATTACTTGATTGTTTGGATTAATTATGCACTCAAGACAACTTGATAGGTATGTGGTTAATTACGATTAATCGCATTAGTTTTTCCGAAGGTTTCCCAGATGGTTAATCGCATTGAATGCAATCTAAACAGTTTGGATGTTCATACTGCAATTATAAAGTCACTATGGCTATCATAGTTATATATACATGTGAATTCTCACACCTACATGCCACCCTGATGGAAGATGCCATAAAGGGAAGGCCCAGGAGGGTAGACCCATGGGCACAATGAGAGGTGACTCCAGAAACCAAGCCCAAGAATGAGAAGGTGGTCTATGATGCATGACTATGGAGTACCATGAGAGGTGACTCCCAGGCACCGAGCTCGGGATTGAGAAGGTGGCTTTAAATCAATGGCAAAAGAGAAACCCTAGAGGGGTATGCCAGGGTTAGGGCGAAAGTGGTGGAGAATGACAAATTGAAAATGTAATTTGTCTTGTTAAATAATTTGATTGTGATTATTAAGTTGTTAGCCATATCTGTGAAATTTTGGATGTCCCCACATACCAGTATATTCCCGTATACTGATCGATGTTTTGTTTGTCGGCGTTTTAGGTACAACCCTGAAATGAACAAACAGTAAAGTGACACATTGTGAAATTAAGAAATAAAGTGCAAGGAGGATTAGATAGATTAATTCAAGCTCTGGATAGATAGATTTCCAAAGTTTTTTCAAAGGTAAGGAAAGTTTTAATTTTATACCCAATTCCAGTTTAGCTAATAGAATTTCATAATTATTATTGATTATTTGTCAAACCTTTGATCCGATTTATTGGGATAACGACTCTGATCTCTTGGTCTTCCTTAAGTGGGGGTTACTGGGAGACGGGGTCATTACAATTGGTATCAAAGCATAGGTTCATCATCTAATCATTAATAATTATTAAATTTTACAAATTCCATAGAACCAAGGGAGTTATTAGAGGAGTGTTCGAAAGACTGAGGTGTCTAGAAAAGGATCACTTCCGGGGGCTGGCAATATTTTCCTCCACACCGCTAGTCGGAATACGATGACTCCCAGATTATGTGACTTCCTGGCCGATGTCTTAGGATATGACTCAAAATAAGATACCTATAAGACTCTCTCCTCTTGTTCATCCCTTCTCAACTTAAATTGCTATTAAGGATTTCTCAGGATTAGGGTTTTCTCTCTCTTCCTCACCCTCTTGAGGTATGGTTTAAGGATGATAAGGCATAAGGGATCCTCCACCAAATTAATTAAAAGATACATAATTAAGATGTCATCGACATAAGTATAAGTGGTTAGTTATAGACTAAAGATCTGTTTGTGTACTTATGTAGATGGCTCGTATAATGGTTGTGGAAATCCCCTTCTCCACCAGCGGAGGTGGACCACCCCATAAAGAGAATGGGTCTTCCTAGAAGAGGAAGCAAAATCATGGGGGTGAGACCTCCAAGAAGAGAAAGAGACCTGAGGAGGCTGTGCTGGAGGCCCCCAACCCTGAACCAATGCCCAGGAGTAACCTAGACCAGAAGGAAGGACTGGGATATGAGGAACACCATGGGTATGAAGAGGAAGCCCGGATGGTAGAAGACCAACCCAGTGGTCAAGAACCAGCCGTGGTGGTTCACACAACAAATGCAGTTTGGATGGAACAACAGAAATAACTGACTGAGGCTATATGTGCCCTGGCTCTTAGGGACATAGCTAGGAATGAGTATGGTGAGCCACTTCCTGTTCGAACTCGACTGGGAGCTACCATCCTGGACTTCGTCAAGCTAAATGTTGAGATGTTCTGGGGAGAAGACAAGTCTGAAGTGGTTGACAAGGCCGAAGCTTGGCTTCTTGTAGTCGAGAATGGTTTCCGTATGCTCAAGGTGCAGCCAAATAAGAAGGTTCTATTTGCTACTCATCTTTTGGAAGGTGCAACAAAGATATGGTGGGAAAATCATATCACGGGAAGAGACCTAATCGAGGAATCGATGGCGTGCACCGATTTCAAGACCATCTTCACTGCCAGATTCATCCCCGTCTCAGCCAAGAAGGAGAAGGAGCGAGAGTTCACCAACATGACACAAGGAAGCTCGTCAGTTGCGGACTTTGGTCGCAGGTTCCACATCTTGGAACGTTTTGGGCACATGATGGATGAAGAAATAAGGGTGGACCACTTCATCGAGTGTCTGCACCCTGCCATCAAGACACATGTGATGGCTAGTAAGCCAAAGACCTTCTCTAAAGCCTACAACACCGCCTTAGACATGGAAAGGATGGTGATGCCTATACAGAATCAATCCAAAGGGTCCTTGGGTTTCACTGAAGGAGCTCAAGGGTAGAAGAATGAACACAAGAAGAGATAAGGGCGTAACCACAACAAAAATAGACATGGACACAAAGGCAAGCCCCATGGCCGTCTTCAGCAATGTCGCACCTACGGACGTACACATCCTGGGAAGTGCCGCTTTGAGAAGAAGGTGTGCTTCAGATGTCAACAAGAAGGACACTTCATCGCCAACTATCCACAGCCTAACCCAAGAGGACCTTTGGGGTCACAACTTGTGGCAGCATAGCCAGTAGTTGCAGCACCCCTAGCCGGAGTACCTCCAATTGGAGAGAGAAGGAAAGCCAGAGTGTTCGCCATTGACAATGAAGAAGCACAGGCAAATGCTAATAGGCTGATCAAGGGTAATAACCCTTAGATGTTTTTCCTTTTAGTTCAGTAGATCATGTAATAACTTTCTGATATGGTCCAAACTATGTAGGCTTGCTGGAAGTCATGGGATAAAATGTAAAAGCACTTTTTGATTCTGATTCTACTAATACTTTTATTTAGAGAAATCTGGAAACTATGCTTGGTCTGGATATCAAGGATTTGGGTTATGTTTTAGATGTCACAACCCCGAGTGGTCGTATTTATACCTCTCTTTTGAAAACCCTTGTCTTTCCAGTAAAGTATCTGAACCATGAGCTTCCCACTGACTTCATCCTTCTCGATATGAATGATTTTGATGTAATCATCGGTATGGATTGGTTGTCCACCTATAGGGCCCAGATTGACTGTAGAGAGAAGAAGATTATCATTAGGAAAACCGGCCACCCACATTTCACCATTCTAGGAAGGAAGGATGTGACAACTAGCCTTTATGTATCTGCTTTGAAAGCTGAACGAATTCTATCCAAGGGTTGTCGAGCCTACCTAGCTCTTGTTACCATGCCGGAGGTTAAAAAGCAATCCTTAGAAGAAATAGAGGTGGTCCAGGAGTATGCGAATGTGTTTCTAGATGACCTACCAGGGATTCCCCCTGAAAGGGGAATAGATTTCTCTATTGATCTAGCTCCTGGGACTAACCCTATATCTAAGGCACCCTATAGAATGGCCCCTGCAGAGTTGCTTGAGCTAAAAACCCAGTTGCAAGAGTTGTTGGATAAAGGCTTCATCCAGCCCAGTACATCACCTTGGGGAGCGCTAGTCCTCTTTGTGAAAAAGAAGGATGGGTCACTTCGGATGTGTATTGACTATCAGATGATTAACCAAGCAAACATTAAGAATAAGTATCCTTTTCCTAGAATAGATGACCTATTTGACCAACTCAATTCAGCTCGAGTCTTCTCCAAGATCGATTTGAGGTCAAGATACCACCAGGTGAGAGTGAGAAGTGAGGATATACCTAAAATGACTTTTCAAACCCGATATGGTCACTATGAGTTTGTGGTCATGTCGTTTGGATTATCCAATGCACCTAGTGTCTTCACGAACCTCTTGAACAGTGTGTTCCAACCTTTCCTTGACTCTTTTGTGATTGTATTCATAGATGACATTTTGGTGTACTCAGATGACCTAGCCCAACATTGTGACCACCTGGGTAGAGTCCTTGATATTCTGAGGAAGCATAAGGTTTTCAAAAATTTCTTGAAATGTGAGTTTTGGTTAGACCGAGTCATGTTTCTTGGACACATCATCTCAGGAGGAACGATCGCCATAGATCCAGCCAAAGTATCGATAGTTCGAGACTGGTCGGCACCGAAGAACCCCTTTGAGATTCACAGCTTCTTGGGGTTGGCCGGATACTACCGTCGCTTCATCAAGGATTTCTCAAAGACTGCTTTACCGCTAACCATGTTGACCCAGAAGGATGTGAAGTTCGTGTCGTCTGACGTATGTGAAGCTCACTTCCAAGAATTGAAGGAGAAGTTGACCACCGCCCCTGTGTTGACTCTACCTTCTGGCAATGAGGGTTTCATGATATTCACTGATGCTTCCAAGATGGGACTTGGTGTGTTGGAACAGAATTGACATGTGGTTGCATATGCTTCCAGACAACTTAAACCAAATGAGGTGAGTTACCTGACACATGACTTGGAGTTAGCTGCTATCATCCATGCTTTGAAGATATGGCGACATTACCTGTACGGTGCTACCTTCGAAATCTTCACCGACCATAAGAGTTTAAAATACTTGCTGACACAGGGAGACCTAAACCTACGACAATGACGATAGATGGAATACATGAAGGATTGCGACTTCACCATCGCCTACCATCCTGGTAAGGAGAATGACGTGGATGATGCTTTGAGTCGAAAATGGCTTAAGTGTGCAGCTATTCTATCTAGTCAGTGGAAGAGTTTGGAGGAGCTTGTGGAATGGACTCCACAACTATTAGAGGACCGAGTTCGGTTGGCTAATATCCAGATTCAATTTGAGTTGTTGAGTGAGATCATAGCAGCACAGTTGACCAGTGAAGAGCTAGACAAGATGAAAGGTTTAATCATGAAGCCACAAACTCATCTATCTGTGGGAGTAGATGGAGGAATCAGGTTTAAAAATCGCATATGGGTTCCAGTGGATTCATCGATAAAGAAACATATCTTGCAAGAAGCTCATGGATACAAATACACAGTACGCCCAGGAACTACTAAGATGTTCAAGGACTTGCAGAGGTTTTTCTGGTGGCCCAGAATGAAGAAAGACATTGCGGCATGTGTGTCTAGTTGTCTTGAGTGCCAGATGGTGAAGGCTGAACACCAATGACCCGACAGTCTTTTACAGACGATAGAGATTCCAGAGTGGAAATGGGTGTAGATCACCATGGATTTCATGGTGGGTCTACCCTGAACCAAGAAAGGACATGATGTGATATGGGTTGTGGTCGATCGTCTTACCAAGTCAGCACACTTCCTTGCCTGAAAGACCACTGCTAAGGTTATAGACCTAGCTAAGTTGTATATCAGAGAAATAGTGCGGTTGCGTGGTGTACCAGGATCGATCATCTCTGATAGAGATCCCAAGTTTACTCCCAAGTTGTGGAAGCAAGTTCAAGAGGAACTTGGTACCAGGTTGAAGTTTAGTACAGCTTATCACCCCCAGATGGATGGTCGCTCAGAAAGGACAATCTAGACATTAGAAGATCTATTGAGAGCTTGTGTGCTCGATTGGGGTGGCTCATGGGAGCAGTACTTACCTTTAGTTGAGTTTGCCTACAACAATATCTACCGAGCCAGTATCGGGATGCCTCCGTATGAAGCTTTGTATGGGAGACCATGTAGGTCCCCACTTCACTGGGATGATGTGGGTGAGAGCACCCTGTTGAGGTCATATGAGATCCAAGTGTATGCTAATAAATTTTCTTTGATTAAGCAAAGACTGAAGAGAGCCCCGGATCGACAGAAGTCATATGCTGATACAAAGAAGACTGATGTGCATTTCACTGTGGGAGAGCATGTGTTTTTGAAAATCTGACCGCTCCGAGCTATAGCTAAGAATAGAGGAAAGTTGAGTCCCCGATATGTGAGTCCTTTTGAGGTTTTAGAACAGATTGGTGAAGCTACATACCATTTGGCATTACCCCCTCAATATAGCATGATGCATGATGTGTTTCACGTGTCTAACCTGAAGCGATATGTGCAAGATCTGAGCCATGTGCTGAGCATTGAACCTATTGAGTTTCAAGGGAAGATGACTTATCGTGAGTCACCTTTGCGGATTCTAGATACTAAGGTGAAAGAACTCAGATGTAAGAATATAGAGATGGTAAAGGTTCTTTGGAAGCACCATGGAGAGGATGAGGCCACATGGGAGCTAAAGGCAGACATGGAGAAAGCATACCCAGAATTGTTTGTTTGATTGCTTGAATTTTGAGGGAAAAATTCCTATAAGGAGGGGAGGATGTTATAACCTCAATTTCTTCAAAATGTAGTAAAATGATGTAATTCTCTTTTCAAGAATAAAATAAATTTATTTATTTGATTTGTGATGAATTTCGTGTGAAATGGCCTTGATTGATTGATAATGGGGTTTGTTGGTCATTGGGCCCAATTGAAAAGAAAAGAGGAATAAAAAGGAAAAGGATTTAATTGATAAAAGAGAAATATGGGAAATAAATATTTAAAAGAGGTTAAAGGCAAATAGATTTTTCCCAAGATGGAAATTCGTGCCTTTGGTATTTCTTGAGGTCCAAAGGACCCAAAATAACAAGATAATGGCAAAAGGAATAGGAACACTAATTAATTTTGATTAATTGTATAAGATAAATTGGGAGAGAAGGAAACCTTCTCAGCCATTACAATTTGTTTCCCAAATTTCATACAAAGCTAGGCAATATTAAGGGGAACCTTCCCTTAATATTTGAGTTAAAAAGGAGCAAGGGTTTGGGAGATACAAACTTCCTAAGAAATTGCTAAAAATTGGATTTATTTAGAATTAGGAAAAGGATTTTCCTTTTTGATCAAACGCGGATAACAGAGACCGTTGGATCTTAATCCGATGACAATCGATCATCGTCTAAGTCCCATTGGGACTAGGACTCTGCTTGATTACAGAGGATTTTCCTCTCCAAATTTCTTGAGATCCATAGAGAGTGGTCGTCTAATCATAGTCCCATTGGACTCAGGAGACAAAATCACGGGGAATCATCCCTAGTTTGCACATGTTTGGCCTTCATTTTGGGAAACCCCAATTCACACGAACCTGACCTCGACGCTATAAATAGGGGAGGGTTATGGAGGGAACCAACATCCCTTTTTACTAGTCCAATCGCTGTGGAAGAAGCCAAGGATCGTTTTTGTGCGATCAATTGCCCACTTTGCCCTGACCTTCACTCCCATCACAACAGCCAACCTTGCTGGAGTCCGGTGAGAAGGGGGAGATATTGGGGAGCTCCGAGCGAGAAATTGAACCCCTGGGTAGCTTCGACAAAGGAAGATGAAGCTTCCTGGCTTCTTGGCGAGCTCAAAGGACTGTTAGATCGGAGAGTCAACGCTTGAGTTGACCACGGGCCTGTTGTGCTCGACACAAGGTTGAAGACGATGACCTCATGGTCATTTACCAAATTTCCCCTCACCTTCTCCTAATGCATCAAGGTTAGTTTAGTCATTCATATGTTTTCTTAATCAGAAATAGGTGCGTATGATCGTGGTCGTTGGATCCTAAGTGGACCAGCGGACCATGGATCAGACGATCCATATTTTTCTAAAAATAGTAAGTAAATCAAGTAAAAGGAATTTTCTTGATAAAATCATATCTTCTGATAGAAAACTGGGATGAGGGAAGTTAATACATGAAAAATGCTCAGAAAAATAGGAGGAATTAAATAAAAATGGTTTGAAAGCCTAAATCAGTATATTTTTGCAAAAGTATCTAATTTTGATGAAAAAGGTGTTAATTTGTGGTTAGAAACCCTAATTGTAGATCAATGGTAGATTTCTTATTGCAATTAGGTTAATTCAAGCATGGTTAACTTGTTTAATGATAAAGTTAGTTTTTAACCTATTTTGATGATGGGATTGCAAGAATTAGGGTTTTAAACCTAATGTTGTAATTAATACCCTTAGAAAACCTAAGTGAGGAAAAAGGGAAAGGAAAGATATAATTAACCCGAAAATTAGGGTTTTGGGGTCCAAACCTGATCTTAAGGATCTTAATGGAAAATGAGACAAGATAATTAGGGTTTGATGGATATTTTGATAAAAGTGAAATAAAAGTGGTAAAAGGAAATGAAACCCTAATTATGGTTAAAACCCTAAAAAAGGGCTAGTAACCCTAGGACAATTAGGCCTATTAGATTTGTATACCATGATCCATGATAGAAAATATTGGATGAATATTTCAGGTTTGAATTGTGCTTGCTTGATTTACTCTGGATTACTTGATTGTTTGGATCAATTCTACACTCAAGATAGCTTGACAGGTATGTGGTTAATTATGATTAATCACATTAGTTTTTACGAAGGTTTCCTGGATGGTTAATCGCATTCAATGCAATCTAAACAGTTTGGATGTTCATACTGCAATTATAAAGTCACTATGGCTATCACATTTATATATACATGTGAATTCTCACACCTACATGCCACCCTGATGGAAGATGCCATAAAGGTCAGGCCCATGAGGGTAGACCCATGAGCACCATGAGAGGTGTCCCCAGACACCAAGCTCGGGAATGAGAAGGTGGTCTATGATGCATGACTATGGATCACCATGAGAGGTTACTCCCAGGCACCAAGCTTGGGATTCAGAAGGTGGCCTTAAGTCAATGGAAAAAGAGAAACCCTAGTGGGGTATTCCAGGGTTAGGGAAAAAGTGGTGGAGAATGACACATTGAAAATGTAAATTGTCTTGTTAAATAATTTGATTTTGATTATTAAATTGTTAGCCATATCTGTGAAATTTTGGATGTCCCCACATACCAGTATATTCCCGTATACTAATCAATGTTTTGTTTGTCGGTGTTTTAGGTACAACCTTGAAATGAACAAACAGTAAAGTGAAACATTGTGAAATTAAGAAATAAAGTGTAAGGAGGATTAGATAGATTAATTCAAGCTCTGGATAGATATATTTCCAAAGTTTTTTCAAAGGTAAGGAAAGTTTTAATTTTATACCCAATTCTAGTTTAGCTAGTAGAATTTCATAATTATTATTGATTATTTGTCGAACCTTTGATCCGATTTATTGGGATAATGGCTCTGATCTCTTAGTCTTCCTTAAGTGGGGGTTACCGGGAGACGGGGTCATTACAATGTTTCATAATCCTCCAAGAAGACATATAACGCCATGTGATTGTTTACGAGGCTGACAAACCAATTCTTCAAATACTGACACGCTCCGCCCTACATATAGATCCAAGCAACAAAAAGATAGTTTTGCCAAATCCTTTTCCCTATCTTCCATATTTGGCACAACATGTGTTACCTGTCGGGCACACACCAATCTCCCCCAATTCACATTCATCTCCAACACTTTCTTCACAACTAAGGGAAGATTTGTGAATCCTATTAGAGGTACTTCGAGGAAAGATGAAATATGAATCACCTTTTGAGCATCGTCAGCCACCCAATCACTATGTGCACTATGAAACTCCACCAATCAAGGTCCCAGTCCACATCCATATTCTATTCAGTTGGACATTTTTCGAGCTACCATGACCACCTAGAGATCTCTTCCATTCTTTTCCCTCCATCATGGATTTATGTTTACTTGGTACAATAAAAATTTTAAGCCCAGGGTAGAGGTGGGTTGTAAGTACTCCTTCCACCAACTGTATCTTATAATTTTTTCTTTCCATTATGTTATAATTTTCAAAAAAATATTGACCCTTGTCTAGTCATCCAGATGGATATAAATTTTATACCAATACACCTCTTCCATCGAATGCAGTAAATCTTCCTTGCAAATTATTCTACAAATGTCCATGATTAGAACCCATAATGTCACCTATGATCTCAAATTAGCACTACTCCTTGGAAATGTTAGCAAGCCTTATTGCATTGATAAGAATCAAATGCATTTTTTTTCTAGTTTGAACTATTGAATTGCTTATCGGATTTTTACTATAGAGTGTCTTTGTACAATTGTATAGAGGCAAGGGGTTGTATATGCACTATATTATATCAGACTTGTATATGTATATATACATAGAGTATGTTAAAAATAAAGAAGAAAGACAAAATGCAAAATGGGAGAAATTTTATACCTCCCTCACTGATATATAGTACCCCCCAAACTTATCCCACACTCTGTCCCAGAGTAGTGAGAAAAGATAAGGTGAGGTAGTGATAAGTCAGAGAGGGCTAGCTGGTGAGCGTGCCTCCGTCAGATATAAGCTCCCATACATATTCTCCACGTTTGATGTGATAGTCGATGTGGTGTAGCTTGTCAGGCGTTTGTTGTAGCATCACCGAGCTAATGATCCATTCTAGCATGAAAATGCCGCAATCATTGGATAGAGGAATTTGTTGTGGACTGCTGTGGCAGAACTGAAGCTCGTGCCATTTTCTTTCTGCCGTCTCCAAGAATGGCTGGAGTAGCACTGCCACCTCTGTATAGTATTTCCTTACTAAGCGCTCCAGGGGTGTCAATGCTATTGATGTACACTGCACTGGATGATCTTTGTTGCTATCTGAGCTGTTGTAGAAGATTCCTGCTCGAGGGTGAGTGTACATCGTCAGGAGCATCCAATGGTTGTAGTGTAGGATAGGTAGAAAGATGACACGTGGCATTCTGCTCTGTATCTCTACCAAAAAAGATTGCTTTGCTCCTAACTCATCAGCAAGACAGATGTCGTTGAACAACATTGGATGGGAAATGTATGTGTGTTCAAACTTCTTCTGTAGTATCCATATGTAGGCGACTGCCACTGATATCGCCAAACACCCTCCTTCTTTCACCATGTCCCTTAAATCTTCAACTGGGACTATGACACTGTCTACCTCGTAGATGACGTCTTCGGGGGTAGAGTCAGCTAACTTCTGTAGGATCTCATTTACCTGCTCCTATGTCAGTGTAGAGCACGAGAAATGGTCGAAGTTGCTGATCATATCTTCTGAAGCACCAGGTGAAGCGGGGCCATCTCTTGAAAGAATTTCTTCTAGAACATCCATCTGCTTGCCTGCCCCGTACACGTCCGTGGTGATCTCGGTTTCTTCCTCTAGAGGGTTGCTAGGTTGGGAGGATTCAGCTTCATAATCACTATCCAACAACTGTTCTGGGATGCCTGCGTCCTGGAAATAGCACTTGTCTTTAATCAGCATCAGCGCGTAGACGCTCTTGAGCTAATCGAAGTTCTGGTTGCTGAGTTGCCTTATGAATCCAAAGACATGGAGCAAATCTATGGTACGGAGGACTAGAAATGCGCTATTTCTGCTTCCCACTTCTTCTTAGATGGGGAAGTCTCTGATGCTAAAGAAATTCCAAATGCCGGAGTGGCATTGGATTCTGTGCTTGATCACTCAGAGAAGACACAGTGGAAGGAGCCTCAAGATCTTGTCTTTGGGGCGTATGAAGATGTGTCCTGAGCGTGGGACCTGCTCGTTGCAGTAGCTGAGAAGTTGGACATCATGATGCTGGAGGTATACCACACACAAGAACCAATTCTTTCTATGCTTGTAAGGGGCCAACACAAAGGTAGCATTGTGGTCTTCAATATGCTTCAGCATGTTGGCCACTTGCACAGAATCATGCAACCCCATCATTAGCCTTCTTTCCAAGGCTGGGGTGGCAGTGTAGATCAATTGTCGGCCTATCCTGGTGCTGAGATTCTCGAGTATAGCACCTTCTAGGACCCTAAAAAGCTTCTTGGAGACGATGGATGGTGAGCGGAATATGCTCCTCAGCTCCCCTCATCATGTGGAGAAGTACCCGTTGCTCCAGACGACGTCTTCTTCATTAGCTTGCAACCTCAAGACCTTGTTTAGCAGTTTCTGGTCTCTGATTGTCAAGTATCTGATGGCTTTCCTTTCAAAATCTACCATCTCAAAGGAATGGATCTCCTACGGCTCACAAAACTCATCTTCCATCAAGATCCTTCTTCTAGGGGGTGTCTGTCATTGACACAGTAGATGTCCCCCCCTTCTCCCTCTGATTCATCAGAAGAGTCCTCCCTGATGCTGATCGATTCATCGTTGTCTTCAACTTCATCTAGGGGGGTTGAGGGAGCAGATTCTTCCATGCCGTGGGAGCTCGCTTGTCCTACTGGAGCCCCGTCGGCTGTCTTGTGTGTCGTCCCTTCCTCGGGTGTTGTGGATGGCCCATTGGAGGAGGAAGGAGACGATGTCCCAGAGGATGACGCTAATGAGGAGGGCTGGGAACCTGAGCCAAGAGGTGATGGAGACCTCTGTGGCTGTCTTGAGCGGGGGTGGCCATCCCTCCGGTTCAGCCTTTCCTCAACTACGCCGAGGCGTAGGAGGGCCTGCTGTAATGTGGCGTTAAGTGCCTCTAGTTAGCCGGGAAGGCCAACTAGAGCTAGCAGCTGCCGCTCTTGTTCGCTAAGCCTCTACTGGAAAATAGAAAATTTGCGGGTGAGGGAAGAAAAGATAATTGAGTGGTCGCTCGTTACCTCCCGCAAATGGTCAAATTCTTGACCAAGGATTTCCCCCAAAGACGGGGGTGCTGTGTCAGATCGCCCTCTCGATCTCGTGATGCTCCTCGCACGTGTAGGTCGGTCCGAGGACTGCTTGACTTCAGGCGGGTCCGAGCCCATCTGTACAGTCCACGAGGGTGTCTCTTCAGGGTGAGGCATTGGCACCTTCGTGGCTGCCTCTACCTCGCCTGTTTGTGGTGGTGGACAAGGGCGCGAGGTAGGTGGCCATTGTTCTATCATCAGGTTGTCGACGACCTCCTCCACAGCTATTACTGGTGATGTTGGCGGCGACGTCGGAGTGGGCTGCACAACCCTAAGCTCTGTCTCGAGGATCTCAACGAACGCCCCATTACTGGTGTCCTACTGTACCATCTCCTCTGTCGTTGAAGGAGCAAAAGAAACTTCGGGAACGGTGGCTGTCTTTCCCGCGACAGCTTCCCTTGGGGCTATCATCGTTGTCTTAGCTCCGGTTGTCTCAGTGACCTCCACGATCGCCGTCACTTCTTCTACAGCCGTGACAGTTTTTGTTGTGGTGACCGCGGCTGGTATGGGAGTAGCAACGATAGCCTTATCAGTGGCTACCACCGGTTGCACTGGGGCGGTGGGTGGCTCGGTAGGGACTGTGGAAGATTTGTCCTACTGGGCATCGAGAGGGATCAGTCTTCCTGTCACGATCTCCCTTTCTTGTATCCTCATGGTGGCAGCATAAGCGTCTTCAACCACCACATCTTGTATCTCTGTTGTGGTTAAGAACATCTTTTCTGTGTTGTAGTTGGCACAACGTGGGAGCGGAAGGAGGGTGTTTGTTCTTGCAAACTTATAGAAGTAGCATCTCCCCTCCTTCTTGATGATGCTAGCCCTCATTAGGAACTTGAGGTCGATCATCTCGTCACCTTTCATCCTTGAGACGTTGCACGGCTCCCTAGGGTACCCTAACCCTGCCGCGATCAGATTGATGACACCACCCATGCAATACTCCTTGGTGGCATCTTTTATGGGGTAAAGCCTATTCAGCAAGAAGCGTCCCAAGTTAACCACCTTGCCCTCCATCATGTACCACATGAGATGGAGTTCTTCGGTGTAGATGTTGCTCATCTCATACTTGCTGAAGAGGATACAAGCCACTATCTTGTGGATGATCCTCCAGAAGTAGGAGTGGATGGCCGCCACCTTGCTTCCCGGCTTGTAGTTTGATTCGTCGGTTAGTTTCTTTCAGACGCTGACTGGGTTGAACCTATCCCCTTCAGTGATTCTGACACCGTTGTTGAGAAGTTCTTTTTCTGCTTCACTGGAGGAGAAGATTTTGTTGAGCATCTTTTGTGATATGTCATGCTCAACGTTATACAGCCATCCTTGTAGTCTGTCTGCTCTGCCAAATCTTTTGACTTCATCTGGTCTATTTTGTACCCGGCGGAGGGACAACATGAACTCCCTTGTGAGTTCTGTGTAGAAGGCAGAGTGGCTGAAGCAAATCTTCCTCAGTCTGGCTGGTGCTAGGACATTTTCCAGCCTGTCGAAAATGCCTATCTGGTGGAAGGACGACTGATGGCAGAACTGACTTGGCCTGTAGACCTTGGTTGCCAATTCTGTGTACCGCTACCTGTGCTCATTGTCTTTGGGCATGAACTGGCCTGGAGAATGATCTAGGGGATCTGCTCCCGTTGAAGGGGCAGTTTTTGCTGCTATCCTTGGCCTCTTCTCAGCCCCATATGACACCGCTGAGTCGGGGTGCAGGCACTTCTGCTCAGCTGCACTGGCTTCTGCAGTAGCCTCAGGGTTGATCCTACGACTGTGCTCGTCTACTTGGATGACTGTCTGCTTTATTTGGGCCATTTCTATAAATATCAAACAAAATTAGTAAATAAAGATGTTACTGAACGAGTCATTCTACCCGATATCGGGTGGTGGAAAGATAGTCTTGCTACCTGATACTGAGTCTGTCTGCTAAGGTATACTGATATCAGGTGGACATACCAAAATATCTCACCCGATATAAGAGCTCGATATGGCTCAACGCGATACTTATGTCACGCGGCAAAACTCAAAGGCCGATATAGTCTTAAGTCAGAAAAACGTGACACTATCGCACGATAGACAGAATAAAACTTCCTTCCCGACATGGGCTCGTAAAGAAACACTACTCAATAATAGTGCCACCTGATGCGATAGAGTATCGGGCGACACGAGTTAAAGCTTCTTTTAGCAAAACTGGACCATAAAGTTCTTGCCTGATAAGACTAGTATCGCTCGGATGTGCGCGATACATGTATCACGTGACATGGTTGGAAATCAATGTCAAACAGAACTCGACGCGATATGTGTATCGCCCGATTCAATCTAAGGTACAGAGTGTATCGTCCATCACGAAGTCGGGCATGATATGCTTCGAACGATATAAATTTAAAAGCTTGTGTCGGGTGATAGGCATATCAGGTATACCTGTGTCATGTGGGGCTGGTGTACGACACGTGATCCGATGGAAGGGTTGACCGACACAAGAGCTGAGCGAGAGTAAATGCACGATGCGGGAGTTGGTAAAAAGTAAATATGAGTGCCCGATATGGTAACTTGCATTTACTATATATAGCCATCTCGGGCGGGGGTAAATCCGGTAAAACAGGACACGTGTCGTGAAGGGAGACAAATCATTCCCAATGCACAGTCTAATCCGTCACTTCAATCGTCGATATGCCTTCCTAAGCAAGGTTTGCGCCGCACGGCGGGTGTGTCACGCGGCATGCTGCCCGACACAAGGATGCATGCCCGATACGAAGCATTGCCCGATTCACACAACTGTAGGCGCGTAAACCTTGCCCGACACAAAGGTGTCTGCCCGATATAGATAGGAAAAGCGAGATTATTGCTAAAGAAGCAAAGTAGAAAAACACTAGGAAGAACATTCTATATAATTTTTTTAAAAGGGAGTAAAACTAAAATCAAAAGCAGAGATGCAAAACAAAGGTAAGGAGAGTGTTGATGGGTAAAACATCATTGGCAGGAAAGGAGACTCCCTACCTCATATAGTATTACCTATCAGAGCTTCATAAAACTAAACCGGTGGCCCATAAAATAAAAGAGTCGGTGCATCTGGCGCATGCACTGACTCGGGCCTTATTACAATGATAATGTTCGTAGTGTCCTTCAGAAAGGGAAAAATAACATCCTATTCTAAGAAAAGTAAAATTTTTGGGCTGCCTCCCAAAGAGCGTTGTAGTTTTCGTTCTCAGCTCAACAGGCTTCAAGTCCTTCTATACGGATCCTTCTGCTTCTTGCAGTGCTATTTCCGATCTTCGCACAAACACTTCATCTTCATAGTATCTTTTGAATTTGTGTCCATTCACCGGGAAGACCTTCTATGGATCATCTTTGTCGTAAAGATCCATCATCGCCGATGATAGATCTTCGCCACGGTGAAGGGTCCAGACCACTTAGTTTGTAGTTTTCTTGGAAAAAGACGGATAGATGATTTAAATAATAAAACTTTATCACCTTCACTCACGTCCTTTTTCTTCAGGTGGGCATCGTGCCACACCTTTGTCATCTGTTTGTAAATCCTGGCATTCTAATAAGCACTAAATATCAATTCTTCAAGTTCCTGTAGCTGAAGAAACCTTTTCTCCCCGAATAGCTTCTAGTCCATATTGAGGCATTTTATCACCTAGAACGCCTTATGCTCCAGTTCAAAGGGGAGATGGCAAGCTTTCCCGTAAATCAAGCGGTAGGGTGTGGTGTCCAACGGTGTCCTAAAAGTTGTTCGATATGCCCATAAAGTTTCATCCGGCTTAGGTGACCAGTCCTTACGAGACTTACCTACTATCTTTTCTAAAATCTACTTTATCTTCCGATTGGAGACCTCAACCGGCCATGATGTTTGGGGATGATATGGCATTGCAACCTTGTAATGGATGTCGTACTTGCATAGTAGCGATTAAAACTGTCTTTCTGTAAAATGAGAGCCGCCATCGCTAATGATGGTCCTCAGAACTGGAAACCTCAGAAAGATGATCTTGGTAAAAAGTTTGATTATTGCCTTTGCATCACAAGTCGTGGTAGGAATTTCTTCCACCCACTTGGAGACATAGTCGATAGTGACAAGAATATAGCTGAAGCCAAAATAGGATGGAAAAGGGCCCATGTAGTCAATGCCCCACACATCGAAAATCTCAACTTCAATCCAATCAGAGAGTGGCATCTCATTCCGACAGGAGATATTCCCCGTCTGCTGGCACTCATTGCAAGATCTTACAAAAGCATGGTCATCCTTAAACAAGGTCGGCCAATAAAAGCCTGACTGGAGGACTTTAAAAGTAGTCTTTTCACCACCCAAGTGCCCTCCATAAGGTGAGGAATGACATTCCCCTAGAACGTTTGGTACCTCTTCCTCTGGAATACATCTTCTATATAGATTATATGAGCACCTATTAAAGAGTAGAGGATCTTCCCAATAATAATGCTTTACATCCGAGAAGAGTTTCTTCTTTTTATTGTACGTTATTTCCAGAGGTAACTCCCCACAAGAGATGTAATTACAAATATCTACAAACCATGGTAGACTTGGCTCATCAGATCGAGCCATCAACAGGGCTTCGTCAGCATAGTTGTCGTTGACAGGCAACTGGTCTTCTTCATTGCAGATTACCCTTGAGAGATGGTATGTAACTACATTTTCCTTGCCTTTCTTATCAATTATCTCATGATTAAATTCTTGGAGCAAAAGAGCCCACCTTAGCAGCCTAGGCTTAGTGTCCTTCTTTTTCATCAGGTATCATATTGCTCCATGGTCGGTGTAAACCTTCACTTTGGTCCCAATTAAATAAGACCTAAACTTGTCAAAGGTGAAGACAATTTCTAGCATCTCTTTTTCTATCGTGGTGTAATTTACTTGTGTCTCATCTAGAGTTCAGCTGGTGTAGAAAATTACATGATGCTTCTTATCCTTTGTTTTCCCTAAGACAACCCCTACAACGAAGTCACTAGCATCACACATTAACTCAAATGGCAGCTCCCAATCCGGAGCTTGGAGAATAGAGGGTGTTACTAGGGCTTCCTTTAGCATCTGGAAAGCCTTCAAATAATAATCAGAAAAAATGAACTCTGCATCCTTGACCAGTAAATTTGAAAGAGGTTTTGATATTTTGGAGAAGTCTTTGATGAACCTTCTATAGTACCCGACATGACCGAGAAAGCTTCTTACCCCTATCACAGACTTTGGCGGGGGCAGTCTGGAAATAGCCTCAACTTTGCTTACATCCACTTCAATGCCTTTCTTGGAGACTTTATGGCCCAGCACTATGCCCTCTTGTACCATGAAATGGCACTTCTCCCAGTTGAGAACTAGGTTCTTTTCTTCACATCGTTGTAGGAACAATGATAGGTTCTTCAAACAACCATCAAAGTCTTTCCCATAAATAGAAAAGTCATCCATAAAGACCTCTACGATATCTTCTAGGAAATCTGAGAACATCGAGATCATGCAATGTTGGAAAGTTTCTGGAGCATTGCACAGTCCAAACGACATTCTTCGAAAAGCATACATACCATAAAGACAAGTGAACATGGTCTTTTCCTGGTCATCCGGTATGATAGGGACCTGGTAGAATCCAGAATAAACATCTAAAAAGAAGAAATACTAATGATGCGCTAGTCTTTCTAGAACTTGGTCGATGAAGGGAAGTGGGTAATGATCTTTCTTTGTCACTTGATTTATCTTCCTATAATCTATACTCATTCTCCATCTGGTGACAGCACAAACTACTTCATCACCCTTCTCACCTTTCACAACCGTCATACCCCCTTTCTTTGGTACAACATGAATGGGGCTTACCCAGTTGCTATCGTTGAAAGGGTAGATAATACATGCATCTCTCAACTTATTAACTTCCTTTTTTACAACCTCTTTCAACATCTGGTTCATCTTTCTCTAGGGTTGGACCTAGGGTTTGGCGGATTCTTCCAGATTTATATGGTGCATGCACAGAGCAGGGTTAAGTCCCTTGATATCCTCTACTGAATAGCCTATGGCTTGTTTATGGAGCCTCAATTCCTTGAGAAGTCTTTCCAGTTGTTCTTCAATCACACTGGAATTGACTATAACGAGATTTCTTTCCTCTTCATCGAGAAACTCATACTTCAAACCTTCTGGAAACTATTTCAGCTCTGGTTTGGGCTTAGGTGCCTTCTCTTCTTTTGGTGCCATTTCTAGGGAAGCATATTTGACTGTCTCTATAACTTCCTCACTCTCGCTCAGATCATCTTCATTTTGATTTAGGTAATCGAGGATCTCAACAACCTCAAGATCTTCAGCTTCAGAATCATAATTGTTTAATGCCCTAATAATAGGGTCTACAACTGTAGTCTCTTCTCTTATTTCTTCACAGTATTGGTAGTAGTTATCCATGAAGTAGGAAGACTCTAACAGGGATGGTCCCTTCATGGCGTCCTTAACCTTGAAATCAATGTGGTCATTTCCAACTCTTAAAGTTATGATACCTTCAATGACATCAATCAGCGCTTTCCCTGTTGCCTGGAAAGGGCATCCGAAAATGATGGGGCATTTTGGGTCTTCAATAGTGTCAATGACAACAATGTCACATGGGATGAAGAACCCCCCTACACGAATTGGAACATCTTCAACTACTCCCACTGGTCTTTTGAAAGTGTGGTCTGCCAACTCGATCCTCATATTAGTCCTAACGATCTCAGTCAGTCCTAATCGTTGTGTGAGGCTTAAAGGCATTAAATTGATGCTAGCCCCCAGGTCGACGAGACCTTTCCTTTCAATGTTATCCCCTACAACAAAGGGTATAGTGAAGGCTCTAGGATCCTTTTTCTTTGTTGGTAAATCGGCTTTAACAAAGGCCATATACATACTGGCCAGGTGTACCATTTCAATCCTTCCTCCTCTTCTTTTCTTTGTGACCAAGTCCTTGAAAAACTTGGCATAAGTCGACATTTCTTCCAAGGCATCCAGAAATGACACCTCGAGATGGAGCTTTTTCACCGACTCGATAAACCTTTCATATCTCTTCTTAAGATGTGCTTTTATGAGCTTGTGTGGAAAAGACACTCTCAGAGAGTATTGACTCCTTTTTCTGAGCAAGGTCTCCATAGAATCTGGTTCTCGGACATAAGCTTGTTGGATGCCTCCTTCAACTGATTTTTCTACAGCAACTTCGGGCTCTGGTTCTTCAGATCTGGCCAATTCAGGGCGTTCCACCATTTTTCCCGATCTTAAGACTATCATCTTGGCATATTCCATGTTAGATGGTATCTTACCTGAAGGATTTTTCATCAATTCTGCCATCTGAGCGAGCTGTTGGTCTATCTGGCGTTGATGCGTTTGCATATCCACCATTTGGACCTACATAGTATTAAGTACACCAGAGTTCACTAGCGCACTTTGCGCTAGCTGATTGTTTATAGTGTATTGTCTCTTGATGAAGTCAAAAAGCTGACCCACTAAGTCTGGCTGGCTGTTGTTTTTCGTCTGGCTTTGGCCTTGAGCTTGCACTTGCCCTTGACTCGTGTTAGCTACTTGATGGGGTTGGATCTTTCCTTGGCTTTGGTAACTATCTTTGTTTGTCTAAAAAGAGTTGGTCTTGACGTACTGCCCTTGTCCGCTTCTTTTCTCAAAATTGGGTGGTTGGTTGGGTGGATTATTCAATTGATGTGAATTCTCTGTGGCTTCCTTGTTTCCATAGTTGAAACTTGGGTGATCAGGCCTCTTGAAATTGACATAAGAGACGTTCTCACCTTCCTCTTCTTCAGTTTTGCTATCGCTCAAATCCTAAGGTCGAGTATATACACAATTATCTATTCTGTGTCCTCCTTCACCACAGGTGACACACTTCATCACCTTCTCTAGTTGTTTCTTGCCCTTTCCTCCTAACTCTTTTAGCTGTCTAACATCAGTAGCTATTTTCTGTATTCGAGACGTGATCGCCTCAAGAGCCTTGGATTCGATTGGCATGCCTTCATTTGTTGCTTTCTTAACATGTCCTTTGTCGGTCTTGTCGTACTCAGTCCCGGCTTGTAGTTCAACCATGTTTTCAATAATCTTTTTAGACCTATTGGGCTTCTTCCCAAGAAAGTCACTTCTTGCAGCTGCATTTAGCGATACTCTTTCTTTAGAAGTCAGACCATTATAGAACGTTGTTATCAGGAAACCCTTCTTGTAGTTGTGGTGAGGGCAGTCCCTCTGATACTCCTGGTATCTCTCCCAGGCTTCATGCAGGTTTTCTCCCAGCTTCTGGCTGAAAGATGTGATATTCTGCCTATTCCTGACGGTCTTCTCTATAGGGTAGAACTTGTTTATGAAAGCATCCGCTAAAGAATTCCATCCATTTAGAGATTGATGTGGCAGTCCAAGGTACCATGACAGTGCCTTGTCCTCCAAGGAGAACATGAACCCCTTGCAGTAGAACACTTCTTGTGGAACCCCCCTCATTTTGATGGTGTCGCATATATTTTTGAAAACATCGAGGTGATGGTAGGGGTTATCATTCTTGGAACTTCCTATGAAACTCTTATTTTGAATCATGGATATCACAACTGGTTTCAACTCGAAGTTTACATCATCAAACCTTGGTATTACTACTGGGCATCTTGAGTTGTTAGCTTTTATAGCTGCCATCTCCCGGAGAGTCTTTTCTTCTTCTTCGGAATCTTTACTGTCACAGTCTCTATGATTCCGCTCTTGATTATGTTGATTCCATCTATGCCTATGGCAATGACGACTTCCCTCATGATGATGATCATCCCGAGGTTGTTCTGATTTAGGTTCTTCTAGCTCTTCATGTAGATGATCGTTATTGTAACGGTCGTCGACCCATGTGGAGGTGGGTCTGGTCCAACTCTAGCATTTTGCTTGTCCTCAAAAAGAGGTGGTTCCACGTGAGGTGGCATGGTGAACGGGGTTCAACTGAACAAAGTGCTTCTTCCTTGAGTACCTGAATAGAACGTATAATCAAGTTAGAAAACCTGTGTTAATGAAACGAACTATTCTGTACACATTCAGGTTGCTACGAGCCGTCTCGGGCAAGAGCCCATCTAGGACCCCGGCACATCGAGTGGTCTTCTTGGTCGTATCGGGCTGCTGCGGCTACCGGGATGGGGTCTAAGTGAACCACTCCCGCCCCTCTTGGGTAGGGGGTGTGCTCACCTAGTATCACCCGATATACCCTTGGAACGCGTCACACTAGCTCCCAGAGCTTCCCAAAGTTGGCTTTTTGCTATGGTTTTCGACCCATCCCATCGGAGTCCTATAGCTGCTATTTACAGGCAGTGGTTGGAAGAAGTTATGGTTCTCCGGGCGCCATGTGTCCTCCATCGGCTCCATCAACATGGCTTCGGGGATGATCGACATGTGTGTCGCCCAACACAACAGGTGTTGGGTTGCAAGTGTGTCGGGTAGTCGTGACGGGTGGCGCCTGTCGGTGGGTGCCTTGTATCGTATGGCACACTTCATCCAGCTCCCTGTCGGGTACGCGACATATCGCCTGGCGGGGCTTTTTGTGTGGCACACCCGTGTCGCACGGAAGCTGTATCGAGTAGCTACGCGATGGGTAATGAGTGTGTCGGCCTGCTGGTAGGAGGGCCGATGCAGGTAAACGTTGTTCATGGGCCGGGATGGGCCTTTTGGTGGAAATATAAGGAAGAACTCTGCAAAAGGATGCAAAATTTGGTCAGAGCATAGAGCAGTTTAGTTTTGTTCAAAACATAACGAAATTGATAGGAAAAACAGTTTACATGGTAGTTTTGACAACAAAATATAGGCCATAAATAACCCCAAAAAAGGGTCTTATCAATGTGACATAAGATCAAATGCATGCATTGAGGACATGAAAAAGATAAATATTCATTAAATAATAATAGCATCCCTCATGTTGGATACACCGTGTACAAGTTCAGGAAAAGGTATTGATTTGTGGAAGATGAAAGCATGTTGTGTCCCCGAGCAATATGCCATGCCCAATCTTCCTCAAAAAATGTAGTGTCACTGAGATACATCATGTCATGCATCAAATCTTGCATGACGTGTCATCTTGTATGGCATTAAAAAAACCTGACATCAAGAAAGATTAATCGATAGGCCAACACAATGAGCCAAATTTTATTTTCAATATAAATTCCACTACCATGCTATTTTCAAAGAACTTAATGCCACTTTTAGTTTTCAAGCATAAGAAATTGACACAAATCATTTCACATTTAGTTTTCAACGATGCACATTCAAATTCTGGTGATGATCCTACAACACTTGTTGTAGACATGCAGTGTATGCTCACATGCACATTGTGTTTGATACTATTACAATGCATATCAAGCATACAATGACCCCAGATAAAAGAAGTTATTACACATAGCCATCTTGGCCAGGACATCAAATGGGGACTTTTTATTATGATGCCCCATAGTGAGCCTCTAGTTGTGCCTTGTGTATGATTTTGTAGTAATGGACTTTATATTGAATAATCTTGTGGTGGGGTGGTGACTGGACATTCTTTAGTTGTTTTTTTATCTTTTTCTGCATTCCTACTTATGTCTAGAATGGTAATGCATAATATTTTTTACTTTTTTGTACATCGTTTACATGTATTATCATATTTGTTGTGTATTTTTTCATTTTTTATTTGCGAGGGAACCCACCACGACATGGTATACTCTCTGGGCTTGAGAGGGTCTAGTTTGGTCACCCCCTTCCACTCCCAATCAGCATCGAATGCCTTTCATAGAGTTCCTTCTGTGTGGTTCGAACTCAGGTCCTTCATTGGGACCTACAGAGCTTTTACCACCTGGGCTACACCAGTGGTTCGAACTGAACATGCATTTTTTCATTAGGTATGTTGCTTGTTTGGAAAATAGCAAGTTTAAATGTAACCCAATTCAATAGATTTGAAATATTTTGAAAAAAATAATCTTTAAAAGGGCATATGTTGTCATTGTTGAACTAGTTCATCATTTCATAGAATTTCCTACAACATGGTATTATTTTCCATTTTTATTGAGATAATGATCAGTAAATACACGATTCCCTTAAATTTTTTTTATTGAGTTCTATGAACCTAAAATTTGTAGAAATTGAATGTTATGTCTTATGAAGGGTATGACATGAAAAAACACTAGAGGGGGGGTGAATAGAGTTTTTAAATATTTTAGCAATTATTTAACTCAAACAACCACAAATGAAGAATGGAAGAAGGAGACAGGTGTTTCGAGTGGTTCCAACTTTAGCAAATACTAAAGTTGTCAGTCCACTACCCGGTTGCTTACCCAACCGGGATTTTGAAAGTATTAATTTTATTACCTTCACAAGGATTTACACAAAATACAATACTTTCTTTACACCCCTTGAACAGCCTTCACTTGAAGTAGATGCACCAACTTGAGGTAGCCTTCTTGAAGTAACTCCAAGATCCCCCTTGAAGTAGCCTTCCTCTCTAGAAGTAACCTCCCGTTGCACCAGCCTTCTTGAAGTAGCTCAAGGTCCCCTTCTTCACCAAGAAGATCTTCAACCTCTCCAACCCGCAACCTCCAACCTAGGAGTAGCAAGGAGAGTACAAACAACAATGGAGAACAAGAAAGAAAATAGAAATTACAACTTATCCTTTTATAGCACAAGGCTTGATTTGCCTAGATCAAGCATGTAGATCTCCTAACCAAAGTTTATGAAAATGTAATTGCAGTGGATAGGAGATGCTAGCCTATAGGACACGAATTTTGAGCTAAGAGAAGAAGTAGCCTATTGTCACTATGCTCAGTTTCCTCACAAACAGGTTGCTCAAAGTATGCTCAAAGATTTCTCAAGTGTAACAAGTGAGTTTAGGTGTCCTAAGGCATGTCCTATTTATAGGAATGTCCTACAAGTCCTTAAGGATGTTCTAGACACCTTCTAGGGGTTTCTAAGTGCTTAACTAGCCGTTAGGTACAAGTTTGTTGCTTTAGCAACGACTAATTAATTAATTCTGTAGTTGATGTCAGAGTCCATCTCGGTCGAGAAATGGTCGACCGAGACACCTACTCGGTCGAACTTTTGTCGACCGACAGGCTCTCTGAATCAAGTGTTTTGCAACGTTTATCTCCAACTGCCAACTACCTTGTCAGATGTGTCTAACGGCTACCTGGGTCTTTCTCGGTCGAGAAAATTGTCGACCGAGAGTGTCTCGGTCGAGGAGTTAGTCGACCGAGATTGACCCTTTTTCAATTTTTCAATTAAAGCACTAAGTGTGTGTATGAGTGTGCATATGTGACACTTATTTGAAGGGGATGACCTATCTAAATGTGATGTTTAGCTAGGGAGAATCTAACGCTTGATTTACATGAAATCTAAGTACTTGTACATTATATATTTGTACAAGTTTTTACAAAGTGATTACATTTCATGAAAATATAAATATGTAAGCATATGGATTTCCCTAATTGCTTTGTCATCCACCTTATTCCTGCAACACTCAAGTAGCACGTTAGATTAACAAGAATGAAATGTTTGTCATTATCAAAACAAAGGGATTTACATATGTCCATTTAGCCAACAATCTCCCCCTTTTTGAAGATGACAAACATTTCCTAAATATAAAATAAGAAAGTATAAAAACATGTGAGTTTCATACCTGAAGATTACCTTTGTAAGTTTCTTTTCTTGTTTATAAAAAGTGTGCTTATTATTCCCCATGTATTATGGAACATGAAATCCAATCCTTTAGGGAATATAGCAACTTTCAATGTAAAGCCAAGAGTTTATGAAACTCATTGATTGAGTTTTGCACAAATACTAAGTTTTATATTTATTTCTCCCCCTTTGTCATTTCAAAAAGATATCCGTTTAAGAATAAATATTGTATAAAAAGTGTTGCTCCCCCTTAAATACATATCCGTTTTAAATAGATGGTCAATTTAGCCACAATTTTTAAATTTTAGGTTTTGCAAAAGTGTCATCCCTTTTTATTTTTGATATATTTATTACTCCCCTTACTTTGTATGCTCTACTAGAGTAGTCTTATAAGCCATATTCGAATGATTCCATAGAGGAAAACCAATATACTCAGTAAAGATAACCATTTCATGTAAAGATAACCATTTCATTGCAAAGATAACCATTTTATTTCAATCATGCAAAGATAATCATTACATTACAATCATGCAAAGATAATCATTACATTACAATCATGCAAAGATAATCATTTCATTACAACTAATACAATGGTCACCCCAAATCTCACTGGAAAGACTTGAGTATTACATCAATATCAGGGTCTTTTCCAAGAAATGGCTCAGCTCCATAATATTGGACTAAAGTTTGCCACTCCAAAGCACCTGTCTTGGTTAAAGCATATGCTTCCAAGAAGGTAGGAACACGATCAAAACGGAAATGAGCAGCAATGTCTTGTAATTGTATTGAGGAGAACTGAGTATGTGTGAGATCTGTAGATGGTGGAGGTGGAGGTTGGTAGTAGTTGTAAGATGGATTATATGGGTTGAGCATGCCAGGATTTAACGAATAAGGATATTCATCTGGTTGATTTGGAGAGAGGGTTTGCATCCTTTGATTTAGGTAGGTCGTGGCATGGTGGTTATAGTCTAGTTGTCTGCTTAGATGAAATTGTGATCCAGCAACATAGGTTAAGGTGTTTTGGATGGGATCATAGGGTAGGTTGGTAGGAGGAGGTGGTGGTGGTATATCTTGAGTAGATGTATCACCTTCCGTCCTAGCCCTCTTGTGACCAAAATCAATTCCCATTTTCTCTACTGTGTTTTTGCTTATTTTTTGTGGTCTTCTTTCCCATGTGTATCCCATATCCTCAATTTGTGTTTTAAGAAAGTGTTGAGTGATTTGGCATACAAAATCAGCATATGGGGGATTGCCAGAAAACTCAAGCATGTTCTTAAGGATTATGTGGATAAAATTTACGGGAATACGTTTGATAATGGCATAAATTGAACACATGCGAAAAATAGGAACTTCAGACTTGTTTTCTCTAGGATGTATGTTTGTGGAAACAATAAGATTGACAATCCTAGCAGCAGGTCTGAGATTAATGGCATAGTAGGTACCCCTATCTTCGTGACACGTAGTATTAGATTGAAAAATGGCTCCTTTAATGTCACTAAGACTGACGGTATGATCACCTTGGGAAAATGTATTGAGTGGATTTCCAGTTGTGAGGTCAAGAGTGTCTTGATATTCATCTAAGTCGATGTTGAGCATGTCAAGAATATCCTCTTCAGTAAATTGAAAGCTATGCCCATTGACCATAGAGTAGAAGAAGGTATTGTCATTTTCAGAATGGGAGATTAGGTTTGCATAGAACTCATTTACCACTTTTGAAGAGTAGGAAGGGAAGTAAGTGTTAAGAAATTCTTTCAAATTTTGCACCTCAAAAAGATCTTCCAGGTCGACGATGCTGAGGAAGTCCAAGACGTCAACCGGCCATCGTGGAAGAGGAGTCTTGGAGGAGAGCCTGAGATAGCGATCACCAGAATCTGCGTCGACGAAGGGGATGTCGTTGATGATCGTCAATGGTGGAGTAGCCTCCCTTCCTTTCTTGCTAGCAACTTTCTTCTTTCCACGTGTAGAGGATGAAGCCATTTCTTTGTTTTAAGGTGGAGAAGAAGCAAGAAAGTTTTGGGGATGAGGAAGCTAAGGATTGCACAAGAATACACTAGAGAGAAGCTATGGAAGTAAGAATATGAGAGTGTGCAACAATGACCCGTTTTTGGCCCTTTTATAGCAAATCAGTGACCAGGTCGGTCGACAATTTGTCGACCGATCGACCGCAACGGTCATATTCCAGACGCGCCACTCGGTCGTCCAACGGTCGACTGGTAACGGTTGGATTCCAACGGTCATATCCCAACGGTCAATTCTCAGTCGAACAATTGTCGACCGACACTAGCTCGGTCGAACAATTGTCGACCGGAAGTGTGTCCGATGTTATTTCTGTCTGAAGTCTGTCGGTCGAAAGAGATAGGCTGATCGAAATGTTTTCGGTCGAAGAATTAGTCGACTGACAGACTTACTGAGTATGAATTTTTAAGCTGATTTTTAATGCAAATGATAGACTAGATTTGTAGAGCATATACACTTTCTAAGGGAGTAACATTGTGATTATTGTTACCAATATTTGGACAATTTTGTGATCATAAATTAATTGTTCTTTTAATCACAATTTTTATATAGAAAATGATATTCAAATAAGTATTGTGTCAAACTTATTTTAGGTCGACTTTGACTACGACCATAGTGCCCCTTGGTCAAATTTTATTTCAACCAAGAGGCATATTTGCAGATTTCCAAAGTATAATATCTTCATATAATTTGATCAATTTGAAGCATAATACTCAATATGAAAACATTTGTCCTTGATTTTTCTTAGAATATAAACTTTGCTGCCGTTACATGAATATCAAATTTCACTTCTTCTTGTATCCTCATGAAAGTACGATTAATATCTTAGGTCTTTAAAGATACTAATTAAAAATTATCTTATGTAATGCAAGCATTTAAAACAACATATTACCAACAAATCATTTTGCTTGCCTATGTATCATCAAGAATGCAATAATCATTGTTCATGCAACAAGCATCAACGTTATGTATGAAATGTTGAGAGTATATCCATGATGTAAAGATAAAACAGTAGCAACATGAAATTCAACATATGGTTTCTATGTGAGTAAATCAAAGAATACTTAGGACATACCATGTAGTTAGTAATTTGACTTAAATCAATATGATCCATAGTTTTAACTAAAATTATTTAGAGAGTAAACCAAATTAATCTCATATAAGTTTTCAAAGATGATTTCCAGAATGTATACTTTGTTTTGCATGTACAACAAGTAGATAGCAACTTGAAAATCAAAAGTAGCAGATTTATTTCAGACTGGAAATCAGTGACCTGTTCGGTCGACAATTTCTCGACCGACAGTTCTCTCGGTCGACAGTTTCTCGACCGACAAGATTTCTGAAATGTTTTCTGAACTGTTAATTGCTTCCAAGTAAAAACACAATTATGCAAGTTAGATGTTTAGATACAGGAATTAATTTGATATCCCATTATGTTGAGTTGAGATAGACATAGAAATATACAACTTAGGTCTTTGGTCATATCTCAACTTAATTCCATTCATTTAGTTTGGAGGTTTTGGAACCCAAACTAACTCAACATCCTTTTTCTTATATGGACATGAAAAAGAATAGTGACCAAGGCGCAAACAATAATGACAACATATAGAATCAACCTCATATCTTTTTCTATGATTTTGGTCTAGGTTGTTCTTGGGTATATTTGTATCTGTGCCTTTAGGTACATACATAGATTGATGTGCTTGTGTCTTTTTCCAACTAGGTTTATGATATGATTTTCCCTTAGGCTTGTAACCTAGTCCTCTCCTTCCAACTTGATGGTAAGGATCATTTAAGATTTGATCAAGAATGCCATCATTATTTAGACTACTAACTTTTTGTTGTAACTTAGCAATATCATCCATTCTCTTCTTGATATCTAGCTTTGCTTGATCTAGATTAGATGATAATGAATTTCTTTCTTTTACGATAGTATCATAATCTAGATGTGAGCACAAAATAGGTTGTTTTTTAAGATCATTCACTTGAGTCTGCAAATTAATCTTTTCTAGAGAAAGGAGATTACAATTTGCTTCTACAGATGTTAGCTTAATATCATGATCTTCAATAACCTTTTTGAGATCTTCATTTTCAGATGTAAGAGCAAGAAGCTTAATATGTAATTCATCATTTGCTTTATTGGATTTCTTTAATTTCTTCTTACACTCAATATATTTATGGTGTGTCTCTTCAAGAGAAGCAACTAGCTCTTCTTTAGATAAATCAAAAAGACCTACCTCTTCTTCTTCTTCACTTATTGTAGCAATAAGACATTCTTTATGTGTATCTTCCTTCTTTGACCTCCACGGGCAACCAAGTGTTGCATGGCTTGTTCCTAAGCACCAACTGCAACTTGTTGAAGGTTGCCCCATACTTTTCCTTTGTTTGCGGTTGTAGAAACCACCACCCTTCATACTTCAAGACTCGATTAGAGCTCCTTGAAGCCTGCTCTGATACCAATTGAAAAAACACTAGAGGGGGGTGAATAGAGTTTTTAAATATTTTAGCAATTATTTAACTCAAACAACCACAAATGAAGAATGGAAGAAGGAGACAAGTGTTTAGAGTGGTTCCAACTTTAGCAAATACTAAAGTTGTCAGTCCACTACCCGGTTGCTTACCCAACCGGGATTTTGAAAGTATTAATTTTATTACCTTCACAAGGATTTACACAAAATACAATACTTTCTTTACACCCCTTGAACAGCCTTCACTTGAAGTAGATGCACCAACTTGAGGTAGCCTTCTTGAAGTAACTCCAAGCTCCCCCTTGAAGTAGCCTTCCTCTCTAGAAGTAACCTCCTATTGCACCAGCCTTCTTGAAGTAGCTCAAGGTCCCCTTCTTCACCAAGAAGATATTCAACCTCTCCAACCCGCAGCCTCCAACCTAGGAGTAGCAAGGAGAGTACAAACAACAATAGAGAACAAGAAAGAAAATAGAAATTACAACTTATCCTTTTGTAGCACAAGGCTTGATTTGCCTAGATCAAGCGTGTAGATCTCCTAACCAAAGTGTATGGAAATGTAATTGCAGTGGATAGGAGATGCTAGCCTATAGGAAACGAAATTTGAGCTAAGAGAAGAAGTAGCCCATTGTCACTATGCTCAGTTTTCTCACAAACAGGTTGCTCAAAGTATGCTCAAAGATTTCTCAAGTGTAAAAAGTGAGTTTAGGTGTCCTAAGGCATGTCCTATTTATAGGAATGTCCTACAAGTGCTTAAGGACGTTCTAGACACCTTCTAGGGGTTTCTAAGTGCTTAACTAGACGTTAGGTATAAGTTTGTTGCTTTAGCAACGACTAATTAATTAATTCTGCAGTTGCTGTCAGAGTCCATCTTGGTCGAGAAAAGGTCGACCGAGACACCTACTCGGTCGAACTTTTGTCGACCGACAGGCTCTCTGAATCAAGTGTTTTGCAACGTTTATCTCCAACTGCCAACTACCTTGTCAGATGTGTCTAACGGCTACCTGGGTCTTTCTCGGTCGAGAAAATTGTCGACCGAGAGTGTCTCAGTCGAGGAGTTAGTCGACCGAGATTGACCCTGTTTCAATTTTTCAATTAAAGCACTAAGTGTGTGTATGAGTGTGCATATGTGACACTTATTTGAAGGGGATGACCTATCTAAATGTGATGTTTAGCTAGGGAGAATCTAACGCTTGATTGACATGAAATCTAAGTACTTGTACATTATATATTTGTACAAGTTTTTACAAAGTGATTACATTTCATGAAAATATAAATATGTAAGCATATGGATTTCCCTAATTGCTTTGTCATCCACCTTATTCCTGCAACACTCAAGTAGCACGTTAGATTAACAAGAATGAAATGTTTGTCATTATCAAAACAAAGGGATTTACATATGTCCATTTAGCCAACATGACATTACTGGATTCACATATTACACAAAGTGCCAAGATGATAAGAGTGTCGTCCAAAATAGTGGGGTCACCCTTCAAGCATCAACTATGTTTTTTTAAAGTGCAAAGGATAAGAGTCCACATGAAGCTAAAATGTCATATTACGATGTCATTGAAGACATATGGGAATTTGACTACATAGATTTCAGAATTCCGCTCTTCAAATGTAATCGGGTTGATAACACCAAAGGATTTATAGTGGATGAATTGGGTTTCACTTTAGTGAACTTTGAAAATATTAGCGAGAAGGGTGAACCACTCATATTGGCATCACAGGAGAAACAAGTATTTTATATCGATGATCCTGCAAATGATAAATGGTCGGTTGTTCTTCATGCTAAAAGACTGTTCATTGAAGATCCTATAGATGAATAAGAGTACTATGATAAGTACGATGACTCCAGTCCATTCTCATTTGGGTTGCCAACACCAGCAAATATTGAAGCTAATGATGACTTGTATGTGCACGGAGATCACAATGATGGATTGTTAATTGATAAAAAATTGCAATATTAGAGGCATGTTTATATTTTTTTATATGTTTTATTTTTCTGAATGTGAACTTTACAATGTGAATTACTTTACAATGTGAATTTTACAATGTGAATTACTTTACAATGTGAAACTGAACTGTAGGTTTCTCATCCTGCGACCAGCCACAGCAGGTCTGCAGACTGACAGAAAAAAAACATAAAATAGGCATCAGTTATTTGTATAAAACTGATGACAAATGGTTACAGTGTTGGGTTCCCTACTAGTAATCGACGTCGATTTCCCAAATGAGGCTAGACACCACGACCGTGTTGGCCAGCACAGTCGTGGTAGCGGGCCAGACACCACGGCCGTGCTAGCCAACATGGTCGTGGCATCAGACCAGACACCACGGCCGTGCTGGCCAGCATGCCCGTGGTAGCAGGTGAGATGGCGTCGGTTATAACTAATAAACTGACGCCGATAGTTCCCCATATGGCTCCCTTTCTGTGGCGCGAAGGTATATGACGTCAGTTTCAAAGCTAATAACTGATGCCTATACCCCCTACTGGTGCATTTTCGATGGCGCGTGAAGGGTTGTGACATGAGTTTGAGAATCGACGCATAACGGTTGGGCTTTTAGCGGCGCCCACATAGGTTTCGCTTAAAAACCGACACTAAAGGCCTTAAATAATCGACACTAAATGTCGGTTATGTACTAGTGGTGATAGTTGTGGAAGGAGAAAATAAATGGATGCAACAGATCTAGATCTGGATGGATGGAGTGGCTTGCACCAGGGGTCGAACACTTCTTAGGCACATCCTGGCTGTGAAGGAGACCGTCTCCTTAGGTTGAGGACAGACCTGCAGCCAAACGACATCTGGAGAGGGCTCCCCTTAAGTGAGGGGGCGTGGTCCTATTTATAGGCACAACTAGGCAGGGGTGTTGTATGCACATTTGGTTAAGTGAATTGGGGGAACGAACCTCGCTCGAGGTCTTATGGACAGTGGGTTTGGTGACTCTTTGGCAACTGATTGAGGTCTATTCTCTAGGCTTGGTTGTGTTTCTCCTCTTGCACGGTCCACGGGTCGAGGTGTACTACAAATTGGTCACAGTCGCCATTGTTGATCGCATGCCCATGTCGTGATGTGACTGCACTCTCACTGTGGTTGTGATCATGATGAACTGCATGCGAGGTCCCTTGCTGTGTGCTTTTGGTCGAGATCGCGGTGGGCAGAAGTGGAGAAGAAGACCATGATGGTATATGAGGGAGACCACCACAGTGTTGGTGGTCGCAGTGGACGGTAACTACAGGCCATAATGGTGGCGGGAGGTGCAGATCGCGAGTGGAGGGTTGTCATGACCGCGGGTTGTGACGGATGTCACGGTGCTGAGCGTTGCTGGTAAAGTCACGAAGGTGATCACGGTTGGTAGGTAGAGGACCGCAGACAGGAAGTGACAGGGTGAGAGCGTTCAGGGGAGTCACGATTAGTAGAGGAGGATGGTTGTGGTACTGGAAGCAGATGACGATGTAGGTGATCATGAGGAGCATGTGGGAGATGGACGACCACGATCTAGTTGGTGAGAGACACTGCGATTGCGGTGTAGATGGGAAGCAGATTGCGGGTGTAGGGGTTATGAGGGGAGTTGGTCGTGGTCTGCAGAGAGGCAAGTCGCGGGTGTGATTAGGGCAAGGGTGAAGAAGGGACCGCAATGTCTAGGGTAAATCATGATCAAATGGAGGGGAGAGGATCGCGGTCCCTGTAGCTACAGCATGATGGGATGAGAAGGATGGGCCCATGTACCTAAAATTGACCTACATATAGGTGCAAAATTGAATTAAAACAAGGATGAATTTGATTAATCCAATTTAACTCGCATATTGGAAGATAAAGCCAATAAAAGTGACTAGTCATACCAAAATAGGGCTCGAGATGGCAACTATGACCATGATGAATGTGCGTTCATCAAAATACTCCAAACTTAAATGTTGCTCATCCTCGAGTAACACAAAATCTGGAATAGTCGCCCAATGAATACTTTCAACTCGTGCAATTGCCTCATCTTCACATCATGATTGTTTCTTTTCTTCTCGGTATGACTAAGCATCTCAACATCCGGAGATCACATAACACATCTTACCATACCTTCATTCCTGAGTTCGTTTCTCAAACACACTTCCTCTCCACTTTTTTTTCCAAAATTTAGCATGTCTATGAGTTTTGTAAGAGTCTAGAGGTACTCGCAAAACAACAAGTGTGCACCTAATCTGACACAGGTGTTTTTAGGACTTTGGTAAGCGTAGGCATTCATTGTGCCTTTAGGTGGAAAAGGGAGTGAGGGGTGGTATGGAAGGAAGAAATAAATCTATCCTCTATTTGACTTGAGATTTTAATTATATGGTTGCTATTTCATTGATTGCATTTTTTGTGTGCAAATCTCTCCTCTATTCGAATCGAGATTGCATTTCTTTGTGTGAGCATTGTCATCTTTTCTTTATGGTACACCCCTATTATAGAGCGAGGGGTATGGAAGAAGCGAATGGAGAGATAGGGTGTGCCACCCCAAACTTAGGGTTTGGCACTATACTGGATATTTTTGTTTCTCTTTTATGGATGGAGGGGTAAGAAGATGATAGAAGAAGTGTAGAAGACAGTTCAGATCAGAATGCAACTTGATTTACAATTCAGTGCATCGAGTTGTTATCCTTATCTTACTCTGCTCAAATAATGACTTGATGAGGATCCGATGGAGATTTCATGCTATTGTTCCACTAGTCAGTTAGGAAGCATAATGTGTTTGATCCCTCTCAGTTCAACATATACTTGCCATCTTACTGATCATGATGTTAGGATTCATAAGCTTCACAAAGTGATTTCTAACCATTGGCTAGTTTCAAAAATTGTCCCCCTTGAGGCATTGCTTCAGATAAGGAGGGTATAATGATTCAAAACTACATGGAAAAATGGGATAGTCGGCTAGTTAATGGATTTGATTGAAACAAAAGCGTGAAAACTTTATCAAGTTTCTATACAAACTACTTTGAAAACTTCAAATTTTGAAATTTTTTGAAAAATTTGCTCAAAATTGCAACGATGAAATCTTAAGTCTGAAACAGATAGGAGTGGGTGGAAAGTAAAGTACGTACCACCAACCCTCCACCTCGAACTTAGAAATTTGCTCGTCCCGAGCAAACTCTAAATCCAAGATGGAGGGGAAAATCATGCCGGTTGGTCCACCAGATGTGGTTGCATTCCTTTCGGCGACGCGTCCTCCATCTAAAATCTCAAAATTGAAAATTATCAAAACTTAAGACTGCATCTTGTGATACATTGTCTACCAGGTGCAAAATTTCCAAAAAACAAAATTAAGGAAAAGTTCTAATTCAAAATTAAAAGTAAAAATAAAATTATTGATCGGGTTGCCTCCCAACAAGTGCCTTTGTTTTACGTCTATGGCTTGATGTGGATACTATCACCATGGTGGGGATCTAGGTGGAACTTGAACTAGATTGACATGTTCTTTTGGTGGTTTCTTTCTCATCCATTCATTTATCTTTGATTTGATTCTGGCCTCTTGTATTCTTCCCCATAAAGTGCGAACATTGTTAGAACACATAGGGAAACCACTTGAGTTTTGTTTCTCGATCCGAGGCGGAGAATAGTTGTAGGGAATCTGAATGACATCATTGATAATGTAGTTTTTTGGTCTTCATGGCATGGTCGTTCTGGATGACACAATTGTGGTGGTGATGTTCTTCTTCAAGGATGAATCGATGCCCTCTCTGTGATTTTTAACTTTACTAGAACGATTGTTCCTCGGCACCACGACCATGTTGGGATCTTCAACTGAATTTTGCTTTTTAACTTTGGGTATCGGTGGTCGTCTTTTCTATACTTGAGTCTTGGCCACTGTGGTAGGTTGGGGAAGCTCTTAAAACTTCCTTGGCACCCTCTATTGGTGGAAGAAACCTAGGATCACCCTCCTTCTCTCCTGTCCATCCAAGTTCGGTCTAAGTACCTGAAAAAACATGCAAAGAATGCCCATAAGTGCATCTGACAAAAATAAGCAAATTGAGGGAAATAACATATATTCTAATAGGTATAGATGTGAGTGAAGTACAATAAGACACAAGATGAAGCTCTAAAATAGGGATGCATCAATAGTTCATACCCTTCATGGCTCTCTAGTTGTCAATGTCTAAGCTACTTTGGTAATGGTCAAGCATTCTAGTAGAAAAAGTAATGTTGGGTCACGTGCATATTTGAAGATATTGTAGACTCTGAGTTGTAGATGCGTGTGATTTCTTCTTCATTTTATTCCTTTGAACTTCATTTCTAGAAACTATTTGGAGTTAGATTTATCTCCTTTATTTGTAGGTGTAGGCCCATAAGAAAATTTTTCATTCCATATATCTCCAAAACTTGAGATATATAGGGCATTTAGGATATTTTGAGAATGGCCTTCTTGGTCTTAATAAATCTCTATGTCAAGTACACAAAAATTTTCCTATGTCCTTTGTCTTAAATTTTAAAGAAAGAATTCCTTGGTTTCATGTAATATGTCAAAACTATTACTTATAAGAAAAATGCCATTTACAAAAAGAATCAATATTATGAATCTATTTCTACTGGTCATTAGGTATGTAAATTGATCAATAATGTTCAGTTTAAACCCAAAAGATGATATTATGTTGCTATATTCCATAAATCATTTAGGTATGCTTTTTTAAGTCTATAAATTTATTTCTTTAATTTATGAAACATATAACTTCTACTTTTATCAATGAAACTTTCTGATTGATCAACATAATTTTGTTCGGACAAATTCCCATTCAAAAAACTATCATTTTCACATACATTTAGTATAACACAAGATCAAAATGAGTCACTAAGGCCATGATTACGCTAAAATAGTCCTTTGACAAGATCAAAGCAAATATCTATTTGAAATTAGTGACTTCTTTTTGTGTTAAACCCTTCACAACTAATTAGCATTATACCTTTCAATTTCACAATTGAGCTTCTTTTCATGTGAAAACCCATTTACAACTAATAGGTTCAATACTCCTTGACAAAGGTACAAGGTCGCAAAACTTAACTCTTATCCATGGACATTAATTATTCTTTCATGGCATCAAGCCATTTAGAAGAATTTTCATAATCTATTGCTTGTGAAAAAGATAAGGGACTGATATCTTCAAAGTCTAAATTTGGATCTTTAAGATATACTATTGGGTTTTGTGGAAGCGACAGGCATAGCGGAAACCATAAAATTTTCTCAACACGAACCCTAATAGAGGATCTCTTTAACATTGATGTATTCAAAAAGAGGGTGTAGGGATATACTTTGTTTCGGAGCAAGTCCAGTGATGTCTCTTTGTCCGGAGATGTGTGTCTCTCCTAGTGTGTACTAACAGTCACTGTCTCCTCCGAACACAGGAAACTCAGCGTCTGCATCTCTACTTCATCCATGCGAATGGACTAGAACTTCACGTTGCACTTCGTAAGTCCGTGGGACGGAGTAACCTTCTGCGTGATGACATGCTAGCATCGGTTGCTCTCCTCTCTTGCTTGGGATGATGACAGTTAGGGTTCACGTACAAGAGTGTAACCTTGGATAGCTAAGTGTAAGTGTTACCCAAAACTCAGTTGTCATGCCCCTATTAATAGCACAGAAAAAGGAAACAAGGTTTTCCAAAACCCTCAAGAAACAAAAGGATGTGGGTTCGTTAAAACAAGCCACTCATGGAAAACTAAAAGAATATTCTCGAAACAATCAATTAACCAATACACCACATTAATTGATTAACTAATTTCTACTATACATCTCTAGTTAATTACTCTGGATCATCTAGTCAACTTAAGAATGCAATCTAATTAATTGTCTTAAACACTCTAAACAATTAACTCAGATTATATTCGAATACTATAGTAGATTACCTAAACATTTTAGTAATAAATTTTGATTCGAAACATTTCCAACCACATTCACAATTATACTCCTATTCCAATCACATCCTATGTGTATAACCCGGTAGGATCCACATTATGTTAGTAGTGATATTCATAATCATATTATGATTTCATAAGTAATGATTGGTATCTAGCAAAACTTCATTGCTCCCCAAGTAATTGGAGAAGTTGTAGAACAACTTAACCTATCATCTGCGATTAGTGTTACGGTGAATGTATAGTTCCTTTATCTCTAATATCTGGATTGAACTTGAGGCATAGAATCATCATCCTCTTTTTTTCTGGAAAATGATAATATATTAGTCCAAGAAGAAAGAAAAGAGTCAACTCCAAAAAGTACAGAGCCACAAGCATCACCCAACCCTATACACACGGGTCAAACTACAAAATCCCAGTAACGCCTAATATGTGGGGTTAGGTTAGCATGTAAAGGAGGCTTGGCTCTTACAAGCCTAGAAATCTCCTTCTATAAACTATCAAAAAGGTGTAAGTAATCCATGCCAGGCTTCCCATGGATTATGTTGTTCCTCTCCTACCAAACCTTGTGACAAAGCCCTGTAAGGCAAATGCCAGCGAATCAGGCAGCCGTCTTCTCCATGGTCCAAGTCACTACCTCCTATAGATGAATAGGAGGGGAGTGGCCCCATCCGTTCTTCAGGCATAACCGTTCCCACATGTAACAAGAAACTTTACACTCAAATAACATGTGGGTATGGGACTCCTCTTCCTCTCTACAAAGCGGGCATAGAATCTCCGTATCCAGCCCCCAACGAGCCATTCTGTCTCTTATAGGTAATTTCCCCAACATCGCTCTATAGGTTAGGGTACTCCACTTGGGATTGAAGCACCTACCCCAAAGAAGCGCATGCCAAGGGATAGAGTTTCCTATCGTCGTCTTCCAAGGGATCACATGGGGATCAACAAGGGTCCAGATCCCATCACTATCACAATTATACAAGAGTCTAACCTCATCCCACCCTGTGTTCATATGTTTCCACATGCGGGAGTCATAAAAAGTGGTGGTATTGGACCCCCCGAGTGACCCATTATATCTCTCTTTCATCCAGGTAGCCCAAACACCATGGGGCTGCCTAAGGAACCGATCAACCCTATTGAGGTTGGACTGCCTGTGGGTCTCAACCATGTCTTGAATCCCAAGACCGCCGAACTGAAGTGGTTTGGTAATGGTATCCCAAGCAACACCATGGCCCTTGCCACCCCATAAGAAAGACCTCGTCAGGCGTCTAATGCTCAACATCATCGGAGTAGGTAGGGTGCACAGGTCGCACTAGAACATCACCATACTCTGAATGACCGATCTGATTAGTACAAGGCGGCCTGCAAAAGAAATCTAAAAGCCAGCCCAACTATCAATTTTTCCCTTGATCTTGTCAAGGCACATCTTGTAATCTCTAGAGAACCCTCTCTCACCTGATAGAGGAACACCAAGGTATCTGGTGGGAAAACATCCTCTCCTGACCCCAAAAGCACATCTGAGCCTTCCCCTTCTCATATCACAGGATTTCGAGAGAAAAATCCTTGATTTCACATTGCTCATGTATAAACCTGTGAGCTTCCCAAACTTCACCATAACCTTCTTGAACTCCACAAGTCTTTTATCATGACCCGTGGAGAACAGGAGAACGTCGTCTACAAAGATGAGGTGGGACAACACCTTTGTACCCTTGATCTTGAAAGGCTTGATCTTGTTATAATCCACCACATTCTTAATCTAGAGAAGGAGGTGGTTTGAACACACGGTTGCATCAAGGTGACCCATCTATCACAAAACCCCATAGATCTCATGATCTTCCAAAGCGTGTCCCAGTTGACGAAATCATAAGCTTTGGTTATGTTGAGTTTAACACAAGCTTTCCTAGAACTATTTTTAATTTTGAAGTCTGTGAGAAACTCCAAGGCAAGCAGCGCACAATCAGAAATGCTTCTCCCTTTTATGAAAGTTGTTTGGCTTTGTGAGATGATTTTAGGGAGGTACATCTTGAGCCTATTAGCTAAGATCTTAGCAAAGATCTTTTAGAGCATCGAGCAGCAGGCTATAGGTCTGAAATCTATCATATTGTTGGAAGGTATATTTTTAGGGATGAGTTTGATGAAAGTATGATTGACCTCCCTCACCATTCTCCCCCCATCATAAACCATCTTACCGCTCTGCATATATCATCTTTGATTATCGGCCAACTAGTCTGAAAGAATCATCATCCTCTTCAACATGCAATACATGTTCCTTGAGCTAGAGCAGACTGTCTGAGATACATGTAAGCTCAATATGGCATATTGACTCATACCAGCATGGCCATGCATTTCTCAATCTTGCTTATCAAGTGGCTAGGATATCATACTCCCGTAGAAGGGACAAATCTCATCTACATCACTCACAATCATACTTATGTGTCATATTGCACCCAGGCACCACCTTAATAGAAACCCTTATTCAAGATCACAATGGATGATGTCAAAGCACACCAAATGACATGTGATGAGTGTAGTGACTTTAGGTCTAAGAACCACAATCATTACCATCACTATGAGATATGATTCTGACTACCAATCATGGTTTCCATGTGTCAGTCACTCTCATGGTGTGTCTGTCTGATTCACTATTTTCTAACAAGTATTTATGTGCTTAGTTTGATATCACATATCATGTCTGATGAGATTCTATCATCAACGAACACACACTCTAGTCTTAAGTGTTATTGTTGTCTATTAGCTTTCCACAATAACATCCAACTAGGAACATAATGATTGGAAGATTGCCTTTATTATTAATCAAATTGTATACAAGATTTGCCATTACAATCATCATATCATCGGCTCTCTGGGCATACATACCAACATGTACAATATAGCCAAATGGAATGGTGGATCTTCTTGGTATTTCAGCATTGGGTTCCACATTTCTTACATACTCCTCAAGTTGTTCTTCATGTGAGTATATTCAACTTGTCTAATAACAACCTGACCAAGAGCATGTTCTACTTCTACTAGCTCATCCACTTGACAATTGTTCATGGGAACAATAATTGAATAGGCTCTGCAACCTTGATTAGGTAGAAGACCTTTCTTTTATTTCATCATAGGAAATATTCTGAAGTAGATCATTCCCACTGGTTTGGTGATCCTTCAAAAATTTAACCTTACCCATCTCAACTATCTTTCATGGGTGAGATGGAAGTAAAATCAATATCCATTTAAATTTTTTGGATATATAATAATGAAACAACTAGCAGTTATTGGGTCAAATCCCTTTTCTTATGGATTGTAAATCCTACAATCTACATGTTATCCTCATATGTGCATATAGTTCAAGGACGGTTTTCGTCTTATACATATTTCATATGGGGTTTTCTGGACAAACTTATTAGGAATGTTATTTTACACATGGATTGTTATCTTTAGAGATACACTCCAAATTCTATAAGGATGGATGAATTACAAAGCATTGAACAAACCATCTATTTTAGTGTATGATTCCTTCTTTCATCTACACTATTCTCACTTGGTATGTCTACCATTGTATATTGAGGTAGAATACCTTCTTCCTGAAAAAAATGTGCAAATAATCCTTTCATTTACTCCAACTCAGTGAATCTTCTATAGTATTCCCTTCTCTATCTGATTTGACTATCTTATTCATTTGATCTAATAATTCATCCACTACAACTTTAAAATCTTGAAATACTTGTAAAAACTCAATTCAATCATTCAATAAAGAAACATATATCATGAATAGTCATCTATAAAAGTTATAGAATACTTTTCTCCTATAAAATAAGGTGGAAATGGTTCACATATTTTGTTGTGAATCATCTTTAACATTTTATTACTCCTCTTGACACCCTTTACAGAAGTGTTGTCCTGCTTAGCCTTTATGCATTCAGCACAAGTTGTAAAATCAATAAAGTAAAGGCTCTTGAATGCCTTCCTTTACTAACCTCTGAATCCCTTATTTCAAGATATGTCCCAACCTTCACTGTCAAAGAAGTGAAGATTTTTCTTTTAGTGTTGTACCTTTATTACCAAGCAACTTGTGTTGGACTGCAAGAGATTACTCAAAATTGAGACTTAGTTTAACTTGGCAGAGATCATTTGTTAAAACACAGTAGTAATGAAGTAAGAGTTTTTACACAACCATAGTTGCCACCTTAGAGAATGAAATTATAGTCTATCTTATCTCATCTAGAAATAGAAGTTGTATTCATACTATAATTTATTACACTAAATGTATTTTGTAAGTCCAGCAAGTTTCTAGTGTAAATGATTAATCTATATGTACGAACATCCTTTATGTGAGAGCCTAATTTGTTTTACAAATAGAGAACTCTTTCACACTCTGTTAGTTTCCTTCAATTAAGAAATACTTGTAATATATTGCCAATATGCATCGGTGACATCTGAGTCAAGCCACCAACTATATAATGGAACATTTACAAGATGACATCCATATAAAACAAGAAACATGATACCCGTCTTTTCCAACCATTTTTTTTATTTGAGATATTCCTTTTTAGCATATCCTTATATATGGCAGAAGAAGCATTTCATGTTGGCCTTTACTTTCTCCAACCTTGTCATCAACTGGCTTGGACAATCCACCTAAGATAAGAGAAGTTTCCTTAATTTCCCTTTACCCTTGAGGCCACACTTGGTGTGGGTAATCAAATGCGCAATAAGGACCCCTTCATTTTTAAGTCTCTCTTGCACTTGAATGCACATGGCCAACAAATAGTTTTTTGACCATTTTTCCTTTAGAGTATTGTAAGATACCTTGAATAATCCGCACTATCTAGGCAAGGAAGCTAATTTAAATTGAACAAGAAATGCATCCAAATCGACAATTCTATCTCTTTGAGTTGTGCAATAATACCTCTCATTTTTATAATATGATCATGTCCCACTAGAACGTGATACTTCATAGAGAACATCTTAGACATTAAGGTGCTAGTTCTAGACTTAATTGAAGAAACTTATTGTTTCTCAACGGAATGAACCGCTTATATGCTTTCACCCATGTACTTACATAAGCAATAAATTAAGCCTATTAGAACGTTCTCACGTCTCATAAATTGACTTTTTCAATAGTGGTACTTTCCTATGTTAGTGGTTGGGGGTTTTTTCACTCGTAACTCTAGGTCTAAGTCCATGCACCCTAATGTAAACATGACTTTTTATTTTCATTTGGTAAAATTTGAGCCACTAAGATTTGAGTTTTTTTCACCACACAAAGATGGGGGAATAACTGCAAAAAGTAAAGCATCCAAAATAAAATCACAACCAAAAAAATTACTAAAGTAAATTTGGGGTCTAATTTCTTATACTTTAATCTACTAGTCTAATAAGTCATTACATTTATGTTTGGATAACATGTAGCACAAAAGGATTTATCACTTAATGTGAGTCACATTTACTCGAGAAGATCAACTCAAATAAGATTTATACTAGTAAAAAAATATTCACATTTAGGGAAAATATTTTATGTGTGTAAAGACAAGATACTTTTGTGATATTAAGTTTAGCTCCAATAACATAATACATCTTTGGGTACAAATTTTTCGAAACTTATCACAATTTAATGAATAATTTATCACTCCGCCGTTTGTGTCATTCTGACAAGACACAATATACATTTGTGTTCAGAAATATATCCAATAATCATGGTAGGGCAGCGCTATACAAGAAATGATGTGTCGAATTGATTGTAGAAGATTAGAATATTATAAGAAATTATTCAAACAGGTAAGCATATACTGAAAAAACATCATATCAAATGCTCACACGTAATTATGTATTCAACACATTATAGTGTCTGATGTGTTCATAACAGATTGTATCAATTACACATAGATCATGGACTTCTTTCCGTAGCATATAAAAAATAATGAGAAAGAAGCCCAATTAATAAAGACAAAATATAATTCTGTTTCTAACAAACAACATGATTTATGTACACGACAAGATCCAAACCACGTGCACACTTCCTTTTGCGCTGCCGTCGATAGGAGATGCTTAGAGAAATCTGGCTTGTTGAAGCGATACATCTAACATTATGGAACAAAGTGGTTCCGTTGGGATGTGCCTCAGAGTAGGCCCTTTATGTATCATTACGTGGGACAATTTGTTTGCAGTCCACAACAAATTTATATGAATTCTAACGATCGGGAAAAGTAGTGTGCGCAATGAATCAAATTCAACTAGAGAAAAAACAGTTTGTCATATACTAAAATGAAACTTATCGTCAGCATGCAAATTCTTCTAGCATACACTAAAAGGCCAATGAAGTGACACCCCAGTGGTAAAAGTGATGATGTAAGACTAAGAGGTTAAGAGTTCAAACCCATATGACGAGATGAAAGAATCGTCAATTTTTTTTTAAAGGCAAACATCATCATAATTTTTAACGGTCTCTGATGTCACATGTTGAAAGAAAATCATATCCAAATTTGAAGAAGCCTCCATGACTGAAGCCCTGATTATCATTTAATTGTCTATAAAGACCACAACAGTGCAGTGATGTCATCCGCAGCGGCAAGGCATTGATGGGAAGAGGTAGACTTGAAAAGAGTAGAAGATTATAATTTCATTGCAGATCAAAAAGACGGTCGTCTGAGAAGAAGCAAGAGCATCTTCAAAGGAGAGAATGGATGATGGTTTCTCTCTCCTGTTGGATTCTCTGGTGGATGGATATTGTCTACAGATAACATCCCTTGGAGTGAAGACCATTCCTATAATATATCTTGAGGCATCTTTATCCATCATAAAGAGGTATGTTAGTTATAAAAATTCATTCCATCCCCAATTGGGATACATCCCTTCATGCAAATTTTTATTACTATATATATTACTAGTAAACATGCATGTTCCATGCACATGAAGAATAGAACATGATCATTTTTAGTACGGCGTTTTGAATAAATTAAAATTAGCTTCTAATGCCATGTATTATTTGGTATCTTTTAATTATAACAAAGATATGGAAGTTTTCATCCTAATAAAAATCGATGATGGCATAAACATAAAAGCCCATGACTTCCATGATGTCAAAGAGAAGAGGTGCTACCTCTCAACCGAGGATTGAACGTGGTGGGTTGATTGCCTAAATTCCATACACGTCTAGATATTAGGTTTGTGGATAATGTTTGTGGATGGTGGAGAGATACGTGACAGAAATAAAAATAAGGACAAAAATTGGATAGAGAATATATTATAAGGATAAAGTAAAATGAACTAATCTGTGTAATATTCCAAGTAATGTTATAGAATGTAAATTTAGACACGTAGGTGGTTGTACGGGAAATGGTAAATGCACGATATAGGCATTCCAATGAATATAAAGGTGAGCCAAGATTTCATAATGAGAGAATATAAATAAAACATGGATGGGGAAGTTGGGAAGGATTTAGTGGAAAATTGAAATCGTAGAGAGAGAAAAAAAACATAAACAGAGAGTTGCGGAATGAGTGGAAGTCCCACTTCAGAAGAGTGGGGAGGTTAAAAAATTTAGGAGAAATATCACGTGTAGATGTTTATTGTGAAACGGTACAACCATGAAGAGAGAGATATGAAATAAGGCTAGAGAGTTGCGGAATAAGTGGAAGAATCGTCTTAGATAGTGGGGAAATTGAAAAGTTTAGGAGGGAGTTGATATTCAAATGTTTGTTGTGAAGGCTGCAATTGTGGAAACAGACAAAACGTGGATGGCTTTCAATTTAGATAATTTATTGGTTCTCGTTTTAGTGAAGATAAGAGAAAGGAAATGAAATGAAGGTTTTCAAGGAAGGGGAGATGGGACAACGTCATTTATTACTTCTCGTTTATTGTGATATCTTTAAGTATATGGAAAATAAAGGTCCCTTGCACAATGCAGTAATTTTTTTCATCCTAAGTTATCCATTGTTTGGATTTATTCCCGCATCCTTTGGCCATTTAATGAATCGATTCAGCTGTAAGTACTATATTATTTAGATAAATAATATGCTAAGTGTGTATCAACATAAGAATTTGCAAGGGCAATGTTATTAATTATATATTACTACACTAATTATATATGCACTATACTCATATAACAAAGAAGATGTATATATGTTTCAAAAAAGGGCGTGTGCACATAATAGTGACAGTATATGCCTCATTCTCTCTTATAGTTTCTTTCTCTCTCTCTTTTGTATAAATGTCCCCGTTAAGTATCTTTCCCAGCTGCCCCATTATCTCCATCATTCACTCTCCTTAACTAACTCATTGTGCACATATATCTACCCAGAACTGTGCGCTATCCCACTGACTGTGTTTTGCCTCTGGTTGTAGGTGCTAATCCGGGACTATAGTCAGTGTTGGCATTGTTTTTCGTAGATAATTTCTAAAAGATAGAAGCAATAAAGGATTAGAGGATAGAGTGTTGAAGTGACAGGAAACATTAATAGATACCAATTAATCAGTTGTATTAATTGAATAATATTCTGATCTCTGAAAGAAAACATATTGGGATTTTGTGTACAAGCGTGAAAAATGAATCAGTGAGACCACAACCACCAGCATCATTAGTCAGTTTCTGAGGTGCGATATTGGGATGAGATGGGAACACAGTCATGGAGCAAATGCAAGTAAAAGTAGGAAGTGATTTTATCATGTGCATGCATCATGGGCACACGACTTTCCAAATAATCGAGATGTCGCCCTTCTGTTGAGCTTTTCAAATTCAACTATAAAGATGCAAAATGATTGTGCATAGCCTCCACATTCAACACCTGGTATGCAGTCATGGTGGTTGAAATGTGTAGTACATTGCTTCATGGGATCGACGGTGCATCAGATGCCTATAAAAGTAAGCAAGGTAGATATGAAAGAGACAATAAGGTTGTGGGTATCATCAAATGCATAAGAACACCAAAGAGAGTGAGTAGCACACCATCACTGGTGCTAGGATAACGGAGTTCGTCGATTAAAATGTTCATGGGGAACACAGAACTTTTTTATTTGTATAGTGCCTCTGGAGAAAAGAACTGAAAAACTTATACTTGTATATTCTCTAACTGATGTTGTGGCAGATTCTGACTCAAGAGAAGAATCATTGTTCAGTTAGCCACATGTGAAGAGTAGTAGCTGGAGATGTCCGAATATAAAAAGTAGTACTTGATCTAATCAAAGAAAGCCCTTTAATCAACCTGAAACAAAGTAAATCATGTCATAATATCACTTGTACCCAAAATTCAGATACAAATTTCAACAAAAAGAACAGACATCAGTACCTTTGACCTTGAATTTTACTATTGCTTTTTTGCTATTTATACTTTGATATAAACGCAATAAAGCAAATTTATTTGGAGATTTTGATTTCAGAAGAAGCATCCACAGGAATATGAACAAAAAGAAGCATGGAAGATACAAAGCTACTTACTTGGAACATGACCCTGATGGGTAGATTAATCACAAAAAGCATAGTAGGAACCAAATCGCATTGCCCAGCTTAGTCATCATTGCAGCCAATCATCGCCATCCTCCTAAGTCTTTCACCATGAATAGAGTAATCGTTCATTGATGGTATGACCAACTTGTATTGAAAGAGAGTGCTTTTCTGACGTCATTGCTTCCTCAATTGCAATACAGTAAGATCTATTGTCTGCATGACGAACGTGGCTTCTTGCGCCAGTGGGAATGTGGGAATGAGAAGTGAACATAATAGACAGAACAGTGGTTGTTGTACAGTGACTTTGTTTTCTATTCATCGGTTATTGCCAATTGTTCTACTTTTAAATAACAAAACGGTCATCCCATTGTATGATTATCCCCACGATCTCCTTATCCCCACGATCCCTGGTCAACCATGATCCCCTATCTATCGAGGTTAGTTTTTCCTAATAACCACAATCTCCTTATCCCCACGATCCCCGGTCATCCACGATCCCCGGTCCATCGAGGTTAGTTTTTCCTAATAACCACCATAAGAGAGTAAAATCAAACTTCCTCGTTGTGTAACAATGCTGCCCTCAAGAATATAGGGGGAAATAGTGAGTGGTTAAGAATGGCGAGATAGATAAGAAAGCGGCTTGTACAATTTTAAATTATGATATTGAATCATTCTTTATCGTGCCATTATTACGTGTTTGTAGGAGTTTCTAAAATTTTGATAAACAAATAATGGAAAGTATAGAAAAGTTAGCATCCTTTTAAAACCAAAAGAAAATGTGATGGAGCTTCCACTTGCGTGGAATTACGTGCACAAATTAAAAATCCTAAAGATAGTAAGTCTTTAGGTTTAGCCTTGCATATACTAGATAAAGAACTCCACCCACGTATGATAAGATACGTGGAAGTCTTATCGTAGTATAGTTAAGGGTCGAATCCTCAGGACAACGGTCTTGTTGCGAACAACAAGATAGAAAACGTTAAAATTTCACTTAATCACTTACTAGTAGGCACTTAAATCGAAAGATGAGTTTTTTGTTTTAAACTAAGAACATACAAAGTAAAGAAAGCAAGTAAATCTAAGGGGTTAAACTATGATAAAGGTCACTAAGGTGTGATCGGTTTCTCACTGCCACTACACATGAATCAGCATATGCAAAGCAAAACATAACATGCAAAAAGAGTCTAGTCAGCTAGTATCTTTGTAGACTTAGTTTCCTTTCGGAGAACTAACTACGAGAAATGCGGGAATGTTGCAACGCCAGCCATTCCCGAACAAATGGTCACTTACTTTGCATCATTCCCCTCGCAAAGTGTGTTTCTCGACTTACCAAGGTTGCACTTTCATACGTCAACTGATTCCATTTCATAGTATGAAAGTGCAACGAATGACAGTGAGTTTACTCCACTTCTTGAGACACACTTCTAGATACCGAAACAGATGCATGGTGGATACATGCACCAAGAACCAACATACAAATGAGTTTCAAATCTAATAGTACAAATGTAGACAATTCATACTAAAAGATAAAGGATAATACAAGTTGGAGATCAAGCAACATGCATTCATTAAACGTTTGATGTCGAACTGAAAAGATAAGAACTCTATATTACAATTTATGGATTACATTTACATGATATGAAAATATGGATAGCGGGGCTACTCCCCGCACCCTAGTGAAAGAGACTACTCGCTCATGACTAGGACAAAGAAGGAGGCAAGAAGAGAGAGAGAGAGAGCATCATCCCCATAAAGGAGAGAGGAAAGTCAACCCCTTGGAGAGAGAGAAATGATCCACCAGCTTCACAGGTTGCGCGATGACGAGATCTCCCTCTTCCCACCTTCTTTGGCGGAGAGAGAGAAAGCAGCTTCGAGATAGAGTATGGGTCTCAGACCGGCAGCCCCAGGGCGAAGGATGGAAGTCGTAAGTGCTCTGGAGTGATTGAGGCAACCTTTGGACGTCTGAAACTTGATGCCCGGTTGAGGACCCTTGGGGTCTTACTTATAGGCCTTAAGTGAAGTCCAAACGGTTTGGAGACCGTTTGGACCTCAAGACCGTTTGGACCTCAACACCATTTGGCTTCATGCGGTCTCGGGACCGTGTGACTCCATGCGGTCTCGGGACCGATTGGACCTCAAGACCGTTTGGACCTCAACACCGTTTGGCTTCATGCAGTCTCAGGACCATGTGACTCCATGCGGTCTCGGGACCGATTGGACCTCAAAACCGTTTGGACCTCAAGACCATTTGGCTTCATGTGGTCTCGGTACCGTGTGACTCCATGCGGTCTTGGGACCGTTTGACTCCATGCGGTCTCGGGACCGATTGGCTTCATGCAGTCTTGGGACCGTTTGACTCCATGCGGTCTCGGGACCGATTGGCTTCATGCGGTCTTGTGAACGTTTCACTCCATGCAGTCTCGGGACTAATTACCTTCATGCGGTCTTGGGACCGTTTGACTCCATGCGGTCTTGGGACCGATTGGCTTCATGCAGTCTTGGGACCGTTTGACTGCATGCGGTCTTGGGACCGATTGGCTTAATGCGGTCTTAGGACCGTTTGACTCCATGCGGTCTTGGGACCGTTTTGCTTCATGCGGTCTTGGGGCCGTTTGACTCCATGCGGTCTCGGGACCGTTTAACTCCATGCGGTCTCCGGACCGTTTAACTCCATGCGGTCTCGGGACCGTTCGGCTTCATGCGGTCTGAGGCTGAGTTAGTCTTTTATGATTTTTTTTTGTGTTTTTCTACATATATAAAAGGGAAAAGTTAGTCTGATAATATATTTATAATAAGAGTGAAAATTTAGGGATTATGTATATATTTAATTTAGAAAGAGTGTGGAAAACTAAAGAAAAAGACTAAGATAATCATCAAAGTTGGAGGTTATCACCCCCCTAACTTAGAGTCTAGCTTGTCCTCAAGTTAGATAGAGCTGAGGCATGTAATGGCGAGGCGATTTTATTTAGAATTTCCATACTCTTGGTTCAATTCTTAACCTGAGTTCTCCTAAGGTTATATCAGGTCTTATTGCTTGCCTTGACTCTTTCAGGTTTCGAAAGTTGCTTGGGTCTCAGGTTCCTTCCGTATCTCGTAACTCGCGTCGGGGCCACCTTTATTTTGTGCATGTTGTTGACTCTAATCAGCTTTATACCTCTCTGAAAGACCTACTGGAAGATAGAGAGGGCATGAGGGTTGGATAAAGGCTTGAAGTGTAACTCCCCCTTCAAGTGGGGGAGGGGTTGTCTAAGCTTTTAGGATCTCACTACCGGGCACGACAGATCTACCTTTGTGAGGGCAGCTGAATGTACCGGCTGGGTGAGTCCTTTATAAGCCTTTCATATATTTGGATACCTTAGGGTTTCACTACCGGGAACGACACATCTGCCTTTGTGAGGGCAGCTGAATGTGCCGGTCGGGTGAGACCTTCATCAGTTCTTTATATAGATCCTTATTTATGGCACAACTCTCATAATTTTATTCGACTCTTTGGCTTTTATTCGAAGACTCGCAGGCTTGGGTTTTGGGGTTTTGTTTGGGAATTTATTTTGGGCGGCCAAGCCTCTTTTATTTTGAAGAGAGGAAAGTTGTTGTTAGAGTTTTTCAACATGCACTTATTTGGTTTGTGGTCCACTTACAGAGCTTCTTGATTTGGAAGATGCCTGATGCCCCTCTCACCCTTGAGAGCCTGGCTTATTTCTGCCTTGATATTGACCTGTGGAGAGTCAGATAAAGAAGTGAAGTAAAAGCATGAAAATCAATAGTGGAGGGACATTATTAAATCACCATTAAATGTCTAAGTGTTATTTACTTTTGGGGACTAACATGAATCTAAAGTTAACTGAGAGTGACTTTATTCAAAAAGGGTTATTTAAAAAAAAGTTAAAGAGGAAAAAGAAGAAAAGAAAATATGTACAAACAGAGAAAGGAGAAAATGGGGAAAGAGAGATTTAGAAATGATACCTCACCCTTGTCTAATGTACTACCCCCTAACTTATCACTCACTCAGTCCTCAGAGTGTCAAAATGAGAGGCGGAGAAGTACGATGACAAGGGCTGCAGGCTAAGGTAATTCTGAATTTGCCCCTGGTGATTGAAGTAGATTTGCTACGAACTGTCCGCGTAGAGCGTGGTAATCCACGTCAGTCATATCTTCTACTGGTCTTTGAAGGACGATGATGGTGTATATCCAGTAGAGGACGTGGAAGCCACAGTCATTTGATTGGCAGATTTGTTGGGGACATTTGTGGCTGAAGGCAGGGCGATCAAAATGCTCTTTGTCACAAGCCCTTCTGTGCTGACTTAGAAAGGTGATTAATTTGTCAGCGCATTCCTTCGCCACTACCTATGTTGGCGTCCTTGGTGTCACGACATAGTTCTTATGTCGTGGATTGTACTGGCTATCAGAATGGTTATATATTGTAGTCGTTCCATCTGGTAGGTTTGTTGCCAGGAGCATCCAGTGCTCATGATAGAGGAAGGGTAACATGATGAACTTCGGTGTTGTGTGCTGTAGAAAGGAGATCAGTGCTTCAGTTGTGCCGAAGTTCTTGAGCTGTAGAAGATCATCCTTCATGTACAGGGACGCCATATATGTAGTGGGGTTATTTTGGCCGAGCAGAAACTTGTAAGTGGTCATAAGGCTTACGGAGAGGGATCCTTTAACCGGTAAAGTCTCTCGAAGCGTGTCTTCCATAACTAAAATGTCCCTAGACATGAATACGAGCTCATCCTTTTCGGCTGAAAGCCGCGCCATAATGAGACGTAGTTCGAGGTCGTTGAGACCTTTGCAAGCACTGTGATCGAAGTCAGGAAAGGTTGGTTCTATGGCAGACAAAGGATCGATGTCTCCTTTACTTTGCTCGGTAGCTAAGGCCGGCTCCTCTGATTTCTCCAACTCTTTCAGAGTTTGGCGGAAAGGTTGCCTCTGTCAGCGTTGGACAGCTGAAAAAAGGTAACGAGGGACGTCATCTGGAGCCATTGTTGGGTCCTTGAAGAACCTTCTATCACAGATGAGTTCCATGGCGTAACGCCCTCGCAAAGAATGAAAATCTTCAACGATTAGGTCCGCAAAAGGGATTTCTTGGTTCAGTCCTTGGATGAGATGTATGGTACAAAAAGCGCAATCCCCAGATCCCTCGGCAGCTTGAACTTGAGGGTTTATTATTTAGAACCAGGGCTGGCTCCAGTCTTGGCGGAGAGATGGGCGTGCAGCCCAAATTAACTTAAGCAGACGGAAGGGTATACATCACGCTTCACCAGCTACTTCACCAACGAAGTTTATTGTACTGGCGGGTAGCTCAGCGCCGCAAAAATTATAGACCCTGGCCTCCCGAGCTTCAGTGTCGACAATCATAAATAGCCAATGATCTGAGACTTGAAAGGGCACGGTAAGATAACGTTCCCGTCGTGCTAAACCGGCACACAGCCGCTCGATTGATTGTGCTCGTATGTCTTTGTATAAAAGGCCAATAGACAGAGCAGGCGAGGCGTTGAAAATGGGTTGCTGCCTCTTAGAACTTCTATACATTTCTATACAGTTGGACCGAGGTCGCAGGATGTGGCGGAAGTCTTGTCTTGTCATCTTGCACCTAGTTTTGGTGTTATTGTAGATGATGTCTTCCCCTGCCTTTGCATCATCCACAATAGTGTTCAGTATAAAAATGTCCTGAGCATCTAATGTGGAGATGGTCGTCATATCAAGATCATGCATTTTGTTTGGTAGAGGTGGTGGCGGGGGAAGCTCCTGCGGAGGGGGAGAAGCGGGTTGTACCATGGCTTCTGCATGGCCTTGTAGATCGTCTTCTGAGTCGGAGGCAGAATCAAGGTCTTCATCTGTGTCTAAGATTACTCGTTCTGCCTCGTCCTGGTCAGGGGGGAAGGCGCTGACATGTCGAGCGTGGAGAGAGGTGGGGCGGTTTTTGTGGGTGGGCTGGCGCTGGTTCCTAATATACATTGTTGGAATTCAGCGTAAGCCGCGTCTTTGGCTGACTCCCCGATGGACCCCATAGTGGAATAATCAAGGAATTGGTCCCCATATGACATGTTAACATTATCATTGTGTGGGGACTTGGGGTGATGTTCACCGTCATGGTGGCCTTTGTCGGAACCTTTGTGAGAAGGTTCTGCTGCATTGCATGGGTCCTCTCCGTCATCAGATTTATCACCTGAGGAGGTGGTATCATTGTTCGAGCCAACAGATGAGTCAGAGTCTTCTTCTTCTTCGTCACTATCGCCATCCTTGTCGGCCGCTGCCTTGTCTGCTGACTTTTTACTTGCGGTCTTTTTGCACCGCCGATGGGTGGCTTGTAACTCATCGAAAGCCACTTGCATATGCTCATGTGTTTCGAGCAGTGCGTCGTGGGATTCTTTGAGGTCATTATATCAGCCTCGGCGGAGAGGAGATGTGTTGTTAGATCTGTAACTTGAGCACGCAGCTGCTGGATGTCATTATTAGTTGACTCCTCTTGGTGATTATGTAGCTGTGTGAGGGTGTTGTTGATGGTGTCCAAGCGCATGCTCAGAACTACTTGTTGTTGCTGGAGCTCGCGGAGAGTCTCAGGTAGAGGTTGAGTCTGCGTAGAGATCTCATTGACTTGCTTTGTCGTCGCTTCTTGCTGGCGCATCGCTCCAAGGACTAGATCCGGCAAGTTATTGTAGTGGCTGTTGATGTGCTCAACTTGCGTAGCCACCTCATTTTGTCGTTGCTGAAACCCTTGGAGGATGTTGGGCAAGGCTCTGTTCTGCTCGTCGATCGTGGCCACCTGTTTCGATAGTCCCTGCACAAAAGAAAAAATAGAATGGAAAATGTTAGAAGGATCGGTGAGGAGGTTTCGGACGGCGTCGAATTGACGACTGAATTCCTCACTGATATTGGCAAAAGGGAACCCAGAGGCGGAAGGGGGGGTGGCTGGGGTCTATGTGGGAGGGTGGTAGTGTCTTGCGGAAGAGACACTGATGATGCCCCGAACTGCATGGTGACTATGGATGGAGTCACCAGCGGTGTCGGAGTGGTGGTGGATGTGAAAGGTGGTGGTATCTCAGGTGAAAGCGGTGGGAGTGATAGAGATGGGGTAGAAACTGTGGAGGGAAATAGGAAAGTGGTAAAGTCAGGCATAGGAGTGGAGAAGGGAGAGCCCGAAGGAAAAAGGGGTGAAGAAGAGGATGTGAATGGTTGCGTGGATGTGGTGAAGAAGGGAGGAGTGGTAGATTTTGGAAGGGGTTGATCCATAGAAGAGGGAGGGCGAACTTGTTTTCTTGCCCGTTTCATTGAGGGTTGTCCGATCGCAGGTTCCTGGACCTTGCGTTTCCCTTTTTGTTCTTCGGCTGGGGATTCCTCCTCGGGGTTTGGTGTGTACTCCGAGCCTTCATCGTCGGAGGAGGATATTTCTTCCACTTCTTCGTTAGTTGCCTCTTCTAGACATCTGGTGAGGCGGTCAATCTCGCACAGGACATCCATCATCTTGGTCTTTGGTGGGATCTCTCTAGACTTGTTGAAGACATCCCTAATTTTCTGAAGGTTGGCCAGCTCTTCCATCATCTGCTCCCTTGTCGGAGAAGGAGCAGCTTCAGATCCGATGGCCTTCTTTGCTGATGATGCCATATTTGCAAAATGGGAAATCATGAGTTAGAACAATATGTTCAGAAACAAATTAGATTTTATTTGTATTTATGTGGTTTTATGAATATATATATTGTTTTGTATTTTTAGAGATTGTGGAAAACCAAATGGTTTCAGGACTGTTTGGTTCCAAACGGTTTCAGGACCGTTTGGAAGGCGGAACGACAGGTTACAGCCGGCGAAGGCAAAACGACGAAAGGAGGGAGGAGACGCCGGCGATGAAGGCGATGGGGTGATTAAAACGAAGGTGACGGTGGCGGTTAAAACGAAGGTGACGGTGGCGGAGGACAGAGCTATCGGCGACGAAGATGAGTGCGGCAAGGTTGGCGGTAAAGACGACGATGATGGTGGCACCGTCGTTGGAGAAGGGGAAACACCGCAGCGGTGCCGAAGGCATTAACGGTGATACAGATGATTGCGGAAGTGGAAAAAGCCGGACTACCTTGCAGCTGTCGGTAGCGTCGACAGCGGAGAAGTAAACGGTGGAACAGAGGTGGACGGTGATTCGCGTGGGAGCAGGAGGGTTCAAAAGCAATGGAATAGTCTTTCACGAATGCTACAAAAAACTCGAGAGTCGCAGAGAGGAGAGGGAGGGGTAGGGTTTATATTTATAGGAAACAGGGGGTTGACCTGACAAAAACCCTAGACCAAACGGTTTAGCGACCGTTTGGACTCCAAACAGTTTTGAGACCGTTTGGCTCCAAACGGTTTAGCGACCGTTTGGCTCCAAACGGTTTGAAGACCGTTTGGTCCCAAACGGTTTAGCGACCGTTTGGCTCCAAACGGTTTGAAGACCGATTGGTCCCAAACGGTTTAGTGACCGTTTGGCTCCAAACGGTTTCGAGACCGGTTGGCTCCAAACTATTTGAAGATCGTTTGGTCCCAAATAGTTTTAGGACCGTTTGGTAGGGTTAAGGTCGAATTTTTTTTTTGTATATTTTCATCTTGTGGTTTTTATGTTTATTTTGGTTATATGAATTTTTTTATATTCATAAGATCTACCTAGGGTAATTAAAAGAACGGAAAGTAAAGGGAGAAACTGAAATCTTGGGTTGCCTCCCAAGTAGCGCCTGGGTTTTACGTCGCTGGCTCGACGAAGCTGTAGCGTTGTTATGCTGACGGCGTAGCGTCTGTGATTTCAATGGTTTGTCTTGGCATTTTGTCTTCTGGAGTGTAGTATCTTTTTAAACGATGACCATTAACCATCCTTTCTCCTCCGTTGTTGTCGATAATTATGACAGCTCCAGTTGGATAGATGTGCTTTATGGTGAAGGGCCCAGACCATTTTGTTCGAAGTTTTCCGGGAAACAACTTGAGCTTGGAATTGAAAAAGAGTACTTTGTTGCCGACGGAAATGTCTTTCCTCTTGAGATGACCGTCGTGCCACATTTTTGTCTGCTCCTTATAGATTCTGGCACTCTGATAGGCAGTCATTCAGAGCTCTTCTAGCTCCTGCAACTAGAGTTGTCTATTCTCTCCTGCACTTTTAAGATCGAAATTTAATTGTTTGATGGCCCACCAGGCTTTGTGTTCCAGCTCTACTGGAAGATGACATGACTTCCCGTACACCAAACAGAACGAGGTTGTTCCGATTGGTGTTTTATATGCAGTTCGGTATGCCCAAAGGGCATCAGGAAGTTTGGTGGACCAATCAGTGCAGTTTCTATTCACCGTTTTTTCAAGAATCACCTTTAATTGTCTATTAGATACTTCAACCTGACCACTAGTCTGTGGATGGTAAGGCGTTGTGACTTTGTGATTAACTCCATACTTTTTCAGTAAGGCTTCAAAGCTTCGTTCCAAGAAATGGGTCACGTCATCTGATATGACAGTTCTGGGAACTCCAAATCTTGGGAAAATAATATCTTTGAACAATTTAATAACAGGCTTGGAATCGCTGAACACAGTGGGTACAACTTCGACCCACTTTGAGACGTAGTCCACCGTGAACAAGATGTAAGAGAAGCCATAGGAGGAAGGAAAAGGGCTCATATAGTCCACCCCCCACACATCGAAAAGCTCAATTTCCTGCCACATTGTGAGGGGCATTTCATTTCTTTTTGATATGTTGCCCGAGAATTGGCATTTGTTACAGGCTTTCAAAAAATCGTAGGAGTCCTTTGATATAGTGGGCCAGAAGAACCCAGATTGTAAAACCTTTATAGCTGTTTTCTTAGCACTCATGTGCCCCCCCGTGGGTCCTGAATGGCAGTGCTCTAGGACTGGGGTTATTTCTTCTTCTGGCAAGCAACGATGAAAAAGTCCGTCAGCACAAAAAAGAAATAGGTAGGGTTCATCCCAATAATATTGTTTTATATCATGAAGGAACTTCCTTTTGTCATGGTAGGAAGCAGAGGGGTGAATAATCCCTGTGGCCAGATAATTGACGATATCTGCATACCAAGGGAATCCATGGGTGGCCTTCATAAGCTAGTCGTCTGGCAGAGAATCTCGGATAGGGATTTTATCTTCTTCTTCAACCTCGATACGACTGAGATGATCAGCTACAACGTTCTCTACTCCAATTTTATCTTTAATCTCCAAGTCAAATTCCTAAAGCATCAACACCCAGCGGATAAGCCTGGGTTTGGCATCTTGCTTCTGGATCAGGTATCGAATGGCGGAGTGGTCGGTATAAACGATGACCTTAGAACCGATCAAATATGAGCGAAACTTTTCAAACGCGTAGATGACAGCCAAAAACTCTTTTTCTGTGGTAGTATAGTTTTTCTATGCTTCATCTAGCATTTTGGATGCGTAGTAGATAACATAGGGTTTCTTATCAATCCACTGTCCTAAAACAACCCCTATAGCGTAATCACTTGCGTCGCACATGATTTCAAAAGCTTGCGACCAATCTGGAGCTCTCAAAATAGGTGCGGAAATTAAAGCATTCTTGAGAGTGGAGAAACTTTGCATGCATTCTTGATTAAAAATGAACTTAGCATCTTTAGTCAGGAGTTGGGTCATAGGCTTCGCTATCTTTGAAAAATCTTTGATGAATCTTCTGTAGAATCCTGCATGCCCCAAGAAAGCTCTTACTCCCTTTATGTCTTTCGGTGGCGACAGTTTTGAGATAACATCAATTTTTGCTTTATCCACCTCGATCCCTCTGTCACTCACCCTTTGCCCGAGAATGACACCTTCAGGATAAGGTTCGTTTCCTCACAGCGTTGTAGAACTTGTCCAAGATTGATTAAGCATTTATCAAAGGAATCTCCGTAAACTGAGAAATCGTCCATAAACACCTCCATGATGGATTCAGTTAAACCGGCGAAGATGGCATACATACATCGTTGGAACGTAGCGGGTGTGTTACATAACCCGAACGACATTCTTCTAAAGGCATATGTCCCAAAAGAACAGGTGAAGGTAGTTTTTTCCTGGTCCTCCGGGTGTATGGGTATTTGATAAAACCCGGAGTAACCATCGAGATAGCAAAAATATTTCTGATGAGCTAGGCATTCTAAGACTTCATCGAGGAAGGGTAGAGGGTAGTGGTCTTTCCTCGTGGCTTTGTTCAGCTTCCTATAGTCAGTACACATATGCCACCCTGTTACAGTCCTGGTGGGCACTAACTCATTTTTCTCATTGAGCACTACAGTAGTGCCTCCTTTTTTTGGAACAACCTGGACAGGGCTGACCCACTGGGAGTCAGAGATAGGGTAGATTATGCCAGCTTTGAGTAATTTGAGGACCTCCAGGCGAACCACTTCCTTGAGATTAGGATTCAGTTTTCTTTGATGTTCGCGGGATGGCTTGAATTCTTCAATCATTGGAAGTTTGTGCATACACAGGGCTGGATTTATGCCCGTTAGGTCAGTTATCTTATATCCAATGATCTTTTTGTGTTTCTTCAGTTCTTCCAGAAGTCTTTCCTCCTGATCTTCTGTTAGGTGGGAGCTGATGATAACTGGGCATAATTTTCCTTCATCTAAGAAAACATATTTAAGCCCTGTGGGTAAAGTCTTCATTTCAGGGGCTTTCGGTGGCTCAGCTGCTTCTATAATGGTAACGGCTTTAAGTTCTTCAAAAGTGGCCTTTGGCGCTTCTTCGGCCTTTTCTAGATGTTGGATACACTGTTGAACTAGTTCATTCACAGAGAATTCAACATCTGGATTGATTAAGACATTCTCTAGTTCGTCAGCTGGCTCGGGTATTTCTAATTGTGACATTTGTTGAATTGCGTCAAGAAGGAAAACCTCCTCTTGGATACTAGGGCCTTTCATACTATTAAGGACTCGGAATTGAATTGCTTCTTTTCTGAGCCTAAGAATGATGGTACCAACTTCCACGTCGATAAGTGCCCTGGCAGTAGCGAGGAAAGGTCTGCCAAAAATAATTGGGTACCTCAGGTCTTCTTTAATATCCATGATAACGAAGTCGCACGGAACGTAAGCATCCTTGCCTATCCTTACTGGGATATCTTCAATGATCCCCAAGGGTGCGGTTATGGTGGAATCAGCTAATTGAATAGTCACTATTGTAGGCAGCAATTCGGTGAAACCCAGACGTTTACACATAGAATAAGGCATGATGGATATGCTGGCCCCTAGGTCAGCTAATCCTTTTTTAGTAGATGCATTTCCAATGCAACATTGGATTATGAAGGAACCTGGGTCCTTCTTCTTTTTTGGCATTTTGTTTAAGATGATGTCAGAAGTGGTCTGAGCAAGCTTAACAGTTTCTTTCTCCTTGGTGATGTACTTTCTTGATAATAAGGTCTTGAGGTATTTTGCCCAGGCTGGCACCTCAGAAAGAGCATCAAGGAGCGGGATATCAATGTACAGTTTCTTCATCGCCTCCTTGAACTTTTGAAACCTGGTGTCCATCTTCATTTCTCACAGTCTACCTGGATATGAGATTCTTGGTTTATATTGCAAAACTTCAGGTTCTGCGGACACTTGGTCTTTATCTTTGCCCTTTGTGCCCTCTGAGGGCTTCTCAATTCCTTGTTGCGGGCTCTCATTCGTCATAAAAGCAGGTGTATCATCATTATCTAGAGTGATCTTGGTAGTCTCATGAAGAGTGCGTCCCGATCTTGTGGTGACAGCATTCAACTGTTCATGTCTGTTTTGTCCATGCTTAGGATTTGATTCGGGCTGCCCTGCAAATGTGCCTGCCAGAGGCTTCAATTGTGCAACAATCTGGGCAAGCTGGGATTCTACTGTTTTTTGTTGCGCTTGCTGATTAGCGAGCATAGTCTATTGAGATTGCAACATCTGCCTTATCAAGGACATTTCATCTTCCAGTTGAGAAGGAGTGTTTTTCATAGGACTTTGTTGTTGGGTTTGTTGAGATTGTTGTGGTGGTAGCGCCAGCTGAGGTTGCTGAGTATGCAGCTGTGGATGGAGTGGAGGATGAGTGTACTGGTAGTAGGCCGATTGGTTCCTGGGGTAGTTATCCCTAGGGAAGTTGTTCCTGGAATTCCCTTGATTTTAGTTGAAATTGTTTGGGAACCCAGGTGGTAGCCTACTAGAGGATCTACCCTGCGTCTGATGCTGTGGATTTGCAGTTCCTATAGGGTTTCCATACTGAAATCCTAGATGATTCCTTGGCTGATTAGGGTTTTAGTAGACTTGTCCAGGGATAGAGTGGATGGAGTTGACTTGTTCCGGTAGTTGTTCTTCCGACTGGTCAGTAATAGGTTCATATGGTTGTGGTGGTGGATGCAGATCCATCATCACATTGTAAAGCATTCCGCAGGAGAGGGTCAGATGGTCAGAAGCATGACAGGCCTCAGAGGTCCCTGTGGCGGCCTTGACTTGTTGAACCAAAGGATTTTTCTTCTTATCAAACTCTCCGAGAGAAGTCTCGAGAGCTTGTTGTTTATGAACTATAGTTTTCAAGGCTTCAGCTATTGCCTTCATCTCTATCGATTCTTCAGCTTTGTAGACATTGAGGACACTTTTACCGGCTGACCGTCCCCAGTTGGACTGGTTTTCAGCTCCAAGTGTAACAATTTTCCAGCTGTCCTCATAATTCTTTCTCATGAAGTTTCCTCCAGATGAGGAATCCAAAAACTATTTGATATCATCACTTACTACCCGATAGAAGGTTTCTATCAATTGGTTCTGGGAGATTCCATGATGGGGGCATTTCCGCAAAAGTTCTTTAAACCTTTCCCATGCTTCAGCAAGAGACTCTCAGGGTAACTGAGAGAAGTGATTGATTTGCCCTCTGATCTCATAAGTCAGTGAGGGGGGAAAGAACTTCTCTAAGAACTTTTCCTCTAGGGGAGCCCAGGTGGTTATTATGGGTTCCCTGTCGAGTGAGTTGTACCAACTCAGGGCCCTCCCAGACAGAGTGAAATTGAAAAGATGAAGCATTATCGCATCAAAAGTGACTCCTGCTTGCGGAACCAGATGGCACATTGCCTTAAAACTTTTGAGATGATCCATTCAATCATCTCCAGAACCTCCGGAGAAAGATATACCTTGCATGATCTGGATCCACTGGGTACGAATCTCAAAGTTGGGAATATTGATAATCGGAGGTCAGACCGGGTGGTTATCCTCATAGTTCTTTAGGACAGCATAATCCCTCAATTTCTTGTTCCTTAACTCCAACTGAGCAGCTTGGGTTGCTGCCTCAGTTTCAGCTCTGATGCAAGCTTGCTCTTCTACACGAATCTCCGCTTCGATTTGGGTACGAGTGTCCACGATGAGTTGTGCCCGTTGAGCGGCGATAGCGGCGTTTACCCTCTCCATCACCAAAGCATCTTGGCGTTGATCGTCGGCCATTTTCCTGGCTCGTTGGCGATTGAGAAGAATGCGGCGATGGAAACTTCTCTCTACCTCGGAGTCGTACTCCGGATCAGGGGAGAATCCAAGATTATGAGATGATCGCATACACGTTTTCTACCTGAGTAGAGAAAAGAAAACACCTTTAGATAATGGTAAAGATATAATGGTTTCAAGAAGATATAGACTTATGATTTAAAAAGAAAGTGTAAAATCCTAACCAACTAGGAAGGTACTAAATGAAATTACAACGTTCCGTTGTCCCCGGCAACGGCGCCAATTTTTGATGGAGCTTCCACTCACGTGGAATTGTGTGCACCAACTAAAAATACTAAAGATAGTAAGTCTTTAAGTTTAGCCTTGCATATACTAGATAAAGAACTCCACCCATGTATGATAAGATACGTGGAAGTCTTATCGTAGTATAGTTAAGGGTCGAATCCTCAGGACAATGGTCTTGTTGCGAGCAACAAGATGGAAAACATTAGAATTTCACTTAATCACTTACTAGTAGGCACTTAAATCGAAAGATGGGTTTTGTTGTTTCAAACTAAGAACATACAAAGTAAAGAAAGCAAGTATATCTAAGGGGTTAAACTATGATAAAGGTCACTAGGGTGTGATCGGTTTTTCACCGCCACTACACATGAATCAGCATATGCAAAGCAAAACATAACCTGCAATAAGAGTCTAGTCAGCTAGTATCTTTGTAGACTTAGTTTCCTTTCAGAGAACTAACTACGAGAAGTGTGGGAATGTTGAAACGCCAGCCATTCCCGAACAAATGGTCACTTACTTTGCATCATTCCCCTCGCAAAGTGTGTTTCTCGACTTACCAAGGTTGCACTTTCATACGTCAACTGATTCCATTTCATAGTATGAAAGTGCAACGAATGACAGTGAGTTTACTTCACTTCTTGAGACACACTTCTAGATACCGAAACAGATGCATGGTGGATACATGCACCAAGAACCAACATAAAAATGAGTTTCAAATCTAATAGTACAAACGTAGACAATTCATACTAAAAGATAAAGGATAATACAAGTTGGAGATCAAGCAACATGCATTCATTAAACGTTTGATGTCGAACTGAAAAGATAAGAACTCTATATTACAATTTATGGATTACATTTACATGATATGAAAACATGGGTATCGGGGATACTCCCCGCACCCTAGTGAAAGAGACTACTCGCTCATGACTAGGACAAAGAAGGAGGCAAGAAGAGAGAGAGTACATCATCCCCATAAAGGAGAGAGGAAAGTCAACCCCTTAGAGAGAGAGAAACGATCCACTAGCTTTACAGGTTGTGCGATGACGAGATCTCCCTCTTCCCACCTTCTTTGGCGGAGAGAGAGAAAACAGCTTCGAGATGGAGTATGGGTCTCAGACCGGCAGCCCCAAGGCGAAGGATGGAAGTCGTAAGTGCTCTGGAGTGATTGAGGCAGCCTTTAGACGTCTGAAACTTGATGCCCGCTTGAGGACCCTTGGGGTCTTATTTATAGGCCTTAAGTGAAGTCCAAACGGTTTAGAGACCGTTTGGACCTCAAGACCGTTTGGCTTCGTGCGGTCTCGGGACCGTGTGACTCCATGCAGTCTCGGGACCGATTGGACTTCAAGACCGTTTGGACCTCAAGACCGTTTGGCTTCATGCGGTCTCGGGACCGTGTGACTCCATGTGGTCTCGGGACCGATTGGACCTCAAGACCGTTTGGCTTCATGCGGTCTCGGGACCGTGTGACTCCATGCGGTCTTGGGACCGTTTGACTCCATGCGGTCTCGGGACCGATTGGCTTCATGCGGTCTTGGGACCGTTTGACTCCATGCGGTCTCGAGACCGATTGGCTTCATGCGGTCTTGGGACCGTTTGACTCCATGCGGTCTCGGGACCGATTGGCTTCATGCGGTCTTGGGACCGTTTGACTCCATGTGGTCTTGGGACCGATTGCCTTCATGCGGTCTTGGGACTGTTTGACTCCATGCGGTCTTGGGACCGATTGGCTTCATGCGGTCTTGGGACCATTTGACTCCATGCGGTCTTGGGACCATTTGGCTTCGTGTGGTCTTGGGGACGTTTGACTCCATGCGGTCTCGGGACCGTTTGACTCCATGCGGTCTTAAGACCGTTCGACTTCATGCGGTCTGAGGCTGAGTTAGTCTTTTATGATATTTTTTTGTGTGTTTTTCTGCATATATAAAAGGAAAAAGTTAGTCTGATAATATATTTATAATAAGAGGGAAAATTTAGGGATTATGTATATATTTAATTTAGAAAGAGTGTGGAAAACTAAAGAAAAAGACTAAGATAATCATCAAAGTCGGAGGTTATCAAAATGGAACATATAAAGAAGCGGAATGTGAGAAGACATGGGATACATAATATAACCATGTTACGAAATGTTTTCATTTGGATAAGTGTGTTAGGCCATTTAATGAATAGAAGAAAATAAAAAAAATGTGAAAAGAATTCGAAGGATGGAAGAGCAGAAAAAAGACCATTTTTAAGGGAGAGAGATATGGGAAAGGTGGGCTTTAATTTGGAGGATGGAGTGGGCGTTGGTTGGGGAGAGGGAGTGCGCCAGTATGTGGTGTGGGATGTTGGGATAGATAAAATTGAAAAGAGAACCGCTTTTCATGAAATGAGGAAAAGAGAGGATAGAAAATTGCATGAGTTATAAAGAGAGCATAGGACAGAGAGGTGGCGGGGTGGGGATGCTTGGTTTTGGTGTAACTGATAATAAAGAAATTAGGCAAAAAAACCTAAATGGCACATTTGCCCATTTTAATTACCTAAATGGCACGTTCTTAAACTTATTGCCCAAAATGGCACATTTTGGAGCAATGCGTCCCCTGCTGGGACGCATTGCTCTCACGCGAGGCAATGCATCCCTGCGGGGGACGCATTGGTCCCACAGGAGGGCAATGCGTCCCGGTTCAGGACGCATTGCTCTGTTGTGGGCCAATGCGTCCCAGCACGAGACGCATTGGTCCCACAATAAAGCAATGTATCCCGAACCGGGACGCATTGCCCTCCTATGGGATCAATGCGTCCCCCGTCGGGACGCATTGCTAATGCGTCTCCATGCAGGACGCATTGTTCCAATGCGTCCTCATGCAGGACGCATTGCTTTTTTTAATCATATTTTTACAGTCACTGATATTGTTTCATGGTTATTGATATGTATATTAACAATATTGATTATATTTGTACATTTATAATTCGTTCACTTGTATTTGGATGTCTATAATATACCCAATTATTATAAATTTGTCAATTTCAATAGGTCGTAACATGCATGTGGAATATATAAGTGTATTGCAACCAACATCGGTTGGTTCCTAATTTATTATATAATAAGAACTTAATCCAAAAAAATGAGATAGCAATTAAAAACAAGGTTAAAACATGAACCAACATGACGAGAAAATAATACACAACAGAACAATATGATAGATCCACAACAACATGATCCAAAATGAACCAATGTGATATCATAATATGATAGATCCACATACAATAGATGTCCTCACAAAGGCATACATACAAAATTGTATAATATATAAAAAACTAAGTATGTCATCCTCGCCCACGACGTCCTCACCCACGTCCCTCTACATCAGGATCCTCTGTACCGATGTCATCTGGAGACGGCTGAACTGGGGACAACTATGTAGGAGGCTGCTGGCGAGCATCAGGGAAGAAATGAAAAGGTGGAGGTGGGGTGAGGGGTCTCGGAAAACCAGGATAGGATGCATCAGGTGGGGTGCATCCTGAGAAATCAAACGGAGTAGGTGAATACGTGACATAAGATGGTGGTCGGCTCTCGGGAATAATTGCTGGTGGGAATGGAGTGTATGGAGCAGAAGAAGAACTTGCTCCATAGTATGATGGTGGTTGAGGTGGGGTGATGAATGAGGAATATGAAGCAGCTCCTGAAAAATATGGCCCTGTCGGTCCCCATGACATGAACTGAGAAGTGGGAGTGGGAGTGGGCTCAACAGTAGGAGTAGGAGTAGGAGTAGGAGTGGGCTCAGGGGTTGTGGTATGAGTGGGTATGGCATCCCACGGCCGAGCATAGTCGGGAAGCCTATCAAAGTAACTCCCCTGGATGTTATAGATGTTGTCTCTGATCTGTGGAGGGGCGTGCTCTAATGCCGCTCGGATCGCCACATGTGTTTGTACCTATAAAACAAAGTATGTACACATAATAAAGACCAATTACATATATTACAAATAACAAAGATAAATAATAACAATTTGTAAAAGAAAATAATAATGATACTCACAAATTCCTGCTAACGATAACTTTGCGGGTAGTATATGCTTGGAGGCATAGCTGGAGGGGGCACGATGTATTGTGGATGATACCATGCATAGTGAACCTGAGGACTGAAAACTGTATCAGCTGGTGGAGCGGGAACTAAGCTCTCATGTCTGTTGTTCCACATCTGCACCTCCTGCCTATAATGAAGCATCCAATCCTTAGTCGCATGACCCCTCCCATCTATCTGGCTAAGCTGCGGCAGCTCAAGAGTAGGTTGTACTTGAACAAAGCCGAACTGTCCAAGTACTCTGTCGGGAAAGTGCCACACCACTATTGTGTAGCACAACAGAGGCACTCGTGCCAACCAAATATCACTACCATCTCTACAAATTGCAGGCAATCTCTCGAGAACCTCAGCAGTGTAAGGAGTCAACTCTATCTATTATTCATATAGAAAATGTGTATCATATAAAACGGAGTAAATTGTAAATAAATAAAACATACCATACAATAGAGGTAAGTAAGTTATACCTGTGAGGGCAAAATCTGGTCAAATGCTGAATCGTAAAACTGAATTGTTCCCCTGATAGTTTGACTCCTTTGGACAAAGGTAGGCCACCTATTAAATTGAAAAACTAAATTTTGATAAACACTACATAATATTTGGATAAATAATAAAATTAATTGTGTAGATCTTTAACCTGTAACCCAAGGGAACATCTTCTGGCCAATCATCCCAGCGCATTGCAATTGTACCTGGGCGTCCAATTCCCAACCTCTCCCAACACCACAGCTGTAATAGGCACACACAACCTGATAGATGGGATGTTCTCCTAGACCGGGTGGTTGCCTTATACAACTCCCTATATAAGAAAGCTAGAGTTGCAACACCCCAAGATAGAGTGCCACAACGTGCAAAATCGAACACAAGAAGGAGGTACCTAACATGAACTCTATCCCCTGTACTATCTGGGATAAGGTAACTACCTAAGAAATATAAGAGATATGCCCTAGTATTGGCAAACCTCTAACACCTTTTAAGACTCCATTACACCCTTCAACATGATTGGTAGTCAATGACCCATACATGCAACCTCTGTCATATGTGAGAGCCCAATGTACTGGATTTTGGCCTAATAAATACGACTTCGCTGCTGGTTCTATGGTTTCTATAATAGTCATATGACGATCAAATTCATGTGTATCAGTTGTGGATCCCACCTTCCACATAAGGTCCCTCAACTCCTTGGACTTGAACTGCTTATGGAAGTTCTCCAGAAGATGTCGAAGACAATAACGATGTTGAGCTCAATGAAATTTTGATTCAAGTGCTGGAAAAATCCCACTCATTCGATCAGAAATAATACACAAGTCTGTACGTCATGGAATGATTGGAATACAAGTTTGTAGAGAACCAAAGAACCACTCCCAGGAGTCCTTATTTTCTTTCTCGACAACAGCAAAAGCAAGTGGAAATAGACCATTATCAGCATCTATGCCACATGCAAGGAGAAGTATGTCAATATATTTTCCTGTTAAAAATGTGCCATAAACAGTAAGAACATGCCTACAATAGGCCCAACCCCTCACAGCTGGACCAAATGCCCAAAACACCCGCTTGAATCTACGAGTGCCTTCAGTTTGAAGGGTATAATCATCAATAAGGTGGGCATATATAGTTCTTGGAATATATTGTGTCAGAGAAATCAGGAACGACAACAAACTATGATATGATGATTCCCAGTCTCCAAATATTTTACAAACAGCCTTCCTCCTCGCTAGATATGCCTTCTTGTAAGATATATTGAGCCTTAGTTCAGCATTCACCTTGTCACGAATTTCTCGTGTCGACATATCCAATCGTGATACTAGGATTGGCATTATCATTCGAGCAATATAAGATGCTGTGACTTGGTGATGATCATGATTCATAACAGTTAATTCACAATTGTGGCCTGCTTTACAATGTTTTATCTTCCACATGCCACCTGCTCTTTTGGACTGGCAAGCGGTCAATCTCCAAGGACATCGTTCATCATGGATACAAGCAACTTTAAGATGATGAATATTTGAGCATAATGTACGGTACTGGACATTCTTTTGTACCAACCATTTTTGGAGTGTCTCAACCAGTACAACTTTAGATGCAAATAAAGCACCCTCATATATAACAGCACTGGAAGGATTGTAATTGAGATGAAATTCATGACGAAAATCTTCCACCCAGTCATCATCTTGAAAATCTTCATAGTTGGAATCAATGTGTTCATGTTGGGGCCATTGGTTGTTGCTGCAATAGAGTCAGGGAATGGATGTGTGTGCTCATCATCGGTTTCAGTCAATGACTCATCCTCAGGTGGTTCACTGTTATTACCACCTTCAATGTCACTATTGTTATCACCTTCATGATCACTATCATTATAACCTGCATGATCAATATCATTATCTCCCTCCTCAACCTCAACACCAATATTCTCAGTACTAAGATTTTGAGAAAATTCAGGTGGTTGACTCCACTCAGCAGTTAAATTGCTAAGACTGAATTGAGGTGTAAGACTGAATTGAGGTGGTTGACTCCATTCAGTAGTTAAATGACTTTGAGAGAATTGAGGTGGTTGACTCCATTCAGTAGTTAAATGACTTTGAGAGAATTGAGGTGGTTGACTCCATTCAGTAGTTAAATGACTTTGAGAGAATTGAGGTGGTTGACTCTGAGAGAATTGAGATTGAAATTGATTCAATAGACTCATTAAACAAGGTTTTTGGTGGATATATGTTTTTTCAAGAAACACATCAATATAGGCATCAGTTGAAAGTGATAACAAGGTTCTGTATGCATCATCATCATCAACTTGTACGAGCATATGATTTTCTCCAAGTAAAAGATAGGATATTTTGATAGAGAAGTGGTTGGGATTGATGTCAAGTGTTGTATAGATAAATGATTTTAGTTCAGATAGGGTATTAATAAGTGAAATGTTTATGGGTCTAACAGATCGACTAGAATAAGACCCATCAGAGAGAAATTGCCCATCATATCACATCTTCACAATTCATGAATTTGAACTAGATGCCATGTTCCTATATTTTAGAATATTATATCAACATAAATTAATATTTTAGAGCAGTGACATCAATTTGGAATTAAATTTATTGGACTACTTTTTCTATAACATTAACAGTGAACAACAATTAAGAATAATAATTTTACTATTTTTTCAGTAAAATTAACTAACATTTCATAACAACAATTTTGCTAATTTTTTAGTAACACTAACATTTCAAAATAACAATTTTGCAATTTCGAACAATAATTTTTCAGGTAGTAAGTAGCCTTCAATTGTCATTTTCTACATCATTATTTAAGTAATGTGCAATTAAAGTGTAACAATACAATTACGTTCTAAGTGTAACAATACAATTATTTCAGTTGTAATATTTCGTACTAAAGTTAAGGTCATATTTTGAAAATTAAAATTTTGGTAGAATACATACCTGAAATGGAGAGTTATGTGTTGACAATCTAAGAATAGAAGAAGAGAAAGAAGAAGCTCCAAATAGTCTCCGAGCAGTAGAAGATATCAACTCCAAGATCGCCCGAAATAAGCTAGAAATCACCCAAAGCAATAGAAATATGAGAAAAAGCTCCAGAGCAATGGGAGTATAGAGAAAGATGAAGGAAATGAAGAATGGTGTGAGTTTGGGGGGTTGTTTTCGGCCAATATATATAGGGGAGCAATGCGTCCCGGTTGGGGACGCATTGCACCCACGTGGCACCGCCCCGCGCCGCGCGGCGACCCCAACGGTAAAATAGTCGTTGCCCTGGGAGCAATGCGTCCCCGCCCCGGACGCATTGCCTGCGTGGCAATTTCTAGCCGTTGGCGGCGTCGCGACGCGTGACGCATTGGTCCCACAAAGGGAAATGCGGCACGGTTCAGGACGCATTGCCCTCCTGTGGGGTCAATCAGTCCAACTCTGGGACACATTGCTCTCACGTGAGGCAATGCGTGCCGGTGGGGGACGCATCGGTCCCACGGGAGGGCAATGCATCCCGAACCGTGACGCATTGCCCTCCTGTGAGACCAATGTGTCCCCCGCCGGGACGCATTGCCTCGCGTGAGAGCAATGCGTCCCAGCAGGGGACGCATTGCTCCAGAAATGTGCCATTTTGGGCAATAAGTTCAAGAACGTGCCATTAAGGTAATTAAAATTGGCAAATGTGCCATTTAGGTTTTTTTGCCAAGAAATTATGAGAAAAAGATTGTTAAATGATTTGAAGAGAATTAAAGGATTTGAAGAGAACAATACATGCTTTGCTTTTGAATCATTGGGAGTTGGTTGTAGTTTAAACACAAAAGTCTAATATTGAAGAGTGTATATGTGAGGGAATTGTGGAGTTAGAAATCGAAGAACAAGAGTCACAATTAAGGGAGTGATGGTTGAGAACCCATTGACAAACCGTCTCAAAAGAAAGAGAAAGGGAGTTGAAACATAGAGCGAGTGGGGAAGAAAGTGGGGGTTGTGTTGAGCAGGGGAGAGTGGATGGAGAGTTTTCTCTTCAAAGAACGGTGAATAAGATCCTTGAAAAAAGGAGAGAAGAGAGTGAAGCAAGGAGATCCTAGTATATTGAAATTCTAGAATCTGATTGGTTAATGGCATTTTTGTTATTATGGAAAGTTATTCACTCTTTTTATAGTGTAGTGTACGCAATGAATCAAATTCAACTAGAGAAAAAATAGTTCGTCATATACTAAAATGAGACTTATCGTCAGCATGCAAATTCTTCTAGCATACACTAAAAGGCCAATGAAGTGACACCCTAGTAGTAAAAGTGATGATGTAAGACTAAGAGGTCAAGAGTTCAAACCCATACGACGAGATGAAAAAATTGTCAATTTTTTTTAAAAAAAGGCAAACATCGTCATAATTCTTAACGGTCTCTGATGTCATATGTTGAAAGAAAATCATATCCAAATTTGAAGAAGCCTCCATGACTGAAGCCCTGATTATCATTTAATTGTCTATAAAGACCATGACAGTGCAGTGATGTCATCCACAGCGGCAAGGCATTGATGGGAAGAGGTAGACTTGAAAAGAGTAGAAGATTATAATTTCATTGCAGATAAAAAAGATGGTCGTTTGAGAAAAAGAGGGAGCATCTTCAAAGGATATAATGGATGAAGGTTTCTCTCTCCTAATGGATTCTTTGGTGGATGGAGATTGTTTATAGATAACATTCCTTGGAGTGAAGACCACTCCTATAATATATCATGAGGCATCTTTATCCATCATGAAGAGGTATGTTAGTTATAAAAATTCATTCCATCCCGAATTGGGATAAATCCCTTCATGCAAACTATTATTAATATATATATATATATATATTACTAGTAAACATGCATGTGCCATGCACAAGAAAAATAGAACATGATCATTTTTAGTACACATTTTGAATAAATTAAAATTAGCTTCTAATGCCATGTATTATTTGGTATCTTTTAATTATAACAAAGATATGGAATTTTTCATCCTAATAAAGATCGATGATGGCATAAACATAAACGCCCATGACTTCCATGATGTCAAAGAGAAGAGGTGCTACCTCTCCACCAAGGATTGAACATGGTGGGTTGATTACCTAAATTCCATACACGTCTAGATATTAGGTTTGTGGATAATGTTCGTGGATGGTGGAGAGATATGTGACAGAAATAAAAATAAGGACAGAAAGTGGATAGAGAATATATTATAAGGATAAAGTAAAATGAATTAATATGTGTAATATTCCAAGTAATGTTATAGAATGTAAATGTAGACACGTAGGTAGTTGCATGGGAAATGGTAAATGCATGATATAGGCATTCCAATGAAGATAGAGGTGGGCCAAGATTTCATAGTGAGAGAATATGAATAATACATGGATGGGGAAGTTGGGAAGGATTTAGTGGAAAATTGAAATCATGGAGAGAGAAAAAAAACATAAAAAGAGAGTTGTGAATGAGTGGAAGTCCCACTTCGGAAGAGAGGGGAGGTTCAAAATTTAAGGAAAAATATCACGTGTGGATGTTTATTGTGAAACGATACAACCATGAAGAGAGAGATATGAAATAAGGTTAGAGAGTTGCAGAATAAGTGGAAGAGTCGTCTTAGGTAGTGGGGAAATTGGAAAATTTAGGAGGGAGTTGATATTCAAATGTTTGTTGTCAAGGATGCAATTGTGGAGACAGAAAAAATGTGGATGGCTTTCAATTTAGATAATTTATTGGTTCTCGTTTTAGTATAGATAAGAGAAAGGAAATGAAATGAAGGTTTTCAAGGAAGGAGAGATGGGACAAAATCATTTATTACTTCTCGTTTATTATGATATCTTCAAGTATATGGAAAATGAAGGTCCCTTCCACGATGTAGTAATTTTTTTCATCCTAAGTTATCTATTGTTTGGATTTATTCCTACATCCTTTGGCCATTTAACAAATCGATTCAGCTGTAAGTACTATATTATTTAGATAAACACTATGCTAAGTGTGTATCAACATAAGAATTTGCAAGTGCAATGTTATTAATTATATATTACTACACTAATTATTTATGCACTATACTCATATAACAAAGAAGATGTATATATGTTTCAAAAAAGGGTGTGTGCACATAATAGTGACAATATATGCCTCATTCTCTCTTATAGTTTCTCTCTCTCACTTTTGTATAAATGTCCCCATTAAGTATCTTTCTCAACTGCCCCATTATCTCCATTATTCACTCTCCTTAACTAACTCATTGTGCACATATATCTACCCAGAACCGTACGCTATCCCACTGACTGTGTTTTGCCTCCGGTTGTAGGTGCTAATTCAGGACTATAGTCAGCGTTGGCATTGTTTTTCATAGATAATTTCTAAAAGATAGAAGCAATAAAGGATTAGATGATAGAGCGTTGAAGTGATAGGAAACATTAATAGATACCAATTAATCAATTGTATTAATTGCATAGTATTCTGACCTCTGAAAAAAACATATTGGGATTTTGTGTACAAGCGTGAAAATGAATCGGTGAGACCACAACCACCAGCATCATTAGTCAGTTTCCGAGGTGCGATATTGGGATGAGATGGGAACACAATCATGGAGAAAATGCAAGTAAAAGTAGGAAGTGATTTTATCGTGTGCATGCATCATGGGCACATGACTTTCCAAATATTTGAGATATCGCCCTTTTATTGAGCTTTTCAAATTCAACTGTAAAGATGCAAACTAATTGTGCACAGCCTCCACATCCAACACCTGGTATACAGTCACGGTGGTTGAAATGCTTAGTACATTGCTTCATGGGATCGTTGGTGCATCAGATGCCTATAGAAGTGAGCAAGGTAGATATTAAAGAGATAATAAGGATCTGGGTATCATCAAATGCATAAGAATGCCAAAGAGAATGAGTAGCACGCTATCACTTATGCTAGGATAACAGAGTTCATCGATTAAAGTGTTCATGGGGAACGCATAACTTTTTTATTTGTATAGTGCCTCTGGAGAAAAGAACTGAAATACTTATACTTGTATATTCTCTAACTGATGTTGTGGCAGATTCTGACTCAGGAGAAGAATCTTTGTTCAGTGTGTCACATGTGAAGAGTAGTAGATGGAGATGTCTGAAAATAAAAAGTAGTGCTTGATCTAATCAAAGAAAGCCCTTTAATAAACATGAAACAAAGTAAACCATGTCATAATATCAGTTGTACCCAAAATTCATATATAGATTTCATCAAAAAGAACAAACATCAGTACCTTTGACCTGGAATTTTACTTTCTTTTTTGCTATTTATACTTTGATATAAACACAATAAAGAAAATTTATTTGGAGATTTTGATTTTAGAAGAAGAATCCATAGGAATATGAACAAAAAGAAGCATGGAAGATACAACGCTACTTACTTGGAACGTGACCTTGATGGGTAGAGTAATCACAAAAAGCATAGTAGGAACCAAATCACATTGCCCAGATTAGTCATCATTGCAGCCAATCGTCGCCATCCTCCTCAGTCTTTCACCATGAACAGAGCAATCGTTGATTGATGGTATGACCAACTTGTATTGAAAGAGAGTGCCTTTCTGACGTCATTGCTTCCTCAATTGCAATACGGTAAGGTCTATTGTCTACATGACGAACGTGGATTCTTGCGCCAGTGGGAATGTGGGAATAAGAAGTGAACATAATAGACAGAACAATGGTTGATGACAAAATGAATTATAGTGACTTTGTTTTCTGTTCATCGATTATTTCCAACTGTTCTACTTTAAAATAACAAAATTGTATGTCAAAACCCGTCCCCCCCATCTCCTGTCGCTCTGGCGATTAGGGCACGCGGAAGTGGACGTCTCTCCACCCTACTCTAGGGTCTTTCTCTTGCAGGTTCAAGTGTGAGGTCGTGTTTTGGGTTCCGGTCTCAAGATGGCAGCGGATCTAGCGGCGAGATATGCAGGTCTCAAGTTGTCGGATGATGAAGAAGACCTCGTCGACGTCCAACCGGTTGAAAGAGGCGATGACACAGAAGATCACACAGAGCTCGTGTTGGTCGGGCGGTTGCTTACAGATCGGACCTACAATTTTAGGGCGCTGGAAAGAACACTATCCCAAGCCTAGAGTCTGAAGGAGACGGCCATCTTCAAGAAAATCGAGGGCGAGGTCTTTATCATTCAGTTCGCTCACTGGAGGGATAAGCAGCGGGTTCTTGACGGAGCCCCCTGGTACTTTGACGGGAGACTGCTCCTTTTGAAGGAAGTGTGCAAAGAGGAACAGCCGGGCAACATTGTCATTAGCAGATGCCCGTTTTGGGTCCGTCTATATGGCGTCCCATTGGGGTATAGGGCTGAAGCGAACATTCGGGAGATCGCGGGAAGGATCGGAGAGGTGGTCGAGACAGACACCGACGGATTAGGATGGGACTCGTCCATCCGAGTCCGGGTAATCATGGACGTCTCCAAACTGCTAAAACGCATCCAGAAAATTCGGATGAAGGGAGGCGCTACAGTGGATGTCGAGGTTAAATACGAAAGAGTGTCGAACTTTTGTTTCGTATGCGGCAGACTAGGGCACGTCGATCATGATTGTGTGAACGATGAAGAAGGGGACGAGCACCAAAGACGTTGGGGGACCTGGATGCGGGCATCTCCTTGGAAACAACAATGTGTGGCGGATCAGAAGGAGGGCGGTCTAGGGCTAGCGAGGAGGAAACTCACCTTCAAACCTCAGGGCGGAGGGGGGGCGTCGTAGAAGAAGGGGGAAAGGGAGGAGTGTGGAAGTACGATGGGAAGTGGTTTTTCGTTAGAGGTGAACCGGGAGGAGGGAGCGAACGGGAAGCAGGCTAGCGGGACAGAGGAAAGAATAGGTGCGGGAAGCAAGTCTGTGGCGTGAGAAGGGAGTGCAAGTCGGGGGGAGAGGATACGTGGGGGAGGTGATGTGGGGGACGTCGAAGGGGAAGGTGAAGAGGGATAAGAGAAGGAAGGGGCGGGGTCAAGATAGGAGGGGCGGAGGGAAAGGGTTTCCCAGGGCAAGACGGCGACGGGGGGAAGGAAGAAAATAACGTACACACCAGAAGAACTCAAGACGGTACGTAACAACCAGCGTGTGGATGAACAACCGCCAGCGATGGAGGACGAGGAGATAGCAGACATCAGTAACCAGGGGTCGGTGAAGCTAGCATGGGCAGAGCCACTCCAAACGCAGCAGGCTACACAGCGTCATGAATAGGCTGAGGGAGGCGGACATGAGCAGTGTTGCGTGCAATCACATAGCAAGAAGAAAGGAAACACCAATGAGAGGTAGAGCAACTGTGCATGGGAAGAACAGAGAACTTGTTACCAACAAGTGAAGGGAATCGGGGAGGAAAGTAGTGAGAGGAGAGCTATTACCCGGGCATAGCGGCGCAAGGAAGCAAGGTCAAAGATAAAGAAAGGACACAAACAAAGCTGAGGGAAGAAGAAACACTACCCATGGGCTTACAAAATGAGCAGGGGGGCAAGATTGGGCATTCCAGAGGACGAAGTGGTATGGGATCAAAGAACAGGCAAAAGAAACAGAGGGGTAGATCTCTGTGACATGGAGGTTGATGACCAACCTGTACAGGAAGTAGGGGAAAAATGTTCGAAAAGAGAGGGTGCAGACACTTCAGACAGAAATGGGGTCGTAGTGACTCAAGTAGCGGTGATTGGCAGAGACCAACCCCGCGAAGGGCAATGAAAATCTTCAGCTGGAACTGTTAGGGGTTGGGCGACCCTGACACATGCAAGGCTCTCTGGGCATGGGTTTGGAGAGAGCGTCCAAACATAGTCTTCGTGGCAGAGACTATGATTGCTGATACAAAGCTGGAAGAGGTCAAAAGAAGTTGCGGATTTACTGATGGGTTGTGCATATCGAGCCGAGGAAGGTCTGGTGGTCTAGGCTTCTAGTGGAAACATACCAGTGTGGAAATTCTCAATTACTCTAGAAGACACGTGGTAGGAATGATCAAAGATGAAAGCGGTCAGAAATGGAGAGCGATTGGTATCTATGGATGGGCGGACCAGGCGAGCAAAGTGAAGACCTGGGATCTGATGAGAAATCTAAAAAATGAGGTTGAGGAACATGCCATTTTCTTTGGGGACTTCAATGAGATAGTGTCCAACATGGAAAAGAATGGAGGACCGCCAAAGGAGGAAAAATTCATGCAGAATTTTCGGGACGTCATAGATGATTGTGGGCTGATTGATGTGGGCTTTGAAGGAAATATGTTCACTTGGAAAAGGGGTGTGACTGAAAGAACTCTGGTATTGGAGAGGCTAGATAGGTTCCTACCTGAACTGGAGTGGAGAAATCTTTTTAAAAACTGTTAGGTATTCCACTTTCCTATATATGAGTCTGATCATGCCCCCATTATGCTTAAAGCGGACAATAGGAGCAACAGTAAGAAGAGGAGGAAAAATTATTTTTCTTTTAAACCTATGTGGGCTGGTGAAGAGGAATGTGGAAAAATTGTTAAAGAGGCATGGGAGAGTGAAGAAGGGGGTGATCTCAGCAATAAACTTCTTAAATGTAAAAACACGCTAAGAGAGTGGGCAAAAGAAAATTTTGGAGAGAGGAGTCGAAAGGTCAAGGAGCATGAAAGCGAGCTGAATAGAATTCAAGGACTCCCCCCGGACCATGCGAATCTGAATAGGGCGGAGGACTTATCCAAAGAATTACAATATTGGCTGCAAAAAAATGAAGAATATTGGGCTGCCCGAGCACGTGTAAAAGAATTAAGAGAGGGAGACCAGAACACATCATACTTCCACCAAAAGGCCTCCAACAGAAGAAGAAGGAACTGGATTGATGGTATAGAAGATGATAATGGCATCCTTAGAAAGAAGGAGAACAAGATCATGCAAGTTGTCCTAAGGCATTTCTCAACCCTTTTCCAGTCAAGCAACCCCTCGGGTTTTGAGCAAGCAACAAAAGGCATTAGGGAGGTGGTGTCAGGGGAACAAAGGAGGGACCTGGAGAGTGATATCATGGAAGAGGAAATCCGGACAACGCTAAAGCAGATGCATCCAAATAAAGCACCGGGGCCAGATGGGATGAAAGCTTTGTTCTATCAAAAATATTGGGACACGGTGGGACAGGATGTGGCAAACTATATTAAGGGATGGTGGAAAGGTGACCATAGTATAAGAGATACAAATGACACCTTAGTGGTTCTTATTCCAAAAGTAGAGAAGCCAAGGATGGTTGGAGAGTTTCGACCCATTAGCCTTTGCAATGTGATCTACAAAATTGCCTCTAAAGTGATGACGAACAGAATGAAGCCTCTCATGAATAGTGTGATATCTGAAAACCAAAGTGTGTTTGTCCCGGGAAGGATGATTACGGATAATGCGCCGATTGCTTATGAGCTTTTCCACTCCATGAAGAGGGACAAAGGAAGGAAGAATGGCAGCCTTGCACTGAAATTAGACATGTCAAAGGCTTATGACAGAGTAGAGTGGGACTTCCTGAGTTTTGTGATGGAAAGGATGGGATTTGGCGCGAAGTGGATAAGCAAAATTAGAGACTGCATTTCTACCATTCAGCATGCGTTTTCCATAAATGGAGACCGAACCCAAAGCACATCACCCACACGAGGACTTCGCCAAGGAGACCCTCTTTCCCCTTATCTTTTTCTTTTGTGTGCAGAAGCTTTTTCTACCTCACTTATTAGTGCAACACAGGACAATCTCTTGCACGACATCCAACCGTGTAGGAGAGCACCACATATCTCACATCTTTTTTTCGCAGATGATAGCATTCTTTTTGCTAGAGCTACGACCGCAGAATGTCTGAAGTTATCTGAAATAATCAGCCAATATGAATAGGCATCCAGACAAAAGATCAATTTCTCAAAGACAGAGGTGGTTTTCAGCAAGGGAGTCAAAAGAGAGAAGCGAGTTTGCTTGAAGAACACATTAGGGGTGAGGGAAGTGGACCACCATGCTAAATATCTGGGTCTACCAACAGCAATAGGGAGGTCTAAAAAACAAGTTTTCAGCTTCATAAAGGAGAGGATTTGGAGAAAATTCCAAGGGTGGTCGGAAAAATTATTATCCAAAGCTGGAAGGGAGGTACTCATCAAAGCGGTGGCACAAGCGATCCCTACTTACATAATCAGCATTTTCCAACTACCGGCGGGAACCATTGATGAGATCCAGAGAATTATATGCAGATTATGGTGGGGCGCAAAGGATAAGGAGCAGAAAATGTCGTGGGTGAGTTGGAATAATTTGTGCAAGCCAAAGAGACAAGGAGGGATGGGATTTAGAGATTTCCACGTTTTCAACCAAGCCCTCCTAGCAAGACAATTATGGACGTTAGTAAACCACCCGGAGACACTGGTAACTAAAGTTCTCAAAGCCAGATACTTTCCCAGGACATCCATATGGGAAGCAAGTCGTGGACATGATCCGAGCTATACGTGGAGGAGTCTGTGGGGAGCCAAAGCTTTGCTGACATAAGGACCACAATGGAGAGTGGGGAACGGGGCAGATATCAACATTTGGGAGGACTACTGGCTACCTGAGGAGGAGGACAAGCTTACACGTTTAAAAAATGAAAGGAACGCTGGCTATAACCGAGTCAAAGATCTCAAGACAATGGACAACACTGGATGGGAGATGACGAGAGTGAGCGATTGCTTCCCGGAGAACTATGCTAGGAGGATTTGTGCTATCCAACTGAGCACCCGAAGACCAATTGACTCATTGATGTGGTGGCCATCAAACACGGGAGAATTCACAGTCCGGTCAGCCTATTGGTTGGGTTTGATGGGGAAAGTGGAAGCGAGACGGTATAAAAATGCACAAGGGGATGACTTGTGGAAAAAGATTTGGCACGGTGGTTGGAGTCCAAAGACAACCCATTTTCTATGGAGGATTTGCACGGGGGGCCTAGCTACCAGAGGACGGCTGTTTGATAGACATTGCATACCAGATGGCACTTGCATGTTGTGCATGGCGGAGAAGGAGACTATACCCCATATGCTATTCCGGTGCCCAAATGCCACAGAGGTGTGCGAACTTCTACCAACGGAGGTGCAGAATTGGGTCGACATTGTCAATGATGGGGAAATAGCTGCAACCATGAAGGAAGCATTGGCGAGGCCGATGATTTGTGAGGAAGCACAGATTGTAGCTGCCATGTGGGCGGTGTGGAGAGGGAGATGTTGTCGTGTGTTTAATAGTGGAGAAGCTAACAAAAAATTTCTTTCTTTACCGCTACGCACTGACGTCCGTGAGAATGGGTGACGATCGGCTGAATCAGCCCATGCAAAGCGCAACAAATGGACGCACACAGCAGGAAAGGAGGTCGAGAGCGCCGACGGTAGGACATATCAAGCTAAACATTGATGGGTCTTGTGGTGAAGATGGGGCTGCAGGCATAGGCACTGTGATGAGGGACACTACGGGGAAACTGGTAGGAGTGGTGGGGGAGAAGGTAACTTCGGGAAAAGACGTAGCTATGACCGAGGCACTGGCTGTGAGGATGGCACTGATGTGGGCGATCAAAGAAGGTGTTACGCAGGTGGAAGTGGAATCGGACTCCATGACGATTGTCCAAGCCTGCAACAACATAGTGGCGCGAAGGGGCTATCTTGGCTCTGTAGTAGAAGACATTCACTCGTTAAAGTCTTTGTTTTCATTTTGTAGTTTTAGCTACCTTAATCGTTTAGACAATAGGGCAGCACATACTGTTGCCAACTTTGTTCGTAGAGGTCAAGTAGATAGAGTTAGTTTAATGCAACATTTCCTTTCATGTAGCTTGAACCTTGTAAATCTTGTTCTAGATAATTTATAGTTTTCGGGGAACCCCCATCATAGGGTTTCCCGTCCTTTCTCAAAACAAAAAAAAACAAAATTGTCATCTCATTGTGTGATTATCCCCACGATCTCCTTATCCCCACGATCCTCGGTCAACCATGATCCCCGGTCTATCGAGGTTAGTTTTTCTCAATAACCACAATCTCTTTATCCCCATGATCCCCGATTAACCATAATCCCCGGTCCATCGAGGTTATTTTTTCCTAATAATCACCATAAGAGAATAAAATCAAACTTCCTCATTGTGTAACAATGCTGCCCTCAAGAATATAGGGGGAAATAGTGAGTGGTTAAGAATGGTGAGACAGATAAGAACGCATCTTGTACAATTTTAAATTATGGTATTGAATCATTCTTTATCGTTCCATTATTACGTGTTTGTAGGAGTTTCTAAAATTTTGGTAAATAGATAATGGAAAGCAGAGAAAAGTTAGCGTCCTTTTAAAACCAAAAGAAAATGGAACATATAAAGAAAAGGAATGTGAGAAGATGTGGGAGAGATAATATAAACGAAATGTTTTCATTTGGATAAGTATGTTAGGCCATTTAATGAAGAGAAGAAAATTAAAAAAAAAGTGAAAAGAATTTGAAGGAGGGAAGAGAAGAAAAAAAGACCATTTTTAAGGGAGAGAGATATGGGAAAGTTGGGCATTAATTTGGAGGATCGAGTGGGTGTTGGTTTGGGAGAGGGAGTGAGTGAGTACGTGGTGTGGGATGTTGGGGTAGATAAAATTGAAAAGAGAACCATTTTTCATGAAATGAGGAAAAGAGAGGATAGAAAATTGAATGAGTTATAAAGAGAGCATAGGAAGGAGAGGTGGCGGGGTAGGGATGCTTGGTTTTGGTGGAACTGATAATAAAGAAATTATGAGAAAAAGATTGTTAAAGGATTTGAAGAGAATTAAAGGATTTGAAGAGAACAATACATGCTTTGCTTTTCAATCATTGGGAGTTGGTTGTAGTTTAAACACAAATGTCCAATATTCAAGAGTGTATGTGTGAGGGAATTGCAGAGTTAGAAATCAAAGAACAAGAGACACAATTAAGGGAGTGACGGTTGACAGCCCATTGACAAAATGTCTCAAAAGAAAGAGAAAGGGAGTTGAAACATAGAGCGAGTGGGGAAGAAAGTGCGGGTTGTGTTGAGCGGGGGAGAGTGGATAGTAAGTTTTCTCTTCAAAGAACGGTGAATAATATCCTTGAAAAAATGAGAGAAGAGAGTGAAGCAAGGAGAGCCTGGTATATTGAAATTTTTGGAATCTGATTGGTTAATGGCATTTTTGTTATTATGGAAAGTTATACACTCTTTTTATAGTGTAGTGTGTGAAATGAATCAAATTCAACTAGAGAAAAAAAATTCATCATATACTAAAATGAGACTTGTCGTCAGCATGCAAATTCTTCTAGCATACACTAAAAGGCCAATGATGTGACACCCCAGTGGTAAAAGTGATGATGTAAGACTAAGAGGTCAAGAGTTCAAACCCATATGACGAGATGAAAGAATCATCAATTTAAAAAAAAATGCAAACATCATCATAATTCTTAACGGTCTCTGATGTCACATGTTGAAAGAAAATCATATACAAATTTGAAGCAACCTCCATGAATGAAGCCATGATTATCATTTAATTATCTATAAAGGCCATGACAGTGCAGTGATGTCATTCGCAGTGGCAAGGCATTGATGGGAAGAGGTAGACTTGAAAAGAGTAGAAGATTATAATTTCATTGCAGATCTAAAAGACGATCGTTTGAGAAGAAGTGGGAGCATCTTCAAAGGAGAGAATGGATGATGGTTTCTCTCTCCGAATGGATTCTCTCGTGGATGGAGATTGTCTATAGATAACATCCCTTGGAGTGAAGACCACTCCTATAATATATCTTGAGGCATCTTTATCCATCATGAAGAGGTATGTTAGTTATAAAAATTCATTCCATCCCCAATTGGGATACATCCCTTCATGCAAATTGTTATTAATATATATATTACTAGTAAACATGCATGTGCCATGCACATGAAAAATAGAACATGATCATTTTTAGTACACATTTTGAATAAATTAAAATTAGCTTCTAATGCCTTGTATTATTTGGTATCTTTTAATTATAATAAAGATATGGAAGTTTTCATCCTAATAAAGATCGATGATGGCATAAACCTAAACGCACATGACTTCCATGATGTCAAAGAGAAGAGGTGATACCTCTCCACCGAGGATTGAACGTGGTGGGTTGATTGCCAAAATTCCATACACGTCTAGATATTAGGTTTGTGGATAATGTTTGTGGATGGTGGAGAGATATGTGACCGAAATAAAAATAAGGACATAAAGTGGATAGAGAATATATTATAAGGATAAAGTAAAATGAACTAATCTGTGTAATATTCCAAGTAATGTTATAGAATGTAAATGTAGACACGTAGGTAGTTGCATGGGAAATGGTAAATGCACGATATAGGCGTTCCAATGAAGATAGAGGTGGACCAAGATTTCATAGTGCGAGAATATGAATGAAACATGGATGGGGAAGTTGGGAAGGATTTAGTGGAAAATTGAAATCGTGGAGAGAGAAAAAAAACATAAATAGAGAGTTGCGGAATGAGTGGAAGTCCCACTTCGAAAGAGTGGGGAGGTTCAAAAATTTAGGAGAAATATCACGTGTAGATGTTTATTGTGAAACAGTACAACCATGAAGAGAGAGATATGAAATAAGGTTAGAGAGTTGCAGAATAAGTGGAAGAATCATCTTAGGTAATGATGAAATTGGAAAGTTTAGGAGGGAGTTGATATTCAAATGTTTGTTGTGAAGGCTGCAATTGTGGAGACAAACAAAATGTGGATGGCTTTCAATTTCGATAATTTATTGGCTCTCATTTTAGTAAAGATAATAGAAAGGAAATGAAATGAAGGTTTTCAAGGAAGGGGAGATGGGACAAAATCGTTTATTACTTCTCATTTATTGTGATATCTTTAAGTATATGGATAATGAAGGTCCCTTCCACAATGTAGTAATTTTTGTCATCCTAAGTTATCCATTGTTTGGATTTATTCCCACATCCTTTGGCCATTTAATGAATCGATTCAGCTATAAGTACTATTTATTTAGATAAATACTATGCTAAGTGTGTATCAACATAAGAATTTACAAGTGCAATGTTATTAATTAGATATTACTACACTAATTATGTATGCACTATACTCATATAACAAAGAAGATGTATATATGGTTCAAAAAATGGGGCGTGCACATAATAGTGACAGTATATGCCTCATTGTATCTTACAGTTTCTCTCTCTCTCTTTTGTATAAATGTCCTCGTTAAATATCTTTCCCAACTGCCCCATTATCTCCATCATTTGCTCTCCTTAACTAACTCATTGTGCACATATATCTACCCAGAACCGTGCGCTATCCCACTGACTGTGTTTTGCCTCCGGTTGTAGGTGCTAATCTGGGACTATAGTCAGTGTTGGCATTGTTTTTCGTTGATAATTTCTAAAAGATAGAAGCAATAAAGGATTAGAGGATAGAGCGTTGAAGTGATAGGAAACATTAATAAATACCAATTAATCAGTTGTATTAATTGAATAGTATTCTGACCTCTGAAAGAAAACATATTGGGATTTTGTGTACAAGCGTGAAAAATGAATTGGAGAGACCACAACTACCAGCATCATTAGTCAGTTTCTGAGGTGCGATATTGGAATGAGATGGGAACACAGTCATGGAGCAAATGCTAGTAAAAGTAGGAAGTGATTTTATCGTGTGCATGCATCATGGGCACACGACTTTCCAAATTTTCGAGATGTCACCCTTCTGTTGAGCTTTTCAAATTCAACTGTAAAGATGCAAACTGATTGTGCACAGCCTCCAAATTCAACACCTGGTATGCAGTCATGGTGCTTGAAATGCATAGTACATTGCTTCATGGGATCGATGGTGCATCAGATGCGTATAGAAGTAAGCAACGTAGATATTTAAGAGACAATAAGGTTGTGGGTATCATCAAATGCATAAGAATGCCAAAGAGAGGGAGTAGCACACCATCACTTGTGCTAACGGAGTTCGTCGATTAAAATGTTCATGGGGAACGCAGAACTTTTTTATTTGTATAGTGCCTCTGGAGAAAAGAACCGAAAAACTTATACTTGTATATTCTCTAACTGATGTTGTGGCAGATTTTGACTCGAGAGAAGAATCTTTGTTCAGTGCTCCACATGTGAAGAGTAGTAGCTGGAGATGTCCGAATATAAAAAGTAGTACTTGATCTAATCAAAGAAACCCCTTTAATCAACCTAAAACAAAGTAAATCATGTCATAATATCACTTGTACCCAAAATTCAGATATAAATTTCAACAAAAAGAACAGACATCAGTACCTTTGACCTTGAATTTTACTATTACTTTTTTGCTATTTATACTTTGATATAAACACAATAAAGCAAATTTATTTGTAGACTTGATTTCAGAAGAAGCATCCACAGGAATATGAACAAAAAGAAGCATGGAAGATACAAAGCTACTTACTTGGAACATGACCCTGATGGGTAGAGTAATCACAAAAAGCATAGTAGGAACCAAATCACATTGCCCGGCTTAGTCATCATTGTAGCCAATCATCGCCATCCTCCTCAGTCTTTCACCATGAACAGAGCAATCGTTGATTGATGGTATGACCAACTTGTATTGAAAGAGAGTGCTTTTCTGACGTCATTGCTTCCTCCATTACAATACGGTAAGATCTGTTGTCTGCATGACGAATGTGGCTTCTTGCGTCAGTGGGAATGCGGGAATGAGAAGTGAACATAATAGACAGAACAGTGGTTGACAACAAAATGAATTACAGTGACTTTGTTTTCTATTCATCGATTATTGCCAACTGTTCTACTTTCAAATAACAAAATTGTTGTCCCATTGTGTGATTATCCCCATGATCTCCTTATCCCCACGATCCCCGATCAACCACGATCCCCGATCTATCGAGGTTAGTTTTTCTCAATAACCACAATCTCCTTATCCCCATGATCCCCGGTCAACCACGATCCCCGGTCCATCAAGGTTAGTTTTTCCTAATAACCACCATAAGAGAGTAAAATCAAACTTCCTCATTGTGTAACAATGCTGCCCTCGAGAATGCAGGGGGAAACAGTGAGTGGTTAAGAATGGAGAGATAGATAAGAAAGCGGCTTGTACAATTTTAAATTATGGTATTGAATCATTCTTTATCGTGTCATTATTACGTGTTTGTAGGAGTTTCTAAAATTTTGGTAAATAGATAATGGAAAGCAGAGAAAAGTTAGCATCCTTTTAAAACCAAAAGGAAATGGAACATATAAAGAAGAGGAATGTGAGAATACGTGGGAGAGATAATATAACCATGTTACGAAATGTTTTCATTTGGATAAGTGTGTTAGGCCATTTAATGAATAATAGAAAATAAAAAAAATGTGAAAAGAATTTGAAGGAGGGAAGAGCATAAGAAAATACCGTTTTTAAGGGAGAGAGATATGGGAGAGGTTGGAATTAATTTGGAGGACGGAGTGGGCATTGGTTTGGGAGAGGGAGTGAGTGAGTACGTGATGTAGGATGTTGGGGTAGATAAATTTGAAAAGAGAACTGTTTTTCATGAAATGAGGAAAAGAGAGGATAGAAAATTGCAGGAGTTATAAAGACAGCATAGGACGGAGAGGTGGCGGGGTGGGGATGCTTGGTTTTGGTGGAACCGATAAAAATAAATTATGAGAAAAAGATTGTTAAAGGATTTGAAGAGAATTAAAGGATTTGAAGAGAACAATACATGTTTTTCTTATGACTCATTGGGAGTTGGTTGTAGTTTAAACACAAAAGTCTAATATTGATGAGTGTATGTGTGAGGGAATTGTGGAGTTAGAAATCAAAGAACAAGAGTCACAATTAAGGGAGTGATGGTTGAGAGCCCACTGACAAACCATCTCAAAAGAAAGAGAAAGGGAGTTGAAACATAGAGCGAGTGGGGAAGAAAGTGGGGGTTGTGTTGAGCGGGGGAGAGTGGATGGTGAGTTTTCTCTTCAAAGAACGGTGAATAAGATCCTTGAAAAAAGGAGAGAAGAGAATGAAGCAAGGAGAGCCTAGTATATTGAAATTTCTGGGAGCTGATTGGTTGATGGCATTTTTTTGGGGTAATCCTCTCCACTTTATTGATTAACTACTGCAATCTGTACATCGGACCCATTGTCTATATTTCCATTACAACCCTCCTTTTTTAAGATATGTATAATATCCGGAGGTTCCTCCTCGATCCAACCATCGAGGCATTTTTTATTTTTAAACTTTTTAGCCAGCTGATCCGCTGCTTGATTCATACTCCTCTCTGCATAGCAGAAATTACACCTCCTGTCCCCGTTCATCTAAATGCATTGCAGAGTACGGATGTATCTAGGTCCTGCCTCCTCCAATCTTCCATTGATCATCTTGATAGCTGCAAGACAGTCTGATTCAATGGTAACATGGCTCCAGTCTTTCCCTCGTGCAATTTCTACTGCTTTCCGGATACCTAGGAGCTCAGCTGCAGTTACATTTTTCTCTTGTACCTTCATCACAAAGCCTCCTTTCCAGGAACCCTTCCAGTCCCGTGCTACACCTGCAATAATGGCACCACCTTTTGTTGTATCTGCATCAGTGTTGATTTTTATCTCGGTTACCGCTGGGGGTTGCCAATTTCCTGTTTGCTTCTTTGTTACTGCATTAAGAGCCGCCGTCTTCCTTGACTTGCAGATTAACTGAGTTTGGCTTTTGATGTGAAGCTCCTGATGTTTGATTGGTTTCTCCCTGTTATTGAAGATGGCCTCATTCCTACATAACCAGATGTAGTGGCATGCCACCATGAATTCAACCGCAGCTTCTTCCTGGCCTGTTGAATGCAGATGGATCCATTTCCCTGCATTGTTTTCCTACCAGAAACTCTGTGCTTGGCTTTCTTTCAGCTTGGACCACACTGATCTTACTAACCTGTAATCTCGTAGGGCATGTAGGATGGATTCTTCAGTTTCTTTACATCTGCTGCAAGTGCTATCATCGGTCATCGACCTTTCTTTCCTTCTGATGTTAGTCATGATGGCTTTGTGTTCAAGCAACCAGAAGAAGAAACATAGTCTACTAGGAACTTTCAGCTTCCATATATGCTCCCATTTTCCTTCCGTTTTGATGTCTTTTCCTTCTCGCAATAGATTGTAAGCTGAGCGAGTGCTAAATCTTCCATCTACTGTGTGGTTCCATATCCTGATGTCCTTCCTATCAGATATTTCTGGTGGTGGTAATTTCCTAATTTTAGTCACCATCTCCGGACCACACCATTCCTCCACAAACTTCTCATCCCACTGACCTTCAAGGTTGATCATACTAGCAACCTGCAAATCCTCTAACGAGCTGGGTATTGGCTTCCTCGTGAGGTGTCTGAGCTGCAGATGCTCTTTAATCCAACAGTCTTCCCACACATTCGTTGTCTTCCCGCTCCTTAAGTCCATTTTTGTATTTTCTAAGATGCATTTCTTTCCTTTGCAGGCTGCTCGGCATAGTCTGGATAGGTTTGTTCCTCCATCCTCCTTGTATCTATTGTACTTCTCTTTTTGACTGTTGCACCAGATGCCTTCCTTTCCAGTGACGATGTCCCATGAATGCCTCATTAGGAGAGCTTCATTCCAATCTTTCATTGCTTTAAGTCCCAAACCTCCATATTTATGATCACAGACTATCTTGTTCCAAGCCACTAGAGCCGTTGGTTGCGTTTTATTTGCTCCCCCCCAGACGAAGCTTCTGATCGTATGATCAATTCTATTGCACAAACTAATAGGAAGCACTGCCGTCTTCATAATGTAAGTAGGTATGGTTTCTAAACAGGACTTTGCTAGACACACCCGGCCTGCTAGAGATAAGGTTCTTGCTGACCAAGCTCCTATTTTATTCTCGATCTTGTCCAACACCATTTCATATGTCGTCCTCGTCACCTTCCTGTGGATGATAGGAACTCCGAGATACCGTCCCAGATCCTCAGTCACCTGAAAATTGCACTCATTTAGAACATCTGTTCTACTTTGTCTAGGCACACTGTTGGCGAAGAAAACTCTGGTTTTTGATTCTGAGATAGTCTGCCCCGAAGCTGCACTGAAGACCTTGAAGATCTTTAGAACTTCCTTCATTTGCTTTCTGCTTGCCTCTGCAAATAAAATGATATCGTCTGCGAAGCAGACATGTGAAATGGGTTCACCACTCCTTTGTAGTCGTGCAGCTTTCCACTTGCCCCTCTTCATGCTTCAGTTAATTAACTGGCTCAATCGCTCTAAACACAGAACGAAAAGATACGGGGAGAGCGGATCCCCCTGTCTCATGCCTCTACTTGATTTAAAAGCTTCAGTTAACTCCCCGTTCCAGTAGATGGAAGTCGATCCCCCGGTAATAGAATTCATGATGTATTTCCTTACATTATGGGGTATTCCAGTCCGGATTATGGTATCCTCTACAAATTGCAACGCAATTTGATCATATGCTTAGGTTAAATCGATTTTTATTGCCATTAGCTTTTCCCCTTTCTTTCTCTTCATCAAATGTACTACCTCCTGTACAATGGCTATGTTGTTGGTGATGCTTCTGCCGGGTATGAAGCTACTTTGTTCCTTCGACACCCATTTAGATAGATGACACTTAAGTCTTTCAACCACTACCTTCGAAGTTAGCTTTAATGCATTTTTGTTATTATGGAAAGTTGTTCACTCTTTTTATAGTGTAGTGTGTGCAATGAATCAAATTCAACTAGAGAAAAAATAGTTCATCATATACTAAAATGAGACTTGTCGTCAGCATGCAAATTCTTCTAGCATACACTAAGAGGCCAATGAAGTGACACCCCAGTGGTAAAAGTGATGATGTAAGACTAAGAGGTCAAGAGTTCAAACCCATACGACAAGATGAAAGAATCGTCAATTTTTTTAAAGGCAAACATCGTCATAATTCTTAACGGTTTCTGATGTCACATGTTGAAAGAAAATCATATCCAAATTTCAAGAAGCCTCCATGACTGAAGCCCTGATTATCACTTAATTGTCTATAAAGACCACGATAGTGCAGTGATGTCATCCGCAGCGGAAAGGCATTGATAGGAAGAGGTAGACTAGAAAAGAGTGGAAGATTATAATTTCATTGCAGATCTAAAAGACAATTATCTAAGAAGAAGCAGGAGCATCTTTAAAGGAGAGAATGGATGATGGTTGCTCTCTCCTGATGGATTCTCTAGTGGATAGAGATTGTATACAGATAACATCCCATGGAGTGAAGACCACTCCTATAATATATCTTGAGGCATCTTTATCCATCATGAACAATCCATACCCAATTGGGATACATCCCTTCATACAAATTGTTATTAATATATATATTACTAGTAAACATACATGTGCCATGCACATGAAAAATAGAACATGATCATTTTCGGTACACATTTTGAATAAATTAAAATTAGCTTCTAATGCCATGTATTATTTGGTATCTTTTAAATATAACAAAGATATGGAAGTTTTCATCCTAATAAAGATCGATGATGGCATAAACATAAACGCCCATGACTTCCATGATGTCAAAGAGAAGAGGTGCTACCTCTCCACCGAGGATTGAACGTGTTGGGTTGATTGCCTAAATTCCATACACGTCTAGATATTAGGTTTGTGGATAATGTTTGTGGATGGTGGAGAGATATGTGACAAAAATAAAAATAAGGAGAGAAAGTGGATAGAGAATATATTATAAGGATAAAGTAAAATGAACTAATCTATGTAATATTCCAAGTAATGTTATAGAATGTAAATGTAGACACGTAGGTGGTTGCACAAGAAATGGTAAATGCACGATATAGGTATTCCAATGAATATAGAGGTGGGCCAAGATTTCATAGTGAGAGAATATGAATAAAACATGGATGGGGAATTTGGGAAGGATTTAGTGGAAAATTTAAATCGTGGAGAGAGAAAAAAAACATAAACTGAGAGTTGCGGAGTGAGTGGAAGTCCCACTTCAGAAGAGTGGGGAGGTTCAAAATTTTAGGAGAAATATCACGTGTAGATGTTTATTGTGAAACGATACAACCATGAAGAGAGAGATGTGAAATAAGGTTATAGAGTTGTGGAATAAGTGGAAGAATCATCTTAGGTAGTGGGGAAATTGGAAAGTTTAGGAGGGAGTTGATATTCAAATGTTTGTTGTGAAGGCTGCAATTGTGGAGACAGACAAAATGTGGATGGCTTTCAATTTATATAATTTATTGGTTCTTGTTTTAGTAAAGATAAGAGAAAGGAAATGAAATGAAGGTTTTCAAGGAAGGGGAGATGGGACAAAATCATTTATAACTTCTCATATATTGTGATATATTTAAGTATATGGAAAATGAAGTTCCCTTCCACAATGTAGGAATTTTTTTTATCCTAAGTTATCCATTGTTTGGATTTATTCCCGCATCCTTTGGCAATTTAATGAATCGATTCAGCTGTAAGTACTATATCATTTAGATAAATACTATGCTAAGTGTGTATCAACATAAGAATTTGCAAGTGCAATGTTATTAATTATATATTACTACACTAATTATATATGCACTATACTCATATAACAAAGAAGATGTATATATGTTTAAAAAAGGGTGTGTGCACATTATAGTGTCGGTATGTGCCTCATTCTCACTTACAATTTCTCTCTCTCTCTTTTGTACTAATGTACATGTTAAGTATCTTTCCTAGCTGCCCCATTATATCCATCATTCACTATCTTTAACTAACTCATGGTGCTCATATATCTACACAGAACCGTGCACTATCCCACTGACTGTGTTTTGCCTCCGGTTGTAGGTGCTAATCCGGGACTATAGTCAGTGTTGGCATTGTTTTTCGAAATAATTTTTAAAAGATAGAAGCAATAAAGTATTAGAGGATAGAGCGTTGAAGTGATAGACAACATTAATAGACACCAATTAATCATTTATATTAATTGAATAGTATTTTGGCCTCTGAAAGAAAACATATTGGGATTTTTTGTACAAGGGTGAAAAATGAATTGGTGAGACTGTAATACGCCGAATGAACAAACGTTACTAACTAAGAGGAAGCGATCATTAACAACAGATTACTAAAAATCACTAAAAATTTAAACCATTTACAAAAAGATCCAAACAAAAGAAAACTCTTTTAATAAGAAACATTGCATAACATTTGCATCCTGGGACATAAGTACATTATCTGTATCAACTCCTCTCGAGGAATACAACATTAACTGCCATGTTAAATCTATACACAGACAGTATAAAATCCTTGAGGCATCAAGCCAAAATCTCAGATCATTTCATTAAAAGCACAACCACTGACTCCTAGGACCTGAGAGTACAGAGACGACACATAGGACTATCTATACAAAACTTGACAGCTAGTGCTTCCACCTGAAGTGTCAATATTGTCCATGTTGTTGCTATTGCTGCTGCTCTTTCCCTATTCTAGGGATTCTGGCTCTTCTTCCACGTATACCTAAAAAAATGGTTCCCACGTGGGTGAGACAATTGTAAATTGCCCCAGCAAGAGATATAAATCTCCACCAAAACATTATTATTGTAGATTATTAGAATAAAATTGAGCAGAGGAAACTTATATATTAACAAGCAGGATAAATTACTCAAGTGATGTAATCTCCTCTTATAAGGAGAGCATTGCATCTACCCATGGTAGGGTTGTAAATCATCTATCTACTTTGCAAGCAATATAAAGAGATATAAATAATATCTATCAACTAGAGCTGCATAAAAGAAATGTAACATCAGCTAATGAATTTCCATTTTCAATCCTTAAGCAAACATGCTATACGGCTGATTACATTTTACAATCACACTTATGCCCTGAGGAGATGAGGTATACCGCTCATACTCCAACCGACCACTGCAAAGTTGAAATCGGTACCATACAAGGTCAAAGGTAGAGCCGACTACCAAGACCTCCCATTTTCTCGGTCAGTATGAGACCATATGCAGGACATCTTGTGTCTCTACTAAAATAGCTTTCCAGGGTATACTGGAAACTTCGCTATAGAGTTACAGTGGCGTGTTGTACTCTCTTCACGATCGAGAGATTTTATGTTTACCTCTAACGATCTGACATTAAATATTATTGGGTGATGTGTACCGCATCATCCCAATCTTTGGGAGATTAGTGATACATCCATCTCGGAATATATAATGAAGGATTGATAGATTTCATATTTATCTCTGTCAACTTCATTAGGGCGTAAGGATATTTTTTCCCATCACCCCCACATACTCAATAGTATGCCCTCCGTGTTATTCTGCGGAGCAACACGTTTCACCATCAGCAAATACTGACACTGATGGATCTATGGTCAGGGCTCTACATGATATGATTTCACTTGATTAGTTTAAGTACATTAGCATATTCTTTTAGCATCAGTCAAATTCTCATACAGGAAATTAATAAGACAAATTCTACAAAGAAACATGTAAAACTCTTATCAATTGCTTTACCAACACTTATAATATATTGGGATCTTAATCCATTATCTCATCACTTGGATATTCACATCTCTTAATATCATCATTATCATGCTTATCAAATCTGGGTATTCAAACCTTTAGTTCATCACTAAACACTACTACCACTTATTAGGTAACTATTACCTTCAGGTCCTCAGACCTAGGTATACATGATTCTTGTTACATAACATCTCACTTGGCTCACAAGGCCCATTAAATGTCTTGTCACCTTTCCCTAGGCAACAATCTGTTCACATGGCTCACAAGGACATTACACATCTTGATACTCTTTATTAAACATTAATCACATATTGGCATACAAGGACAATGTATATTTTACTATTCACTGATTAGTATTAACATGATAGCATACTTAGCTAATCAACATCTTTATCAAATAATCATCATAGCTCATACTTGGCTATGCTCATCATTTCATGATACCTGTGTAATTAATACACATGGTAACAACCATTACAATCATTATCACATCATATGATACAATAGTAATTCCACCATTCCCTTATCAGGATTAGGGTTTACTACCAATTAGGATTTCCCATTTCATTACCCAATTAGGGTTAAGATCTTTCATTTTATTTCACATTGATTAGGGCTTCATGTTCATATTATCACATCAACCCTAATGTATTGCTCCATATATCTAGGAGCATCCTTTGATATCTCAAGTATTCAATCATGCTCATTACTTCTTAAATAAATACGATATAGATCCGTTCACTTTATATGAGATGCCAATATTGATAGCCATGTTATGTTAGTAGACATATTCATGATGTCAGGAATGGTTATGCTACTAGATTGCTTGTACTGTTAGAAATGAATATGATGATATTCAAATTAATGATAATGTTTGTTATTAGATGCAATTTGATGATATTTGAGTATATATATATCCAAAGAAATGGATTTATTTATTATCTATATATGCATTGATGATGATACTTGTTGCTAAGGTTAATTGCTTAATCTGTTTAGCATACTTGAACTTTTCAATTTGTTCATTTGATTATTAAATACTCCAACCGCTAATTTATCTACTATTTAAAATGTTGTAATTAATAAGAGTAGTTGGAGGTTATATCTCTTGTTGGGATATGGGTCTCACCCTTATGGTTCACCACATTTTTTTAGGTAATCATAAGTGACAAAAACAAACATGTGGCAGAAAAGAGGAGCTATAGTAATGAATCTTTGAGAAAGTTGATTAGATGTCTAGTGTTCCCTAGAGTTGTCCCTGTACTCTCAAGCTATCCATAAATGTGACATTAATCATGCCTTGATGTATCACCTCTCTCATCTTTTCTATCTTACTTGAGTTCACCAATCTTGTCTTGTATTAAGGTATTTCCCTCTTAATACTTTTAACCACTAATCTGTCACCTCTTTTATGCAGTGCATAGGATATACATTAGATTTGTCCAATCATATTTAATGATATGAACTTATCTCAGAATAAGGCATTATTTACTATAAAGTTATCTATAACCCATCACTTGAGATATTTCACCTCTATAAGGTGTTACCCACTATTTCATCTTTAGGACTTTCTCATATCATTTCCTACAGATTAGAGTTATAGTTTATCATCATAATGTCCATGAATAGTGCTTCATGCATTATAACCCAAGATTATGTTTTCACATACCTTCACCCTAAATTAAGATTAGGGTTTTCACATAACATCACCCTAGATTAGGGTTTTCACATATCACTACCTTGAATTAAAGTTCCCTATATCTTTTTCCCAAATTAGGGTTTACTATTCATATCAATTAGGGTTTACTAACCCTTCACCCATAGTTAGGGTTTTCATGTAGATGTCTACTGTGCCCTAGAGTTGTCCCTATACTCAAACGTTTCATCAATGAATAGAAGTTCAGTTTGATACTCATAAAAGTTCTTCGTACTGATTGGATTTCGGTATTGAATTTAATTTTGAGCTATTATTCATAATCCTCTCAAATTGAAAATCTTTCAACCGTTATTTTATTTCATGGAATTATCTTAAAATTTGAGCACCAAAATGCAATTTGTCCTCAATTTGATTGAATTATCCCATTTGGGACCCATAATTGAGAAAATTGAAATCAACAATAGATTCTTGGCTTTGGAATTACATAAAAAGATATTATAGGTTTTTTTAGAAACTCATGTATGATTAATGACAAGAATAAATTACTTAGTCATCTTAAACTCCTAAACAAGGAGAGTTATTATTTTTAAGAATTAGAGTATTGGATATTAAATGAATGCTTGTAGTTTCAAGGAAAAAGATGTATGTATTAAAAGATAGGAGTTTTGAAGAAAAGAGGGGGTTTATGACAAAAAGTAAATAAAGGACCAATGTGTCTTTTGTTATCCGGTCAAATGGTCCTTGGACTTCTCCCCCCAATACCCCCATGCATCTGTGCCTTCATCTTGCGGCGGTCGTTCCTCATGCCAGAGAAACTGCAATGGATAGTTTCTCCCTCACAATCCTCACTCTTCCATGTTGGCTCCCCCAGGTTCGGTCTTCACCCAAAGAAACTGCCAGACCCTCAACTAATGGAGAGGAGAAGAAAAGTGCTTGGACCATTAAAGGCCAACAATTTACAGAAGAAACATCCGTTGAGCTGCTTCCAGAGCATAGCGCCACCCCTACGCAAACTAGATCACACCAAAACATCGCCTAACTCCCCTGAGAACGAACCCTAGTAACTGTGGCCCTACATATATGCCTCTAGCCAGGTAGTCGACAAGAGACATACCCGTCCCACATTCACGACACCACCACGCCTACCAGTTGCCACCCTTCTTTGCTCTACATCCTAACAAGCTTCTAGGCGACCACACTTCTTTCTCCTCTTTGGCGCCCATCCCCTCTCCAACTAACCACCATAACCATAGTGCAACACCACCTTGGTCTGAGATCCACACCTGTGATCCCTGACAATCCTACAGTCGCCTCCCTCACCATCCATGAGGACATCACCACCAACCACCATGGCGAAGCCTGGTGGTCACGGACAAGGTTGTGGATCAGCCGGACTTGAATAACCAAATCTGGGAAAATAATCCCCAACGACAAAGACAGTCATTGCCAAACTACCCAACCTACTTCAAACCCTAATGAATACATCTTCAAGGGATCAAGGAGGAAGATGAACCCTCCTCCAATGAGTGCCTTACCATCTATAATAGGAATCCCATGATGGCTGGAGATGACAACAACCTTCCTACCACAAAGATCACTTCCAAACTTGCTTTAGAAATCCTTTTCTTACTACTACCAGGTTGACATGGACTGAATCTCTAAAGGATCGATAGAGAAACATCATGATCATCTCAAATCTGATGGAGCAGTGATGACACGAGCCCAACCAATACTCAACACCCGAAGTACGATCTAAAATAAATCTTTCAAAGATCAGCGTGCCTCCGAATCAGTAGGTTAGCAACCTTCCTTAATCCTTATGGACAATGGACCATAGAAATTAGGTTAAAACAACATATTAGACAATAAAGATGAATCGATCATACCTAGGAGAGAATAACAATGAACATGTACCAATTGCTCAATTACAAAAGTCTAGTTTTTTTAGAGCCAAAAGATTATAGTAATATATCTTTATACTGAAATATCAATCAGTAAGTGCGATGATAAATTACTTAGTTACAATACCAGCGTATATGATTTTGGAAAGTATCCCTAATGTCTACCATGTATAAAATATAGACTAGTAAGCTAATGAATAAAAAATGATGTGATTCCACTAAAACCTAATGACACTTTCATTCATACTATACTATTTAAAACCCTAGGTATGAATACATATGTGAACATAATATCAATTTTGGAAATATTTTTTATAGACTGACCTATTTGGAATAATATATTATAGGGTTATAATATGACTTATCCTAGTACCTTAAAATGATATGATATATCCGCATAGATTCATCCATTAAAAAGTATCTAGTTATTTCATATAATTGTATGTATAATTTAAAACCTATATACTTCCTAGTAAGGATATTTCAGTAAGAGGACATCTCGAGCCTAATAAAAAAATAAAAGTATACATTAATATAGGATCTTGTCCAGAGGAAATGTAATATAAAAATCGAGTATAGAATGTTGGTTATATTTATAACCTAACTAGAAACCCTAGAATTGAGAATAACGGAAGATAGAAAACTGAGATCCTAAGTAAAACAAAGGAAGCTTGATTGCAAGCCAAGAAACATCAAATAACCCTGGTACATTCTTTCTTTCTAGATTCTTGAGGAAATTGTATCTTTGATCTTTGTGTGCAACTGGATTGGAAGTTCTCAATTGGAACAAGTACCAAATTCTCGATTCTTTAATGAAATATTTATTTCACTCTTGAGTTTCATCTACATAACTTTGCTAAAGTGATGAACCAATGTATGTAGCCTTTCCCTCTTGTTGAAGTTCACCACGACTAAATTTGAATGTTGAACATTGTTGATAAATTAGAATATTGTTAGATTTTGATATTGGCACAAAAACTCAAAATAGTGGCTAAGAGCTTTGGCTTACTAGATTCGGCGGGTCACATCCCCCAATCCTATGTAGTAGACCAAGCACATCGAGGTGGACTTCTACTTTGTTCATGATCTAGTGCTCTCGACTCCTCATGTTCGCGCACTGGACACCAAGTTGCAGATATTTTTACCAAGCGCCTTATACCTTCAACTTTTAGCCATATGAGTTCCAAGCTGGGCACGCACAGTCTGTATGCTCCAACTTGAGGGGGAGAGTTAGAGAATAGAGCTATTCATGTAGTCATTTCTTATTTGCTTAGATGATTGGGTTTATTATGTAAATGTTCTCTTCCTATATAATAATGCTTGGCCCGCTACAGGGCATCGCTTTGGCCCGATACTTTCGCGTTTTTAGCCAAGTGATGGATGAGGAAAGATTGTTTCTAACATGCACATTATTTCAATGAAGAAAATATCTTACTAGGACATCTCATGTTTATAATAACAGACTCACTACATGGCTTATTACAGAAATATGTTGGGCTTATATTTTGTCGATTGCGTGAATTTGTGTGGAAGTTCTCTCTCAATCAGTAAGACCCATTTTGGGGATAGTTTTTGTATAAGATAGGAAAGAAAATAAACTAGATATTCCGCGTGTGATACAGTTTTCTCGTATATGAAATTACAGCAACTTAATGCTTGGTTCAGATTTACGTGGAACTAATCACACATGTAGCAGTGGCTAAACATACTTCACTCAATAGAAAGTGGAATGAATTTTTTTAACTTGTTCCTAGTTCTAACTATGCCAAACGCGAGTGGAGGAGCTGAGCTGCTGATGAAATCCCATTACCACTTGATTTACCTCTAGTTGTACAAAGATGGGTAGGAAATTTGGTCTATTTACTCATATTATCTTCTAGTCACCATTCTTCATTTTCACATGCAACTTTATTGTATCCTTACATACATATACATCTTTCTCAAAAGCTCCTAACAAATTATCATATTTGAATGTTTTTAAGGTGTTCATGATATAGTTAAGAAGTTGTGAAAAAATATAAATCATGGTGGTTGAGAAGGAACCGGGCTATATTTTATAGGTAAGCTATGCTGGTGATATTACAATTTAAGTCTAGCCGAGATAAACATATCTCAAATTCTTTAGTTCTGATAGCCTTAATAAACAAATTTATCAATTCCCCCAACAGTGTCTCAAGGCTTTTTATCCTTCTTATCAGGTACGTATCTGCTTCCCCGTCACTACTCACGTCATGCTCCCTAGCTGCTCGTTGTGGAGACCATACAACATGAGAGGAGGAACTATGCCTCTCTTCTGCGACTGTCTCCGCTCATTTCCGCCTCTCCCACTCCTCTTCTTCGCCAATTCCATGTGCCATTGGGCTGTTCCTTCCCCCAACGGCTCCTCCACTCCATAGCCAACACCCTTTCTCTCATCTAGGCAAGCATCAAGGCAAGTCGGGTAAGTTTCCTGGCCAACTCCCTTCACCCTTTTCCAGGTTATAGCTTTAAATTCAGATGTTTTACACCGGAGTGTGCCCTTCCGGCACTCTCGATTACCATGTCCTCAAACTCTCAAGAGACCTATATGAAAACACATACATGCATAAATGCCACCCCTCATACCAAAATATCACACCCCCCTGCTAAAAGAAGACCTAAAATCCAAACCCTATGGATGTCTTACTCACCACCTCCTCCGGCTAAAGCCCAAGCACCACCACCCACCCCTTCACAAAACACACCGCCCATGCTTGCTGAAGAAAGCCAACAAGCCAAACTCCTCTCCTAGCTAGGGCCCACCTCACTAGCAGCAAGCTCCACTATGCGTTTTTATATATGTTCACATGTTTGCCATAATTTGAATTTGATTCCGTAGACAATCTCTTCCTTTATGTTGATAATCTTTAGATCCTCTTTACTTGCTACTATTCTGAGTGTATTATTTTTTGAGCAAATTATCTTTTTGATTTCTTGCAGAAAATTATTCAATAGAATATGCAATGCCTAGCATTTGTACTGCGGCTTTCATTATAAAAAAATAGAGTACCCGTGCCAAACATTTTTTTTCTTTCAAGTCATCTACATTACTTGAGTCAATATGTTTATTCTTTTGTTGTGGTCTATGGACAATTTCAATATTTTTTCGGTTAATCAAACAAAAAGTGACAGTATCCATCAAATTTGTTCCCTACCCATTTCCCTTTTTATAGGTATGTATTGGGCTGATGTATGAGATGCATATCTTCATGAAAGTGTGTTTGCTTTCGCAAGAATACATTTGGTGAAATATAGTTTAGATTTGACAGTAGTGATTTATTTCATAAATTCTTAGTGAAACCAGAAAATGCACCATACTGCGGGGTAAGGAACATCCATTAACAACAATAGTAAATGTCGCGTCAATTATCCTAAATTATTATTATCCAAAATTAAGGAATCATTGTTATTAGGGCTAACAGATAACTCAAATTTATTAAAGTAAAATGGTTAATAAGAATCATACAACTTGCTTTATAAGACTGGTTTAAGAAAGAAGACATTGTTGTGGAGAGCAAGGTGATGCGGAACACATCATAAAGAGGGAACAAAGAAGCAAGGAAATAATCTATTTCTTAATTCATCTTCAAACCGCCCAGAACAAGCCCCCAAGACTAGTATTTATTATAAAAGATGTGATATCCTACATTTGTGAAAAATGCATAAACTGTCAAATAAAAAAATAAAATATTAAAAAAATGTTTACATTTGTGATATATTCAACAACATCATCATCATCTAAGCCTCAGTCCCAACTATGTTGGGGTCGGCTACATGGATCCTGCGTTTCCATTCAGCCCTATCATGGGCCATATTCTGATTGAGATGTAGAGATTCAAAATTTCTCTTTATAAGCTCATCCCATGTTAATTTAGGCCTTCCTCTTCTTCTATATATAGTGTTTGGCTCAATAGCATTGCTTCGTATAGGTGCACTAGTTGGTCTGCCGTTGCACATGTCCATACCATCTGAGACGGCCCTCGCGCAACTTGTCCTCAATGCTTGCCACCCCCACTTTATTCCTGATATAGTTATTTCTCAAGCGATCTTTTCTTGTCTTCCCACACATCCATCTCATCATACACATTTCAACCACGTTCATCTTGTTGAGACCTTATTTCTTCACCGTCCAACATTCACTCCCATAGAGCATGGTTGGTTGTATAGCTATTCTATAAAACTTACATTTTAACCTGAGAGGGATCTTCCGATCGCATAATACTCCAGTTGCACTCCTCCATTTCAACCATCCTGCAGTGATCCGGTGACAAACATCATTTTGGACATCCCCGTCTATTTGAATAATAGAACCCAAGTAATAGAATTTATCACATTTTGGTATATCTACACCGTCCAACTTGGCTCCATCATTCACACTGCGAGATTGGCTGAAATTGCAATGCATATACTCAGTTTTGCTCCTGCTAATCATCAATCCATTTGATTCTAATGCATTTCTCCAACATTCAACTTTAGCATTCAATCCATCTTTTGTTTCGTCAATCAAAACAATATCATCTGCAAATAACATACACGAAGGAATATCATCCTGAACATTCTTTGTCAACTCATACATAACAAGAACGAATAGATATGGGTTGAGTGTGGATCCTTGGTGTACCCCAACTGTGATAGGAAAAGTTGGTGTCTCTCCTCTAGGCGTCTTGACACTTGCAGTAGAGCTATCATACATGTCTTTGATCAAGTCAATGTATTGGATTGGCACACCCTTTTTCTTCAAAACCATGCATAACACTTCTCTGGGTACTCAATCGTAAGACTTTTCTAGATCGATAAACACCATATGAAGATCTCTTTTGCTTTGTCTATACTTCTCCATAAGCCTCCTTATTAGAAAAATAGGATATGTTGTTGATCTTCCATGCATGAAACCAAATTGGTTGTTTGATACCTGCGTTATAGATCTTAACCTCTGCTCAATAATCCTCTCCCAAAGCTTCATCGTGTGACTCATCAGCTTGATACCTCTGTAGTTTGTACAACTCTGAACGTCACCTTTGTTCTTGTAGATGAGAACTATTGTACTATTTCTCCACTCACCTGACATCTTCTTTGTCTTCGTGATCTTGTTAAAGAAATTTGTTAACCACTTCATCCCCCATACTCTTCCATACATCAATGTGAATACCGTCTGGTCCGCATGCCTTTCTCATTTTCATCTTTTCAAAGCATTCTTGACCTCAAATGGTGAAACTCGTCGTGTGTAAATGATATCTCTTGTATTCATGTCACACGAGTCTCAAACATTATATGCAGTATCTCCATTGAAAAGCTTATGGAAGTAATTTCTCCATTGGTTCTTGATATCATCGTCCTTCACCAATACTCTACCATCTTCATTCTTGATGCATTTTACTTGACTCAAGTCTCTTCTTTTCCTTTCTCTTGTACGAGACATTTTATATATATCTTTTCCCCCTTATCTAGTATCTAACTTCTTATACATATCATCAAAGTATCTAGACCTTGCCTCCCGAACAACCTTTTTAGCTTCTTTCTTTGCTTTCTTGTATCTTTGGAATGTTGCCTCATCTCGAGATTTGGGCAAGCTCCTATAGATCCCCCTTTTCAGTTTAATAGCCTTTTGTACTTCCATCATTCCACCACCAAGTTTCTTTATGTGGAGGCCCACAACCTTTAGATTCCCCCAAAACCTCTTTGGAAATTTTTGTTATGAAGGAGCTCATGTTGTGCCACATAGTGTTAACATCAGACTCCAAGTTCCAAGTTACCTCCTTGATGAGAATATATTTAACAATTAGATAAATTGCGGTTAGGTCCCAAATAAGAAATGTATAGTGAAAATGATTAGAATAATGAGTCATAGGTATCCTACATAAACACCCTTAAGTTTCAAAATATGATCCATTGGTGAGGCAGGTTTATATCCTACACGGGCTCTCTAAGTGATGGCCGGTGGTAGGAAAGATGGGCCGGGCATTGTCGAGCGACTAGACATGTCAGTATTGTCAACCTCATACATGAAGTAGGGTCAAAGTCACGGTTTTGTATGTACTCTGGAGCCTTTGCCACATTTTCAACACTAAGGTGGTGTAGCTATTATTAACTATAACAACATCAATGTAGTTGTGCCACACAATGGATGAGGGCATCGAAGATTGGCACAGTGCATGATTGACGCCACCTATTTGGTAAAAGCAGTTGAGAGGTATGTGATGGCATGAGGTCAACATTGCAAGGATCACAAGTGCCATTATTGATAGGAGGCAACATATATGTTTCTTTTGTTAGGTCCTCATCTTTGTATTGTTTGTTATTATCGTGATGCTCTCTGGAGGGGAGTACTTTCTCAGACCAATGTAATCCTTTTCAATTCCAAGATAGCCATATTCTTCGTTTCGTTATATGCTGGCTGGGAGAAAATCTTCATCATCTTCTTTGTTATCGACTACAATAAGCATACATCACATGGCTTGATCACGGGGGAGGTTGGAGTAATGGAGTCCATAACCATGCTATAGTAGGTCAAAGAGTTAGAGTATTATTGACAATTGCATCTCCATGTTGGTGTTGAATGCAGTGAACTCCTCAGTACTAATCATCTTGGTGGATAGGGAATGCACATAGTATTAGCCCCTCGAATAAGGTGATGGCGGAGTGGATTGATGGATAGGGTGGGTTGCAATGGGAAAGAGAGGTATGTAGAGAAGATAATGTGTGTCGAGAAAGAATATATAGTGAGTTTGTTGTTGGCTTCGAACGTGGATGGATAAAGAAAAGAAAAAAATATGGTGGGCTGGAAACAAGGGAAAGAGGTTCACGTTCTGGTTTAGAATGGAAACATGGAAGCCAGGAAGCATGGACATGGACATGGATACGGACACGAGACACAGAAATTTTCAAAAATATAGGACATAGACACGGTGTCAGATTGTTGGCTAAATTGGACATTAGTATAATCCCTTTGTTTTAATGATGACAAACATTTCATTCTTGTCGATCTAACGTGCTACTTGAGTGTTGCAAGAATAAAGTGGATGACAAATATTTGGAAGATCTATATGCTAAATTGCTTTAATTTCATGAATGTAATCAATTGTAAATCTTATACAAATATATAATGTACAAGTACTTAGACATCATGTAAATCATGTGTTAGATCTTCCCTAGACAATCACTACACTTAGATAGGTCATCCCCTTCAATAGTGTCACATATGCATACTCATACATACACTTAGCACTTCATTTAAAACATTGAAACAGGGTCAATCTCGGTCGACAAAATCCTCGACCGAGACACTCTCGGTCGACAAACTCTTTGACCGAGAAAGACCCAGGTAGCCGTTAGACACAACAGACAAAGTAGTTGGGAGTTGAATCAGAACGTTATATATATACACTTAACTCCAGACAGTCCCTCGATCGACAAAACTTCGACCGACTGGGATCTTGGTCGACAATCTCTCGACCGAGAATGTCTCTGTCTGCACTTTTTAGAATTAATTAACTAGCCGTTGCTAAAGAAACTAAAGTGTACCTAACGGCTAGTTAAGCACTTGGAACCCCCCTAGAAAGTGTCTAGAATGTCCTTAAGTACTTGTAGGTCATTTCTATAAATAGGACATGCCTTAGGACACCTAAACTCACCAACATACACTTGTGCTATACTTGAGCTTACACTTGCAATTGACAATCTATTTTGAGAAATTGAGCAACACTAGCATTGGCTACTCACTTCCCTTGCTCTAAATTCATGCCCTATAGGCTAGCATCTCCTATCCACTAAACCTACACTTCAATACTCATTAGTTAGGAGATCTATACGCTTGATATAGGCAAATCAAGCCTTATGCTTCAAAGTGGTAATTGTAATTTCCTTTTCCTTTCTTGTTCACTCTTATTGCTTGTACTCTCCTTGCTACTCCTAGGGTTGGAGGTTGTGGATTGGAGAGGTTTAATCTTCTTGGTGAAGAAGGAGGCTTTGGACTACTTCTAGAAGGCTGTTGCAACGGGAAGCTACTTCAAGAGGAAGGCTACTTCAAGGGGGAGCTTGAAGTTACTTCAAGAAGGCTGCTTCAAAGTTGGTGCAACTACTTCAAGGTGAAGGCTGTCCAAAGGGTGTAGAAAGTATTGTAATTTTATGTAAATTCCTTGAGAGGTAATACAATTTAATACTTTCAAAATCCCAGTTGGGTAAGCAACCAAGTAGTGGATTGACTGCCTTAGTATTTTCTAAGGTTGGAACCACTCTAAACACCTTGTCTCCTTATTATTATTTCAATTGTGGTTGTTTGAGTTAAATTATATTAAAATTATCATAAAACCCTATTCACCCCCCCCTCTAGTGTTATTTCACAGAAACGGTAAAAAATATACATACATGTGTATATTATTTTTATATGTAAATAGAAAAAAAGAACAAGCTCATTCAAACACAAAGATCATTTCATCCAAGCTATATTCAATTTCATAGGCTTATTCAAACACACACTGCACACATCATGAAATTAAGTCATCAAAGACATACTATCAAGCAAGCTCATGTTGCAAACACAATATAGGTCAAAGTAATAGATGTTTTATTCACAAATAATAACGAGTTAAGCACGACCAATATCAACTTACAACAAAATATTTGCACATCTAAATTTGGACAATAAAAAGATGGTGATGGTGGTTGAAAATAAAGAAAAAAGAGGAGATATGTTGTTATTTGTAAAAGAGAGTAAAACATTGTACATTTAGAATTAGGAAGAAGAGGAGGGGGAGAGGAGGTTGTAGCAGTTGTTGTTGGTGGTGGTGGACAAATGGAACATAGATATGTGGAAGAGGAAGAAGAGAGTGAGGAAGAGGAGAGGTCAGAAACAACAAGCGTGGAGCGAGAGGAGAGGTCGGAGTCTATAGGTGGAGGAAGAGTAGTGACCTAGGAGACGATGTACTGAGAGGGAGACATGGGTATTGGTAGTGGTTAGGAGGAAGCTTATGTGCAACAAGGTGTTTCCCTATCTTAATTAGTGATGCGTTGTGTCCAAGCTGTGTGCGGGAAGTGTTCAACTCCTGATAAAAATAATGGGGGACTTGGACACGTTTGGCCGTGTCTACCACCACTACTACAGAAATAGCGTTCAATGTCGCTTTTCTGGGCGTCGGTTATTTAGGAAAACTGACATCTATCATAGTAGGCGTCGGTTATTTAGACAAACCGATGTCTATATTCAAAGACCAGCCAGACATGGGTACCACTTTGTATTCAACGTCGGCTGAGTATAACCAAACGACGCCTGAAATCGCCCGCGAAATCCAATTTTCGAGCGAAAAAAAATTGGGTCACATACAGCGTCGGTGTTTTAACTATTCACCGACGCCTATTTAAAATGAAATTTTGCACGAAAAGTTCCATTTTCGGTGTCGGTTATCCTTGGATAACCGACGCTGATAATGGTTCCCACCAATTAATTTAGGGTAAAGATTGTCTAATTGGACGATGATTTTTTATTAGAAACCGACGCTGAAGATAATAGGCGTCGGTTTTCATAGATAACCGACGCCGTTGACCAACTTAATAGATCTGATCACCCGACTCTTCCCCCTTTCTTCCTGTTTTATCGCGAATTCTGCTGCTGTGCTCCACGCCCCCCGCCGCTGCTGTGCTCCACGCCCCCCGCTGTTGCTGCTGTTGTGCTCGCCCGCCGCCGCATCCTCTGTTGCTACCACCGCCGCATCCTCTGCTGCTGCTGTGCTCCACGCCCCTGGTCATTTGTTGTTGCCGCTACCACTGCTGCTCTAGCTGCTCCAGGCGCTGCTGCCGCCGGCGGTCCTCTGTGCGCTCCACGTCGCGTCCTCTGCCGGTCCGCCACTGCTACTGCCACTCTTCCCTACACTAGCTCCAGGTAGCGCTACCTCTTTTCTTCCTTCTCCCTAGCTATTTACCAACATGCAGCAAGCACGGACATGGCTGTGTTGACCAACCATGGTCGTGGCTGTGTTGGCCTACCACGGCCGTGCTAGACAGCACGGCCGTGGTAAGGCAACACAGCCACGACCGTGGTAGGCCAACACAGCCACGGCCGTGCTTGCTGTTGGTAAGGATATGAACACATTTTTATGTAATGCTTTATGTAAATCTTAGGATATGAACAAATTTTTTTCTTGCATACATTTGTGCTTCTAATCCTAATGTTTGACTTAATTCAGTAAATTTTGATGCATGTTGAAATAAGATTTAAACTTGTCAATTCTAGCATCCTAATTTGATTTGATTAAACCTAACATTGATGAAACCCTAACATCAATTGTGATGAAACCCTAACATCAATTGTGATGAAACCCTAACATGTACATATCTATTATTGTGTTTGTTGGCCTAGAAACCCGTCCAAGATTTACTCATTAGGAGTAAATCTTGGATAGTCCCCAGTTTGGGACTGTTCTTGAACACATAATCTCACTTAGGATGTAAGTGTATAATGTGTATTGGGTTTTTGAGAAAATTTCGGTAGCATTTCCCCGTTTGTTCTCTAAGTACATATGTACTTAGAGAACAGTGGGGAAATGCTGCCGAAATTTTCTTGAAAACCCAATACACATTATACACTTACTAGTGAGATTAGGTGTTCAAGGATGGGATAGGTGGTACGCATTTATTATATATAAGAATGACATCACATGTGTTTGTTGGCCTAGAAAGTGAACAATCATTGTTTTTTATATTACTTGTACATTGGTATAAATTAGAATGAACAATCACTAAATTATATATTGTTTGTATGGAGTCCGGCTTCATTGTAGATATCTATTATTGTGTTTGTTGGCCTAGAAACCCGTCCAAGATTTACTCATTAGGAGTAAATCTTGGATAGTCCCCGGTTTGGGACTATTCTTGAACACCTAATCTCACTTAGGATGTAAGTGTATAATGTGTATTGGGTTTTCGAGAAAATTTCGGTAGCATTTCCCCGTTTGTTCTCTAAGTACATATGTACTTAGAGAACAGCGGGGAAATGCTGCCGAAATTTTCTTGAAAACCCAATACACATTATACACTTACTAGTGAGATTAGGTGTTCAAGGATGGGATAGGTGGTACACATTTATTATATATAAGAATGATATCACATGTGTTTGTTGGAGTAAATCTTGGATTGGATTTAAGTGTATACCCTAATCTTGTCCTAATATATACTTGTTTTCTCTTTGATCATAGAATGGATAGATCATGGATGTCCATTCGCAATCGATGCACCCCAGAGTTTATATCTGGTCTTGATCAGTTTATTAGATTTGCTGAGGAACATAGGAAAAAACCTACAGATAGGTTATACTGTCCATGTAGGCATTGCGGTAACAACTTGAAAGTCAACACTGGTGAGGAAATCAAAAGTCATGTCATGTGCAACGGGATTGTACAAGGCTATACAGAATGGCACTGGCATGGAGAGATTTCAAACTCGAAACCAGTAGATGTCGATAACAGTGCTTGGGTGGAAGAAGAAATTGCCTCCGATGACGTAGATGTGAATGAACCAGTTCCAGTAGACATCGTTGATGCGATGTTGGATAGTTGTAGGGTAGAGCACACCGATCCACCTCCTATCTTTAGAAACATTGTGCATGATGCTGAGATACCGTTGTACACAGGCTGTGCTAAGTTTACGAAGCTTAGCGCTGTGTTGAGATTGTATAATTTGAAAGCTAACAATAGATGGAGCGACAAAAGCTTCACTTCATTGTTGACTTTGTTGAAAGAAATGCTTCCTGAAGGAAACGAGCTGCCAATCTCAACATATCGGGTAAAGAAAATGTTGTGCCCAATGGGAATGGAGGCCCAAAAAGCTTCACAATGTTGTTGAAAGAATCGGCATGCAGATGTTAAGAAAAATAATGATGGGATCCTACGACATGCGTCTGATTCCCCACAATGGAAGAAGATTGATCTATTGTACCCCAAATTTGGTGAAGAATATAGGAATCTAAGACTTGGGCTTTGTACAGATGGGATGAATCCGTACGGGACATTGAGCAGCCAACATAGCACTTGGCCAGTCATGCTTGTTATATACAATCTTCCTCCCTGGTTGTGTATGAAAAATAAGTACGTTATGCCGTCGTTGTTGATATCGGGCCCTAAACAACCCGGAAATGATATCGATGTTTATCTTGAACCTCTGATTGATGACTTAAAGAAACTTTGGGCTGAAGGTGTGATGACCTATGATGCTTCAGGAAGAGAGACATTTCGTTTGCACGCTATGTTGTTTTGCACTATTAATGACTTTCTAGCATATGGGAATTTGTCTGGATATAGTGTCAAAGGAAGTAAAGTGTGTCCTATATGTGAAGAAAACACTGATTCAATAAGACTAAAACATGGCGGCAAGACTGTATATCTTGGTCATCGAAGGTTTCTTTCAAAATTCCATACGTATCGTAGGAAGCAAAAAGCATTCAATGGATGGAATGATGAACGGAGTGCACCTAAACCTATACCAGGGGATGTTGTTTATGAAAGAGTAAAAGACATTGTCAATGAATTTGGTAAGAAATCACAATGTAGTATGGCCACACGGAGTGACAATTCTTCATTCAAGAAGAAGTCCATATTTTGGGATCTTCCTTATTGGAGTTCTTTGACAGTCAGGCATTGTATCGATGTAATGCACGTTGAGAAAAATGTATGTGATAGCATCATTGGTACTCTGTTAAATATACCAGGTAAGACTAAAGATGGGATAAAATTCAGACTGGACCTACGTGAAATGGGAATAAGGTCAGAATTAATAGAATTACGTGAAATGGGTAATAAAAGAACATACTTACCTCCTGCTTGTTACACATTGTCTAGAAAGGAGAAGAAAGCTTTTTGTGAATGCTTGGTAAATGTTAAGGTGCCACATGGTTACTCATCCAACATCCGTAGATTGGTATCAATGAAAGATCTGAAGTTGATAGGTCTTAAATCTCATGATTGTCACACTCTAATGCAACAAATATTGCCCGTGGCAATTTGATCTATATTGTCGAAGCATGTAAGGTTTGCAATCACCAGACTTTGTTTCTTTTTCAATAGTCTATGCAGCAAAGTTATTGACCCTGATACTCTCGATAATTTGCAAAGAGAAGTGGTTGTTACCCTATGTCAGCTTGAGATGTATTTCCCTCCTTCTTTCTGTGATATCATGGTACATCTTGTTGTCCACTTGACTAGGGAAGTGAAAATGTTGGGACTAGTTTTCTTGCATTGGATGTATCCCTTTGAACGATACATGAGCGTTTTTAAAGGTGATGTTCGAAACTGTTATCGGCCTGAAGGGAGTATTATTGAAGGTTATGTGGCGAGAGAGGTTATGGATTTTTGCAATGACTTTTTGAGTGGTAATAACACTCCTGTTAATGACAAGAATATTGAGGAGGGCAAAGGAATTTTGGGATCACGGGTGAAAGTAATCAGCCGTGAGCAGTTGGAACAAGCTCACTTGTATATTTTACACAACATGGATGAAGTGAGTGTTTATATCGAGGAACGTACCAATTTCATCAAGAGACAACATCCTCGAGCAAGTTCAATGTGGCTTGCTAGAGAGCATAATAAGACTTTTACTAAGTGGTTTGAAGATAAAGTCTTACATCAACTATCTCAAACACCAAATGATATTACAGAAACTATCAAATGCCTCACCTTTAAACCAAAACCAAATGTTATGTCTTATGAAGGGTTTGACATTAATGGGTTCACATATTACACAAAGTGCCAAGATGATAAGAGTGTCGTCCAAAACAGTGGGGTCACTCTTCAAGCGTCGACTATGTATTTTCCATGTGCAAAGGATAAGAGTCCACGTGAAGCTAAAATGTCATATTACGGTGTCATTGAAGACATATGGGAGTTTGACTACATAGATTTTAGAATTCCGCTCTTTAAATGTAATTGGGTTGATAACACCAAAGGAGTTATAGTGCATGAATTGGGTTTTACTTTGGTGAACTTTGAAAAGATTGGCGAGAAGGGTGAACCATTCATATTGGCATCACAGGCAAAACAAATATTCTATATCGATGATCCTGCAAATGATAAATGGTCGGTTGTTCTTCATGGTAAAAGACAGTTCATTGAAAATCCTATAGATGAAGAAGAGTACTATGATAAGTATGATGACTCCAGTCCATTCTCTTTTGGGTTGCCAACTCCACAAAATATTGAAGCTAATGATGACTTATATGTGTGCGGAGATCACAATGAAGGATTGTTAATTGATAAAAGATCACAATTTTAGAGGAATGTATGTTTATATTTTTTATTGAAGCTAAATGTTTGCTTTTTTAATATCAATATCATTTTCAGATTTGATTTTTCATTATCTTCTAGTTAATACAAATGCTAAATGTTTGCCTTTTTCTAGTTAATACAAATGCTAAATGTTTGCCTTTTTAATGACATTTTTAGATGGCTGACCAGGATGAGCATGATGTCCATGATGAGCATGAAGTCCATGATGAGCATGCTGTCCATGACGAGCATGGCGAGGATACCAATGTAAGTTATAAAAACATATTCTGTATTTCTATAAAATTCATTATCTTCTAGTTATGTCATATATCCCAAATTGCTATATTGTGCTAATTCAGTGTGTTTATTTTTGTCAAATTTTAGGTTGATGATGCACATGTACCCACTGAAGCACTGGAGCAACTTGATGCGCAACACCAAACACTTTACAAGAAAAGGGGCATCACTTTGTTGAAGAAGTTAATAGCGCTGAGTGGCAGTGGATCCAAATTGGTTGTTGAGTTTGATAATGGAGGAAATGTAATTGGAGTGAACAGCAATAATTTTGTAAACTATCTTGGGTGTGTCACTCGAAGCCATTGTGGTGTTAAATATGATAATTTGCATAAAGTTCCTCAGGCGAAGAAAGACTTGATATGGAAGGATTTATGCGTGAGTTATTATTATTTGCAATTCTATTTTGTAGATTACAAATTATATTATTTGCAATTCTATTTTTGTAATAAGAATTCTATTTTACAGAATATGTTTGCATTGGATGAGAAGTTGCATCGTAAAAGTGTGATGCAACGTGCTGGAAAGATGCTTAGGAACTATAGGAAAAATCTGAACAGAGAATACATAAAAGATGGTGATAAGAAGAAGAAGTTAGCCCTTGAGCAGTGGAACTTCTTGGACAAAGAAGATTGGGACAATTTTGTTGCTTTAAGAAAATCTGAAGAATTCAAGGTATTAGGCGTCACTCCCAATTTAATTAATATATGTTGTATTTACCTATTCAAGATTAACATTTAGTGCTACTAACCAAATCATTAATATGCATACTAATTAGGCCCTCAGTGACGCATAAAAAACAAGGCGTGCACTGAATGTGCATGACCACACTATGGGTCCAAAGGGCTATGCAAGCGTTCGCCAAAGACTACAGGCGGAGTCTGCGGCTACTCAGGAGTCTGTTGCTACTCAGGAGTCTGCCACACCCATGCCTCGCCATGATATCTGGATAGTTGGGAGGAAAAATAAGAAGGGTGAAATAAAGAAGCCCGTAACTGCTGAGGCGGCTGCGAAAATGGTAAAATACAACTCTTAGAGCAATCGTTTGAATATTGATTATTTGTGGTGTTAACTTACCAATTTCTGTTGATGGTGATTAGCGGGAGCTGCACGAGTAGAGGAAACAAGACACATTCATCCCTCAGGGCACAAGGGATGAATTGACAGTTGCTCTGGGTAACCCAGAGCATCCTGGACGTATTAGAGGTGCAGGCGCTGGTGTGGGCATCAAAGCATTCTTTGGGCCATCCCAGCACAAACCCAGAGCGGGACTTTCACAAGAAGAGGTAACCTATTCTTTTTTTAGAATGTTACTGCAAAAGGGAATTCAATAATAAGAAGCTAATGTTTCTTTTATCCATGTGTAGGAGAATAAGAGAGTCAAGGATATAGTTGCTAAGAAGGTCAATGATATAGTTGCTGAGAAGGTCAAGGATGAAATAGTGCGGTGGCAGGCATCTCAGGCTTCCAATCAGCCTATGACAACCCACTCTTCTCCTGATGCACAGACTGCGAGTAATCCTGGAGACCCATTGCCTAGCACGTCTCCTGTAAGTAGTATTGTTTATGACATTGTAGCTAGTCTTTTCAAAATGATATGTTTTCAAGATGATATGTATATATGTATAACATTCTTTACGTAAATTTGTAGGCATTGAAGCCATGCCGCTTAAGAATGCAAGACTATGTTGTTGCATAGGCGCGGGCTTACCCGTCCCTTCCTGGGGAAACGTTTCATGGGACTCCACTGCCGCAGGGCTACGTTCGTGTGAGCCTGATATGTGTATTACCCGATTGGAGGGAAGCTGCATTGCCATATACCCACCCAGATATTGATACACTTGGTGAGGCAGAAGGTGGGGTGATATTGTGGCCCAAAGCAGATGTCGTCTACACTAATGAAATTGTAAGATAAATTTACATTACTTTAGATTGTTAATGTGTATATATGAGGTCAACTGATCTGAAATTTTATATACAGGTTAAAAAGAAGACACCCCGAGCACCTAGGCCTCCACCTCCACTTCCTGCATTACCAAGTTGGGTTCCAACTGACCTAAAATACCCGTTAGGTCCTTCTTGTAGGGGAATGGCATGTTGGCTACGTACACATAATATACATTGCCCTGTAGTTGTTTCTTTAGAAGCAGATTATACATGTCAATCATACGATAGATCTTTATTTATACAAGATATTATTGAGTTGTTTATGTATGATTGGTTGAATACATCAATGATAGAGACATGGATAAGGTGAGATCTTGTTTATACATCCATATACCTTGTGTAAGATCCGGTGATCTGGTTTCTTATATATTAATGCATACGTAATACATGTTTTGCAGCTACTTAGTCGAAGATCAATGCAAACAATTTGCATTTGATCATGTGGGATTTTTGATTCCATCATTGATTAGTATGGTAGCTAAAGATCCTGATAATGTTCAACAATACTGTATAGATGCTTTTGTAGTTTTTGGTCAGCAAAAGAAGATGATAATAATAGCTCCATTCAATGTCAAGTAAGTTTACTTTATTTATAATTTGGACTTAAGAAAATTCCATTTTTATTGTGCATTTTGAGTTATTAATTTTTAACTTTTTTTATCTCTAGCGGTAGACATTGGGAGTTACTAGTTATTGTCCCCGGGACGTTCACTGTTTATTATCTAGATCCTGCGGGAAGTACATTGAACACTAAAATTGGACACATATTGAGAATGCCTTTATTCTGGTGAGAAATATTTCATTTTTATATCTGTTAACATCTGTTATTACATTAATATTTAATTATGCAATTTACTGTGTTACATTAACATGTAGGGGTTTAGATGCATTCAAAAATGCTAGAGGAAATGTCCCAAGGAGAAAGAACCAGCCAATAATTTGGGAGAACGTAAAAGTAAGTTCCCGACTCCAATGTATATATTATTTATGTGAACTGTACTTAGTTGTATTTTTTAATATTTTGTATGTTTCAATTTATAGTGCGCTACACAAGACAACGGCTGGGCATGCGCATACTATGTGATGCGATTTATGCAAATGATTATCCGACATGCCACATTGGATATTAATACCATACATGAGGTATTATATATAGTCTCATTAGTTAGTATGAAATATATCAATTTTATTTTTATATTATTACTTATATATATACATCATTCTCTTTGCAGGTGTTTAAAATCGACCACACTATAGGTAAACGCTTAAAAAATGTACATGCTCCATATACGATGGAAGCATTAAATGAAGTAAGAGAAGAATGGGAAAAAGCCATACAAGCAGTGGTGATTGTAAGATATAATTGGGATGTTGATAGTGATCCCGAATGATATTTTGTAAATGAATATTTCTGAATGTTTATACATGTATTTGAATGTTTCTACATGTGTGAATGTGAGAAATGAATTGATTTCTGAATCTATCTACTTGTGAGAAAAAATATTTGTTGATTTTTTAGGTTTGTGGCCTGTTTGTAGGCTGATATCAATGGATGTCGTAAACCTGCAGTTCAGAAAACTGAACTGCAGGTTCTCATCCTGCTGACTAGCCATAGCAGGCCTGCAAATTGATAATTGAAAAAAATTAAGGTATAGGCATCGGTTATTTATAAAACACCGTCATAAATGGCCTATAGCGTCAGTTAATTGATAAAAACCGACGCCTAATATGACAAACAACCCGACCGTGCAGGAAAGCACGGCCGTGGTGGAAAAGGCGTCGTTTATTTGTATACAACTGATGCCTATAGTACTAAACACGGCCGTGCAGCGAAGCACGACCGTGCTTCTCCGTGTCGTCTGGGCGTATGATGTAGGTTGTTCAGTTGTTAACCGACGCAGAAAGTGTCCTAGGTGGTGCCCTTTTTTGTGGCACCGACCCTATATATGTCGGCCAACTATATATAACCGACGCCTATAGGTCATATAGGCGTCGGTTAGAAAACCGACGCCGAAGAGTTTGACCTTTAGCGGCACCCACATAGGCGTCGCTTGAAAACCGTCGCCAAAGGGTGTTAAACGACCGACGCCAAAGGCCTATTCTGTAGTAGTGCATGTGTCCACGGTGTGCCATGTTGGACACGTGCCAGACATGGACACCGAAGCTTACGGGAGGTGTCCTTGCTTCCTAGCATGATCACCATATATGAAAAGGAAAAAAGTGTGACTGGGTGGCTGCTAGTTGTGAGGTGCTTTTTATCTACTAGGGGTGGCCTGTAGGTTGGATTGGTAGAGGATGATGGCGCGGGCCGTGTTTCCATGATATCAGGGTGGTTGGCTACATGGGTGGGGGGTGCTGTTAGCGAGACAGTTGGATTGCAAAGTTATTAAGGCTTAACTCATATGTCTTCCACCATCCTACCGGTTTCCTTAGAAGTCGAATTTGATCACACAACGTCAGATAATTGATTGATTTTCCAACCAATGTAAATATATCACCAAGGTCTGTGCAAAATCGTATATGCCTAAGGAGCAATAAGAATTTCAGGGTAGCCATCATCATGAATGATTGAAACATCTTCGAGATTGATGACACCCAATGCATTATAGTCTAGAAAGAACTTGTTGTGAGGTGATGACGATCCTACTATTACATCTAAAAATTTTTAGGTTTTTGGATGTAACCACAGACATATGTATGGGAGCCATCGATGAATTTCTTTGAACAACCGTTTTCGTGAAGGAAACACCAAATCATCTGTCTCCAATAGTAACTCTAGAATAGAAAAGTATTGCTTCTTATTGAGTGAATAAAACAAATACAATGCTCTCTCTTTTATAAGATGAGAGTAGTACAACGTTTAGAGATAAGCAATATGGGATAAAGAATTAAGTGACTAAAAGACAAATAACCAAAAAACACAAAGTAAAAGACAACAGTAAAGTGTATATACTAATACTCCCCCTCAAGCTGGAGTATAGATGTCAATAATACCCAGCTTGTCAGTCATAGCAGTGAATCTAGATTTCGGAAGTATTTTGGTGAAGATGTCAGCCACTTGATCTGAGGTATGTATGTAGGGTGTAGATATCTGGCCAGATAAGACAACTTCTCGAACAAAGTGACAATCAACCTCAATATGCTTTGTTCGTTCGTGGAAGGTAGGATTATTGACGATAAAGGTAGCAACCTTGTTGTCACAGTACATAGGGATAGGATTAGAATCAGAAATTCCAAAGTCTTTCAGCAGGCTCTGTATCCAGAACATCTCACATGTAGTATGCGCCATGGCACGATATTCTGCTTCAGCACTCGAGCGAGCAACAACTGTCTGTTTCTTACTTTGCCAGGTAACCAGATTTCCACCTACAAAAGTATAGTAGCCGGAGGTGGAGCGTCGATCGACCTTGCTCCCAGCATAGTCAGAATCTGAATGCCCAACAAGGCTACAGTGACCATGTTTTTTATACTGCAGAACTTTCCTAGGGGTTCTCTTCAAATATTTGAGAATGTGACAGACTGCATCCCAGTGACATTGTCGGGGTTTGTCATGATATCTGCTAACAAGTCCAACTGCAGATGTGATATCAACACAAGTGACAATAAGATAGATGAGCTTGCCAACCATGCGTCGATACTAATGGTGATCAGGATAAGCAGGACAATTCTCATCATCCAAGTTGGTGTTTGGATCCAGAGGTGTACTAGCAGGCTTTGCACCAAGAAGACCTGTTTTAGATAGAAGATCCAGAACATATTTATGTTGAGATAGGCACAATCCAGAGGCTGACCGAGAAACTTCAATCCCAAGAAAGTAGAGCAAGGTGCCTAAATCTTTGGTGACAAAATGTTTCTCCAGATAACGTTTAGTTGCCTGAATGCCAGCAAGACCACTCCCTGATAGAATGATGTCATCAACATATACAATCAGAATAATAATGCCAGAAGTTGTCTATTTAACAAAGACAGAATGATCAGATTGGGAATGTCTAAAATGAAATTTTTGAAGAATGGTGCTCAGTTTATCAAACCATGCACTGGGACTTTGTTTTAATCCATAAATTGCTTTCCACAAATGACAGACTTTGGAGGACTCCCCCTGAAGCACAAATCTGGGAGGTTGTTCCATATAAACTTCCTCATGCAGATCTCCATATAGAAAAGTATTTTTCAAATCAAGCTAAAATAAGGGCCAATCAGAATTAATTGCAACAGAAATAAGTATGCGAACTAAATTCAGTCAGGCCACATGTGAAAAAGTCTCAAAATAGTTGACGCTGTAAGTCTGTGTGTAGCCCTTGGAAACAAGCCTAGCCTTGAGACACTCAATCATGCCATATGGTTGATATTTAATAGTAAACACCCAGCGACATCCAACCGGAGAACAATCAGTGGGAGGATCAACTAACTTCCAAGTGTTACGATCAGTAAGAGCCTGCATCTCAACTTCCATGGCCTGATGCCAAGCTGGATGCTTAAGAGCCTGAGAAGCATTTTTAGGAATAGAAACAACAGAAAGAGTAGCAGTAAAATTGGCAAAGTTAGTCCCCAGGTGAGCAGTAGTACAGAAATTCCCAATTGGATGTTTGGTACACGTTCTAGTTCCTTTCCTTAAACTGATAGGAAGATCTAAGTCAGAGAAAACCTGAGGTGATGACTGATCTGGAATTGAGGAAGAAGATTCTGGAGGGGCCATAGAGGAAGTTGTCATCTTCGGTCTTCTTTGATAAACTTTCAACGAAGGAGCAGCAGGAGTAGTATCAAGGGAATCAGAATCATCAATCATCGGTAATGGTGTCTCCATCAATAAATCTGACGTAAGAGCAGACCCAATAGAAGAATAGAATGGCATGTGCTCGAAGAAAACAATGTCAACCGAGACCATCCATTTTTTTTGAAATTGGATCGTAACATCGGTACCCTTTTTGAGTCCTAGAGTACCCTAAGAAGACACACTTGATGGCACGGGGATCAAGTTTGGTTAAGCTAGGACGTAGGTTTTTAACAAAGCAAGTGCTCCCAAAAATATGAGTAGGAACATAAAATAAGGGCACATCAGGGTACAAGATTTGATAAGGGATTTGATTCCCAAGAACAGAAGATGGCATGCGGTTAAATAGCACGCAGTGGAAATAGCTTCAGGTCAAAAACACTGGGGAACATTATAGTGAAAAAGTAAAGTACGAGCAATTTCAAGAAGATGTCGATTCTTTCATTCGACGACTCCATTTTGTTGTGGGGTGTAGGCACAGGAGGTTTGGTGAATAGTACCCAGTTTGTGACAAAAACTGCTGACCGAGGATTGCATGAACTCAAGAGCATTGTTAGTGTGAATGTTTTTTTATAGGTTTGCTAAATTGGGTACGTATTTCAGCAAAATAAATAGTAATAGTCTCAAGAATATAGACCTATCCTTTAGCAATAAAATACAGGTGGTCCTAGAGAAATCATCAATTAAGCTCAGAAAGTAACGAAATCTAGAAATACTCGAGACAGAACAAGGTCCCCAAACATCAACATGTATAATATCAAACGAATGTTTTGAACCAATACATAATTTCTTTGAAAAAGTTTCTCTAGTTTGTTTGCCCAATTGACAAGTTTCACAATGAAAAATAGAATCTAAAATATGAGGCAGTAAATGCTTTAATTTGGCTGCGGACGGGTGTCCCAAACGATAGTGCCACTGGATGCCAGTCACAGAAGATGTCAGATACACCACAGTCTTTGGAACATCCAAGTAATACAAACCATCTGGTCCCTCATGGCCCGAACCAATATTTGTCCTCGTGCACAGATCCTGAAAAACAACACCATCCGGGCCAAATGTAATAGAGAAGCGAAGGCTCTTCACAGTTCTACTGACAGATAACAGATTTATAGGAAACGTAGGAACATATAAAGCAGAGCGCAGAGGCAGGCATCCAGGAGTACAAATATCACCAAAATGAGTAACTGGTGTTTGAGAGCCGTCAACCAGAGTAACAGGAGGTATAACAGTAGTATTATGTAAATGAGAAAATAATGTAGGATTGCCAGAAATATGGGATGTCACACCCGAATCGATCACCCAAGTGTTTTTACCGGACTGAGTCAGAAGAGCACTGCTACCATCAGTGGAGGCCTCGGTAGAGGAAGCAAGACGTGCTTGTAGTAGTTTCTCAAACTTTGATTGGATCCAATCTACAGATGGAGGTGCAGAAGTAGTGGCAGTGTTAGGCTGATCTGTGGTGACTTGATTCGCCCAGGCTGGCTTCCCATGCTTTATCCGGCAACGATCTTCATTGTGATTGGTATGCTGACAGAAGGTACAAAAGCGTTGTTCAGTAGTCTCCGTCGGAGAATAGGAGCCACGTCCTGGTCCAGAAGAACGCACGCGGCCACGTCCCCGACCACGGCCGCCTCCACGGAAGGAGTCACCAGTCTGAACAGCAAGGGCTGTTCCATCAGAAGAGTCAGGTAGGTTTTGCGAAACGGAAGGAAGGTGTTGAACATGCTTTAGAACATCTCTCAAGGTAAGAAGGGGATCACTAGAGAGGATCTGATCAACGACTCCTGCAAAAGAGGAAGGCAGACCAGCAAGGAACTGGACAAGTTGAAGCTCGTTCCTTTGATGCTGGATTTCCATGATATCTACAGACAGAGGACGGTAGACCTCAAACTCATCCCAGAGAGCACAACAGTTGTTGTAGTAATCCTCCACGGAGTCAGTAGCAGAGTACTCCTCTTTGTCCAGTAGCTTGAAGATTTCAAAAACATTCTTCGGATTCTGCTGCTGAGAGTATACGTGGGAGAGTTGATCCCACATATCCTTGGCAGTCTTGAGCTGAAGGAGAGACTGGCTGATTTTAGGTTCCGCACTATTGACCATCCAAGTTATAACACCATAATCTTCCTTAGACCAGAGATCGTAGGCCTGTTTGGTCTTGTCATCAGCATCAATAGCAAGGATGGCCGGACCCTTGGTCGATAGATGAGAGAAACGCCCTTGAGCCTTGACGTACAGTTCAAAGGAGGCTGCCCAAAGATGATAGTTGGGGCCATCCAACTTGATGATAGTGATGCACAGATTGCGAGGAAGGTCAGGAGTCGCCATCTGAGATGATAGAGATAGTCAGAATCAAGGGCGCATATAGCAGCAGAGGTAGTAGTCACTAGTCAGCAGCAAAAGTCCAACACATGGACTAGAAGTAGCATATAGAAGATCCAAGCATGGATCTCAGAAACCCTCGTAGGGGCAGCATGAGAAGATAGAAACCTACGCTAACATGGAGGAACAATCACTCCACCATGAGGCGCAAGCAAACAGAGCGGAAGACGCCTTTTACGACGTCAACGTGCCAGAAACTGAAAAAGTTACCGAAGTTGTCCGGAGGTTTCGGGGAATATGGGTAGAGGATTGGGTGTACTTGATGGATTAAGCCATGGTAATGGAGTGAGTTAGGGTGTTGAAAGGTGGTGGAGGGTTGGCGAAGGGGTGGGTGGTGGCTGGAGTGGTGGTGGTGATGGCTGTGGGTGGCGGCAGGGGGTGGGCAGGTGTGGCGGCGGCGCAAGGGGGCTGGGGAGAGAGAGGAGGGAGAGGGGCGGCTAGGGTTGGGGGAGGATGAGAGGCGGCTAGGGTTTAGGGAGGATCGGGACGCTCTGATACCGTCTAGAATAGAAAAGTATTGCTTCTTATTGAGTGAATAAAACAAATACAATGCTCTCTCTTTTATAAGACAAGAGAGTAGTACAACGTTTAGAGATAAACAATATGGGATAAAGAAATAAGTGACTAAAAGACAAATAACCAAAAACACTAAGTAAAAAAAGCAGTAAAGTGTATATACTAATAGTAACGAATGCCGTTGCCGAGTAGTACAAGATATGTTATTGACGTTACATTGATCCTCTCTCAGACCTGCACAGTCGAACTCCATGCCAACTTATGTAATTCTCATATACAAATCATGTTCAGCAGACAACTATCCAAAGCCTTCGTCATCCATCTGTTGATCATGTGCTCGTGAAGCATGTTGCCCTCCGGCGAGATGAATGGCGCCTCATTGTTATCCTTGTTGGTAATCACCGCTTTCCTTTTCAAAGATTAGTTCCATGGCCTGTTTGTTGTTATGAAAGCATGGAGTTTCATTTTCAATCTCTTTATCATCTTCACAGCTGTCTCCTATAAATCCCGATCATTCGTGACCATGATGCGTACCGGCGAGATGACTAGTTTGGTTGCCTCTTCCCCGTTGGGAACTGCTGCTGTCTCACAGAGATGCTTTGATGTCCATCTCCTAGATCTTCTGATTTGTCTAAAATGATCACTCTCTTGACTCTGCTTTGATGGGGAGAAGTGGTAGAAAAAATATAAAAAAAAAATAGTCTCAAATTCATTTTCTTACCTTCCCTATCACACTGTCTAACCAATTATGAAAAAGTGTTTCTCTTCGCCCCGTTATTTCCCTCCCACCCTACCAACTCAGTCTCTTTCAAACAATTTTATGTTAGTAAGATTGACAGAGTAGTATTTTTTATTGGTACAATCTGATTTATTTAGCATTGATCACTCCCTTTTTTCAAAATGCTACAAGAAAATACAAATTGCAGAGTATCCAGAGCTTCCCTTACTACTTGTTTGACTTATGGGTTTAAGAGATGCATTTTTCATATTTATCAGTTCATTTACGTTAACTTGATACTTCTTATACATATATAATTTATTGTACTCATTTATATTAAAAAACGACTCATCTGGTTTTAGATATTTGATTCTTGCAGACGAGATATGATCAAGACGAAACTTCACAATAAAATGGATGACCAGTTTTTTAAATACTATGATTTTTTACTTAGAAAAGAGATTTTAGATAAATATTTGAAAAATACTTGCCTATCGACTAATTCAAATATTTAATGAAATAATGGCTGCATTTTGGAAGTATATACATATATGCTAACTTTAAAAGTAAATGTTAGCTTAAATGTATATGTTAGTTTTATGTTTGGATTTTATTGTTTGTAGTTATTTTTCTTTTGTATGCTCAATCAATTATTAATATAAAGGAAATTTCCATTCCTACATAAAACATATGTAAAACAAGTTGTGCTTCATCCTTTTGTGATGGAAAACTGATACTAACAGTAAGACTGAAATTGTATTAGCTATAATCTCAATTGACTTTTACTATGTATGCGATATTTTTTGGCCCCTCCAAAGAATCTTGTGAAAATCCACTACTGGAAAAATGGTATCGTAGGGAAAGTTCCATGTGTATATTTTCTCATTGATGGAAGATCATACCCTTTCCCATGAATAGGAGGAGATACAAGGAAGCTGGAAAACCCTAATGGGAAAAAACACAATTGGACCCATATACAAATAGACCCCACAACTTAATTAACTACATAACTAGACTCTCTAACAAATATCAACCCCCTACAGCTCAACCTCATTATTCCATTTATTGAAATGTTCACTTCCAAAACTATATATAACTTGTCTTTAGCATTGCAAAAACCATTTGTTTGCTTGTTTGCGTGTATAATTAAATATATCGTAATTCCTCATCTCATGCTTTCATATAGTGCATTGTACACTTATACATATGTATGCACACACATTGGTTATTGGCTGCAGTTTTGTGGTTTACAGTTTTGATGGGACCAGCATACCAGAAATAATATTTACGTATCTATTATACTCAAAAGAGACTGCACTAGTTTGTAATTTCTTGCCGATCAGTTGAAAAAATGATCCCTTGTGTTATATATGAGATATAATCCTTTTTTATATATTCATTGAATTTTATATGTTCTTTCTTTTTCTTGGAATCCAACCTTCTTTGGGTCTAGAAATATTGGCAGTGAATTATCAACAGATGGCACACAAGAATAAATGGTATTGCCTGTGGAAATTTTATCGAGAAGCTGAGAGAGGAATCACATAAAAGATTGGTTGAGGTCACATATGGAAGCATATAAACAATGTAAGGGGGGACACATGCCAGTTTGATCGTTTGTCTGGGATCCATAACAGAGAGTCAACTTCTTTTTTTTTAAACACGGATCCGTTATATTCATCCCATGATCTGCAATGGGCAAAAGATCATCATGCCTTCATTACAAGCGAATCCAGCTTACCAGGCCGGCAATTAACATACATACCACCCTATCTTCCTCAACTAATATTAGTCCATCTTGTAAGAATATGGGGGACTCCTTTTCTCTCCAGGTAAATCATACCTCTAACACGCATAGGGAGATTTATCTGCTCAGTCCAAACTTCACCCTCCTCGAGTTGATTACCCCACATCCCTAAGTAACTCGATGTGGAATTAATGATCTTAGGGACCAGGAAGCCCAATATCGCTTCTTCTTCCATCACATTTCTGATTTCAGTAATGTATGGAGCTGCTCTCCATGGGCCCGAGGCACCATTCCATATACAGTCATATGTTCTCTGATCATCAATCTCAAAACATGATATCGTCAGGTTGTGATCATTGGATATCTTCAAGGCGACGAGACACACTTGTATGTAAGCCACACAGTAGTCCTTCTCCAAAAGCCAGAATCGGAAAGCGAGCTTCACATGCCCATGCCTTTTTCTGATGATCCCTGCGGTCCATCTACGTTGAGACCCCGTAACATCTTTACATGTTCCAATAGTCAGGTTTAACTTCAAGTTTGCCATATCAGGAGGTACCCATCTGATCAAGCTAATTGACCTGATTCTTCAACTGTGTACTTCAATTCCTTTGGCTCCCAGCTTATCATACAAAGACGCGTCATCTTTACTACTGAGCTTCTTCTTAGACAAGTTTTTATTAAGAATGAAGCAGATATCATCCCACATCTTCTCGGGCCTGTTCTTCTTTTGTTGAAATCATATATCGCATCTAGCTCACCATATCATCCAAATGATCAGAATGATGAACTCATTTTGAAGCCACACTTCTAGGATTGCAGACGGTTTCAGCATTCTCAGGCTTGCGATGGACCAGGGTCTAGACTCAAAGATGTTAGAAAAATGAGACCACAAGGTTCTGGCCAACTGTCCCTCGAAAAGAAGATGTGTGATTGTCTCCTCTTCTGGCTGCTCGTAGAAGGAACACATAGAGACCATGGGGATTCGACAACTCCTAATACGGTCATCTGTTGGCAGCGCGTCGTTAATTGCCTTCCATAGCACTGCACCTGCTCTAGGAACGGATGCAGACCATATCCACTCTAAGTCTCTGGGATGTATGACATCTGTAGATTGTGTGTGAGAGATGATCGCCTTAGCTGATCATAGGATGAATAACCCATTATCTATAGGGGTCCAGATCAAGTAGTCCTCCTTGTCAGAAATCGCTGCCATGGACCTCTAAATCTGTTCAATACCTTGCGGAGATATGATACTGTTGAGGGTGTTCCAGTCCCAACCTACGTCATCTAGCCAAAGGTCACTGACCTTGATGTCTAACCGAGTGTCCGCCTGTCTGATAGCATAATTTAGCATGATCTCCTGGCACCATCTCGACTCCCAGAAGGAAATGTCCCCTTTTCCAACTACCCACCTGCATCTTGGAATTACTTCAGGGTATGTGGCCCACAACTTCTTCCAGTAAGGTGAAGCAAAAGAACTCTTCTTCAAATATGGTGGATAGCACCCAGCTTGGTTCTTGTAATCCGACCTGTATTTGCCTCTCATGAAGGTAGCCCAGGCGGAGTCCCCTTGAATGACTTCCCAGCATGCCTTGAACCTAAAGGCCTTAGCCGTGAGCTGTAGTGATGGGATGCTCAGGCCGCATTCCTATGTAGGGCTGGTGACACGATCCCACGTGACCCAAGCTCTCCTTGTTCGATTCTTTCTATCAGATCATAGGAAACAGGAGAAAATGGAGTTGATTCTTTTCATCACGCCCGCTGGCAAATCTGTAGCAGCAACAACGTGCAACGTTGTGGAATTGAGAACATGCTTGATCAGCAATCGTCGCCCAGCAAACGAGAGGAATTTGGACTTCCAGGCTGCAACTTTGTGAGACACCTTCTCAATCAAGAAATCAAAATTAGCAATGCGTTGTCTGCCCCCTATGACAGGAAAGCCTAAGTACGTGAACGACTACTCAAGCTTGGGGACCCCCAACTCCGACTCAATCCTATATGTGACGATAGTGTTCTTTGACCCAACAAGAAAGCCTGATTTATATCTATTTAACTTCTGGCCCGTTGCTCTTTCATATTGTGTGAGGATATCATTGATGACCTACCCGCTTCCTGGTGATCCGTTGAAGAAGACCATGATGTCATCTGCATACATCAATATTGGTGGAGTATCACCTTTCCCCCGCGTGACAAAGCGCAGGAAGCTTTGCCTTTGTACCTCCAAGCTTTAGCGCCTACCTAGCGCTTCCTCGAACAGGATGAATAAGAGAGGCGATAAAGGGTTTCCCTGCTTCAGCCCTCTTCCACATGAAAAAAAACCAACAGAGAAATCGTTTATCGTTATTGTTGCCCAGGATCTAATGAAGAACTCCATGCATAGGTTAATTGTTTGCTCTGTCAACCCCACACGCCTAAGAACATTCTTGAGGAACTGCCAGGAGACTGTATCATACGCTTTTGAAATGTCATACTTCACCACTACATTCGGATAAGTGCCTTCTTTATCGATATCATATGTGATTTCTATGGCGAGCTTCATATGATTCACTATGTCTCTACCTCGTACATATGCGCCTTGATATGGGCCTATCAAAGATGGGATGATACTTGCCAATCTGTTGCTAATCAATCTAGCAAACACCCTTTCTACGACATTCTCGATCGAGATAGGTCTGAAGTCCTTGCCCAACATCGATGCCATGGGAATCTTCGGGAGGAGAACGATCCGACAGTAGAAGAAGCTCCTATGACAATGTCCACCCTAAAATAAAAAGTTATCAAAATCCACCATATCGTCAGCAATGATGTCCCACACCGCGCTTAAAAATGCAACTGAGAAGCTGTCAGGTCCTGGTGCCGCGTCTGTGTCCATCATATGAATGGTTGAAATGATCTCCACACGCGTCGGGGGTGCTGTAAGGGTCACACAGTCATCCATACTTACTGATTGCGGGAGTAGATCGATGAAGGCATGTGCGTCTTGTTCCGATAGAGAAGGGTCTTCCTCATACATCTTCAGGTAGAAATCTGCGGCTGCTTTTGCCATCAACTCTTTATCTTCGAGGACCTAACCCTCAGGGGTGATCAATTTGGGTACCGATCTGTGCCTTTTCTTTGCTCGAACTATGGCATGAAAAAATGGTGAATTTCTATCACCGTCTTCCAACCATCTCACCCTAGCTTTTTCCTTCCAAATCAATTCGTTCAATTTTAGGTTTTCTTCTAGCTCCAGTTCTGCGTCTTTAAGCAAAATCTCTTTCTCCTGTGAAGGGTTCTCATCAAATTCCAACTGCAGGGTCCGTACGACGTCTTCCAAATCGGTGATCTCTGTTGTACATTGCCGAACACCTGTCTACACCATGATTTGAAGGCTCCTCTTGTTGCTTTCAGCTTGCTATATAAGGTAAAAGATGGGTCCCCGTTAGGAGCTATCGAACTCCAAGTGTCTTGAATAAGCCTGATACACGATGGATCTTGCAACCAAGCATCCCTGAAGCTGAACGAGGCTGGTTGTCTGTGTTGATCACCCAATTCATTACAAACCAAGATCGGGCAGTGATCGGATATCCAATACCTTGTGAGATGGGTCGTCGACGACAGAGGAAAAGCATTCATCCAATTACTGTTAACTAAGGCTCTATCCAATCTTTCCCATTTCGTTGGAGTGTGCTGCTGTCTATCCACCCATGTGAATCTACTGCCGTCATAAGGAAGCTCTTCCATACCAGCGTCATTTATGAAGGTGTTGAGATCCATCATCCCTTGGAATGGAGGAGGCAATATACCCCGTTTCTCATCGGGTTTCCTAACCACACTGAAATCGCCTATGATAAACCACCGCTCATTGCCGACCTCTTGATTCAACTGAATCAGTGATTCCCAAAGGCTTCTTCTCTCGATGATAGAACATGTAGCATATATGACAGAGATGATAACCCTCCCTCCATGCCCGTCACCAACTTCAAAGTTGATATGTTGCCTATGCTTAAGGATCACCCGCGGGTTAAGATCGGCATCTGCGTAGGCCCATATTTTTCCTTGTTCCTCCTCATTATGAGTACACCAATCCAGTCTAACAATGTCTAGCAACTCTTCTCCCCTCTCCGCATGAAGCAAAGGTTCAAGCAGACCCACTACTAGTGGTCTGTGTTTTGTACACAATCTTGCAAGGACCTTCCTCGTCTGATTATTTGCCGCGCCCCTGATGTTCCAAGAAAGATACTTTCCTATATTCATGAGAAAATAATCTTATAACACCCCCTCAGATGGCCTTCTTCACAAGCTAGTAGCTTGTCTCCCAGGAATCCCACCACCTATCTTTTTCTCTTGGGACATCTCCTTCAGAAAACCAGTCCTCGTCCTGCATGATTCGCCCTTGAAATGTCCCTCTTGTTTTGCTACCATCTTTTCTGCCTCTCTGCACGTACCATGCACCTTCTCTAACTGATGTACTCGTGTTCGGTCTTGTCTCTCGTCGGGGTGATCTCTTCTCTGTGTGTTCCGATCCACAACCAATGAAATCCTCCAAGCTTCTTTGCAGGAGGATAACGTGAGACCCTTCTTCGTTAATCACCACCCGCTTTTGGGTAACTTTATCTGGCATCTCAATCTGCTCGACGAGAACCTCGTTGTTTTGTAGAACTTCTATGATATCTGAGTGTGGCTGTGTAATTGGAGGATCAATCGTTATCATGGTAACGTCAGGTTGCTGGAAGGCTTCCGGCATGATATACAGTTCCTTGCCCAACTCAGTAATATCCTCGCCTCGAGGGCCTCTGGCTACAATCGTCAGCTTCGCTACTCCCCTTGCATCACCTGTTTCTATGTTGATGAATTGAGGTACATCCTCATTAAAGCACTGCATGGAGACCAAAATGCCTCTCGCATCCGCCTGACCCCTCCTCCAGAGTGGAAAATCTACTAGAGTGCCAAAGACAGATATGATCTCCTTTAGAGATTCTAGATCACGACAAATAACTGGAACTCCTGTGATCCAGAACCATAAAATTTCTTTCTTTGCATCCAAACCCCCCGTCGCAGGCTTCAAAGGGAGTTCTTTGTTGAAGAACTTAACAGACCCATATTCTAGGGTTTTCCTGACCTCGTCTAGAGAAGGGAGGTACACCAGCGCTCTTCTTTCCGCGAACTCAAAGATATCAGTGGCATGAGGCCATATGTTCTGTAGGAACTTCATCATGTCCTCTCTCTTTTCGTTATGTGGCCATGACACTTCAAAGGCGTAATCCAACATGTCAAGTTGCATGTTTCGATCCCGATTATCCTCCTTTAACACCACCTGTGCCCGCTCAGGGTTATGTTGGGGAGCACCTCTGGCAGGGAACCCGTGAGCAGGCACAAGGGGGTGGGGAACGCCATCTTAGATCTTAAGTTTGGCGGCAGCTCATCTATCATCGTGCATCTGTGTGCGAGATGACCGAGTTTCTGGCAGCGATAACATACCTTCCTCCTCTCACAGGTGGCTTGCCAGTGCCCTACTCCAAGACATCTGTAGCACACGTTGTGGGGGATATTATACGCAGGTGCTTCCTTCCTGTGCTGAGTCTGGGTCTGCTGTCTGTCGCGTGGGAGTTCCTGTGCTTCTGTCCGTCTCTAGCCTGACATCATACACGATTCTTGGTCTTCGTCGGATTGGAAGATCCCCCTAATGCTTACCAAGGACGCCTCCACTGGTATTCGCTCGTCAGTTGCTTTTGCCCTTCTAGCAGACACGACTTGTCTCGCCAATTCGTTGCCTCCCTTCTTAATCCGCGGTATAGGTTGATCTACTCATCCATCCGCCTCCATCCACTAGAGAAACGCAGAGATGAGGAGCACCGATCTGTGAGAATCGACGCAAGAGCCTAGGCCGCCGCCGACGCCGCCATATCGGCTAGGGAAACTCAGAAATTTGTTCAAACCCCCTTCGTGTTCTCTCATGTCAAAACTCCAAACAGAGAGAGAGTCAACTCCTAGTTCCACTCTGGGTTCACATTCTTCCTGATAAGCCGAGTCTTGAGTTTCAGCAGGGGAAGTGCAAATGAGGGATTGATCAGCAAGAAAAGCATAATATTACCTAAGAAATTAATGACTGCAGAGCCAATCAATTAAATATTCACATGATAATTCAAGCAGTAGGATGATTCATGGCGAATCGCACGGGGATAGAATTAGGGGAGAACTACCGCAACAAGCGACATCCAATGGTGACAGAGGAAGAAGAATTGGAAGGATGAATGAAGGAATGATGGCGTGGGGAGTAGGAAAAGAAGTTGCATTTTTGTCCATCCTGACAACAAATTAGGTTTTTGGTTGATAATTCACTGCAACATTATCTCTCTCAGCTTTTCAACGAAAACTCCCTCTCTGTATTTATTTGTCATTAATGTTTTTTTTCTTCCCAATGCTATCAAATCAAATGTCGTTAATCCTTTGCCATGTTTGCCAAGATGGGGGTTGTCGTTATGGTCCGATGCTTTAAAACCCCACCAAACATAGTTTGAAGTCCTTTTGATGTTCTCGAGAGGATTCTGTGTACTGTTTCATAATTTTAGTTGTAGTTGCAACTTTTTTATCTATTGTCGTCAGCTAATCACCAAAGATCTCCATTCTAGGCTGTCTATCACAAGGACACGTTCAGCTTCGAAGACCCCACGGGGGACACTCAGATCAATTCCAACCCCTTTGCCGAGACCGCACAGACACGCTAAGGTCTCCACAACGGGTCCGTCATCAGGATTCAGGAAGCTGCCACCGTGCAGGCAGAACTGCTGCTCTGAGAGGGATGCATCTACTACACCAACAGGGAGAGATTCATCAACTACACCAACGGAAGGGTGCTCGAGGACGCAGGCTTAGGGGACTTCGAGTGTGGCAAGATTGAGGTGCAACTGAGATGGGTTAACCTCAACAGTAGTTCCCGACTTGACATGGAAGAAAACCTCCCCCACTTGTCTTTGGTGGCCTCATCTCTGTTGAAGAGTAATGCTCAAAGTTTTCTACGTACCTGATGACTTCTGGATTACGAATTGCAGAACCAATATTCCACCCCCGGCTCTCTTCAGTAATAACTTTCTTCAGTAGAATTTACAGGGTTTGGAATCCTAAATATGGTTCTTGACGAACTTAAGAAAATTTGGGAGCTATTAGTTCTTTTCTTATCAAGTTTGCTCTTACTGTTCCGCCTCCCATCTCATCTCCTACAGCACGGGAGTATCGACAGAAAAGTTAGTCGGAATTCGACTGTATTCTAAATTTGGTCAGTTGGCACTCTTACAAAATAGTTGCCATGTGTTTTTCCCTGATACTCAATCATCTATTCATCTCACTTCATTTTGTAGGCAGATAGAAAAATATTATAATAAACACCTGATACGACCACACATTACAGGATTAAGACCTCGCTAACATATGGAGTGCATATAATAAAAAAAAATTAACTTCAGACTCAGAATAATTAATAAGACACTTCACAAGTTGATGTTCTAATTAGATTAGATTAAAAATGTGAGTCTTAATAGCCTTGTGCACCATTCACATGGTGTCCTCTGTGTCGGCAAGAGGTCGACACAAGAGGCATACCTGGCATTTCATTGGGATAACTGGATAACGTCCTTTGTAGTTGCAAAAGCGCAACTATACCAGAATATGATTCCAACATCCAATTATCATCAAACCAATCCTTCAACATCAATTGTACACGTCTCCAAATGATATAGATCTCTACTCATAAGAATATTTATTCCCCTCATCTTGTTAAGGCTACCAATCAACCGTTTTCCCTTTAGAGTCTCTTAATATGGAAATGATGCCTTTGGTATGTTTCTATCAATTGCTGGTAGGTAATAACCCAAGTGTAGTGTAGAGACATGAGGCGATGATTTTGAGTCGCATTTATAGACTTGTTTGATAGGTGTTTTATGCATTTATTAGTCATTTTCATGGTTAATGTCGCATAATTCATTCAGTTTGGTCTATGCTACTTCGTTATGTCAAATTCCCTTTATTTAAGCATTTCGAGTATTAATTATCGAAAGAATATATTTTGTGTGGATTTATGTGGTTCCGTATGTTAATTTCAGGAAAAACAAGTATCTGCTGCCGTCGATACCATCGACGGTGGTCGATACCATCGACCGGACCACAGGTTGCCAGCCGCAAGGACCAGAAGAAAGTCGATACTATCGACAGGGATGTCGATGGTATCGAGATACCATCAGGTTGCTGGCGAGAAGTGCATCGATACTATCGACCAAAATGTCGATACTATCGACTGGTGGAGCTACAGTGACACAAAACGACAAAACCATCGCTACAGGTTCATCGATACCATCGACCCACATCGATGGTATCGAGATGACATCAGGCGCACAGACGAAAGGAAAGAAGGATTGTCGCTATCATGCTAGGTCGATACCATCGACCCGCGTCGATGGTATCGACACCATCAGATATGATTTTGTTTCAGATTAATTTTAATCGGACGGCCGTGGTTAATTGGCGACCTAATTCGGGAGATATACCTAATGACAGTGCCCTTGACTCGAAGAATCACGTCATTAGTTGCTGCACACATCCCTGAGAGCAAGGAGAGAAGAACGGAGCACGAGAGCATGCCCCAGCCGATCCAGATGCTGAAGAAGACGAATTCCACCACTGAAAGGTGGGAGAACGCAAATTCCACGCCAAGGATCGATTGGACCTTCTCCGTTCAGGGGTTTAATCACTCAATCACGTTTTCCTTCATGTTTCCCTTTTTCTTCTCCACATTGTACTCTGAGATGAACATGTGGGGCTAATCCCCTTTGTCTATAGGACCAGGAGTAGCCCGGGGATTCATTGTATGATGATTTTATAATAGTAATTCATATCTTATCTCTTAAATTCGTGGTATAATTTTGTTTTCTCCAATATATTGTTATGTTTGATCACCATAATAATAACCTAATGCCCTTAATTGCTTTGAAAGAAGAATTAACGGTTGAAAAGAGACAAAATTTACATTAATTGACAAATCCCTTGAACAAGGTGGTCTAAGATTAATGGTGGATACCGAGAGGTCGTTCCTAATGCACCTAGTTTAGGGTATAGGTTACTATGACGGTGGAACCGATCTAGACATAGGTAGTGAATTGTACCACGACAGTGGGCAATTATGATTTCAGGCCACTACCCGGATAGAGAGATAAAATTGAGTAGCTATATAGAATTTAATACAATGAAAACCCACGGTGAAACCGCAACCCTAAAGATCTTCTTTTGAATTGATTAAACCAACATTTAATCGATTGATTGTTTTGTTTTATTTTTATTTTCATTTAATTTTAACAACAACTCTCAACTATTTAATCGGCTTAGCTGATCGTGAGTAGTTAGTAGGAGTCCCTGATGATTTCACGTATCCCTGAGTTCGACTCGGGCCTCACAAAGGCATGTACTACTTCGACGCGTTCACTTGCGTTTCTGCGCACGGTAAATTTGCGTCAAGTTTTTGGCGCCGTTGTCAGGGATACGGAAATTTGTCGGCACTTCGAGTGTTGTGAGCGGCCACTCTAGGCCACATTTTTATTTTTTTTATCATTCCAAAAATTTATAATCTATTTTCTAAATATTTGCAATCGTCAAGCACTGTACTAAATTTAATTTTTCTATTTTTAGGTACTGTGCATGGTGCAGACGCGTAGTACTGACTACGCGGGGCACGCACCAGAGGTTCTGCCGCCGAAACTAGAAGACGAGGGAGAGTATAATCAAGACGAGCTGGAGGATATAATTTCTGAACCCGAATAAGAAGAGATGGACGAGCCACAGACAATATGGTAGAAGATCAAGGCTTCTTCCTCGTCCGCTTCCAAGGGGCCGATCAAGAAGCAAGCGCTGAATATTCTGACATACAAGATTGATCCAGATTTAATCAACTTGGTGAAGTCTAATGCTGTAACATACTGAAATCTGGGCATTTTGCCTTTTTGGTCTTCTTTTCCATCTTTTTCTTTCATTAATATCCTCTATGTACATCTTTGTACTCTTTTCTATACGTTTTGACCTTCATTTTCGTTCCTTTTGGTCGTTGGTTTTGATTTAAAAGAAATTAAGATGGTTATTGGTTAAATGTTTCCCATATATTCTTATTTTAAGGTTGCATGCACAAATGCCTCAGTTAGAATTAGATAATGGGTTTAAAATGCAAATTCACATTAAGTAATAAAAAGAGTAAAATAATTCGTCCTAGAATCTTCTAGTGTTTCCTAGAATATGAGAGATATGAAGAAAATCCGAATTTTGTAAAAGGAAGAAGATAAATGTAATAATTAATGGTAATATGAGAAATTATGGGTAAAGAAGATAATTACAAAGATTTTTGCAATAAATATTATAATCTGAAACCATCATGATAATTTGATAGTTTAATTCGTTTCCTTGAGCAAAAAGTAACTTAAGGGTCAAGTATCATTTAAAATGGAAATATTAATAACATTATCAATAGAATATAGGAAATATTCCAATAAAAAGAAATAAAATACTTAATGCTCTCAAATCAGGAAAATAACTTCAAATTCGTATTCTAAACATAAAAATAAGCCTCTATGCAAATTTGCAACTAATTTGGATAATATATGAATAATGAGTAAAATAGGAGAGAGAAAGTGTGTAGAATGTTCTAATTTATTTAATAAATATAAAGATAATTTCAACTTGTGAAGATAATTGCAAAATCGTGTTCCACACCTTTAAGGAGACTTATGGGTGAAGTTACATTAATTTTAGATAATGTTATCACCTCTTTTGAAGGAGGAAAGAGAAAATGACATATTAATTATTTCACCTATCAAACTTTCTCAAAATGAAAAACTAACTCCATATTTGGATTCTACGCGTCGAAATAAGTCAGGATATAAATTTGCATAAACATTTCCCTAATCTAACGCGAGATCGGATGGTCCAGGTTCATTAGTGGACCCGCGTCCACCGATCCAACGACGCACGGTCGTCTTCTCCCTTGAGTCGGATTAGGCAACAGATTTGATTTTTCGTTTTCTTAAAATCACAATATCTTGAGATCTACTCAACGATTTTCCTTGAATTTTGTTTTGTTGGATTCCTTGCGAGATTTCGCACAGGATTATCCCAAAATTTGCGAGCTTTAACGCGTATTTGCGAAATGCCCAAAGTAGCCGCCGGCCACTTCCCCTTGCTCCTACCCACACCCTAACCTAGGGCACGTTGCCTATAAATAACTCAACCCTCGCAACCGCCGACGCCCTAGCAACTCGATCGTATCCTCAATTTGGGTTTTCGTGGACGTTTCGACCCCCAACGAGCAGCCGAAGGTCCCAAGCTTGTGGCTCTTCTCCTTCTCTCCTCCGTCGTCCTCGTCTTCAATTGAAGGTACCACCAACTCCGGTTCTTCTTCTTCTTTCTTTCGACTACCCGAACATGCGTTTTGGTCGCGATTTGCGGATTTGCCCAAATCGGCCGAGCAATCTGCTCGTGCGTGAGATGGATCAGGCGAGGAAGACAACGCGTGGGCGATTTACCGTTTTGCCCCGCTCGCTTCTCCTTTCTTTCTTTTTCTGTTCGGGATATTTGCGTCTTTTGCCGCCTGTTTGACCGGATCACTCGACCGGTTGCGGGAGTCCCTGAGACGTGGGTCACCGCTCTCAGTCGCTCACGACCGCTCGATGCGGTTGGCCTTGCCTACGTGGCAAGCTGCCATTGGTCGAGATAAAATAATTTTTATAAATTATTCCGATGGTCAAAAATAGAAAATAAATAGTGTTTTGAAGTCAAGAAAACGAGATCTATTTAATAAAAATATTTTTGAGATCTGATTTTGAGGTTTGTGAAAATGTGTTTTTAAAATCGATTTAATTAACTTAAAAATCCCTAAAATTAACCCTAAGAATCCATATTTCCAAAATATACAATATTATATGTTATTTTGATCAGGAAAACCTAACTAAGATGATTATGAGGTTTTTGAAGTTTGAATCGAGAGTTTGTGCAAAAAGTTAGTAAATTAGGGTTTTCAATCTTTTAAATGAATACATGTAATTCTAATATATGAATATAATGATGTAATAGGAAGTTTGGGTTTATAGTTCGTGTGAAGAGTTGAAAAGGGAAACTTAGGACACCTGTGGCCAAGGTATGTGTTTAGTATGAGTTTTGTTGTGCATCTACCTATCAGTTGGGAAATATTTAATCCAATACCTAAATTTCTTCTATGAGGTTTAACTTGATCTAAATCTTTGATTCTTGAAACCTAATTTGCTTATTGCCTCAAAAGTAGATGTAGTATTATATTGATTGGGTATTCATACCCCACTGCCATGATATATATTCTTTTGCTTATTCTTGCCATAAATCTCTTGTTAGCATAAAATTAAATGTTCTATTTAATCTTTAAGTAGTGGTACTTATGTACAACCACCCATAGAGGGCATGTATAAAATCACCCTAGGGGAATGTTTATTATTCTCCCCATTAAAAATTTGTAGGTGATTTGGAAATGTTTTCATTCTTCCCTCACCTAAGGTTAGAGGTCCGGTAGGTGCCTCAACCCTACTTAGTTAGGTAGACATATTAATTGACATGCTAAAACCTTTATTTATTTTGTTGTTGGCAAGTTTCATTATAAAAACCTCATACTCTTTGATATCTCTTTTTACACCAAATATCTAGCCTAATTTACTTTTTACAACTTTCTTTGACATTTTTAGAATGTTCTTGTAACACATACTTTTCTTTCTTCTCCTCTTGCTGGGTGTCTTCCCAACCACCCAGGATATAGCAAGGTGATGGATAAGGCGTGAAGATCTTAGTTGTTGATTTGGACTTAGATGATGGACGTGTTGCTTGGAGACAAAAGTGGAGTAGTTAGATTTCCCTCTACTTAGATCCTCTTTTTGTATAAAGCATGTACACCCATATTGGGAAAATTTTTATGTACACTTTATTTAAATTGAATATAGTCAAAATTTTATCTTCCGCTGCTATCACAATTGGATTTTGTTTACCATTGTTATTAGTAGAGAGTGGTTTATCCCACTCTTTACAAATTCCTTCCATGGGCTCAAAAATGAAGACCCCGTCGCGCACATAAGCCAGTTTGTGGAGAATTGTGATATGGTAAAAATCGACAGATTTCCACAAGATGTGCTCTACTTGAAGATCTTCCCGAGTTCTCTAGCGGGAATTGCGCGCGAATGGCTACATAACTTGGACGATGAATATGTGGAGTCTTGGGACCACATAGTGGATGTCTTCTTCGAGAGGTTCTTTCCGCCCGAGAAGACCAATGACATGATCAGAAAGATCCACAACTTCACCCAACAAGCAGGAGAGACCTATTCTGAGACATGGAAAAGGTTTCAGATCATGCTTAGGCGATGCCCCCATCATGGGCTTGATAAGGAGACACAAGTCAAGATCTTCTATTTTTCTCTCTCCGAGCATGATAGAAGCAACCTCGATTCAGCCTGTTCTGGATTCTTCTTGAATAACACGGATACGAGATGTTGGGAGATTTTAAAGAACATGGCCAAGAAACAATCATGGGGCGAAAGAGGCGCCGTGGAGCATGTTTGAGTAGTAGGTGAATCTAAAGCAATAAAGGAGCTGAATGAGAAGACGGATCTTCTCGCAAAGAAATTGCTTGCAAAGGAGGATACTGAGTCCGAGGACGAGGCTCAAGTGAAATTCATGATGCAACAGCAAGGCTACAGGAACAATGACTATTCATGGAGGAAAGATAAGAAGTTCTCCTGGAAGGATACAAATAACTTCTTGCAGGATCCGGATGCTAAACCCCAGCGAGTAGCGGAGGATAAGAGCACAGAGCTGCTCAATCAAGTGATAAAGCAAAACCAAGAACTCATGGCTACTTTCGGCCAGCAAATAAAGCAACAAGGGGAGTTCATGAACCAATTCGGGCAGACACTGCAAAGCCATGGGGCTCAAATGAGGACAATAGAGACATCTATGGCACAGATGGCTGCGGAGATAGTCAGTTTGAAGAAGCCGGCACATCCAGGTTTCCCGGGAAATACTAATGTTCCAGGAGGAAACCAACAAGCGAAGGCCATCTTGCTAAGAAGTGGCAAGAAATTGTTAAATCCCAGGGCTGATGAAGCAAGCACACCCCAAGCTAAAATTGAAGTTGAGGCCACTGAGGAGCTTCCTGTACCGGTCACAGAACTAGTTGATGACACAACAGTGGATGCTACTGAAGATCATATTGCAGAGGAGGAAGGGCCTAAGAAATAGACACCCTATGTGCCACCGCATCAAAGGGCACAGGCTGTCCCGGTCCCTTATCCGAACAGTGCTAAGGCAAGGAAGGTAGATGACCAATTCAAAAAGTTCTTAGACAGTTTCAGGAAGCTTTCAGTCAACATCCCTCTATTGGAAGCTATTGAGCAAATTCCTTCTTACGGGAAATTCCTGAAGGACATCATCACCAAGAAGAGGAAAATCTCGGACACTGAAGTAGTTGTTCTTAAGCAGCAGGTGAGTGCCTTCATCATGGGTACATTGCCACCAAAGAGGCAAGATCCGGGTTGTTTCAACATTTCATGCTATATCGGGAAAGTCAAATTTGGTGAAGCATTATGTGACTCAGGAGCAAGCATCAATTTAATGCCCCTTTCTACATTCAAGAAGTTGGGATTAAAGGAGTCAAGGCCAAGCAACATGACAATTCAATTGGCGGATAACTCTATGGTGAAACCATATGGGATTTGTGAAGATGTGCTTGTGAAAGTGGATAGATTTGTATTTCCTGTAGATTTTGTCGTCATGGAGATGCAAGATGAACAAGGCAATGAGCTACTACTCGGAAGACCATTCCAAGCTACAGCCGACATGATACTCGAGATGGGGAGAGGTCGGTTGACCTTGGGTATAGCCGATGACCGATTTGAGATGGTCATGCCTTCCAGCGCCACTTCACCTAAATCCAAGGAGCAATGCCACATGGTAAAACATTTTGATAATACCATCTCACTTTGTCTAGGCAAGCCATTTCTGGATATGGCTCATGTAATGACCAAGGTGGACAAAGGGACTTTGGCTGTAGACATCATGGAGCAGACCAAAGTAGTATCCCTTTGCAAGGCTTTCGGGTTCCCGAATGATGAGAATGAGGACATTCCTCCCTCTACGGAGGGTGATGCTATAGAAAATTCAGTTTTTGATGCATATCCAGAATTACCATTGGAGGCTTGTTTAGTCAACATCACTCATGATTGGATGAGAAGCAAATCACTCAAGGAGTGCGCCAAGATGCTTCAGATGCTTCCATGCTTCTATGTGAGGTATTATGAAGATTTAGGTGAACTTCCCCCTCCGCTTCAATCATCCTTGATCAGCCCGCCAGAGTTAGAGTTAAAGCCACTGCCACTGCATCTTAAGTACACCTTTCTAGCGGAGGAAGAAAAGTTACCTGTGATCATTTCTGCATATCTGAGTGCGGAAGAGGAAGACCAATTGTTGATAGTGCCGAAGAACCACCGGGGATCATTTGGGTGGTCTGTTGCAGATATCAAGGGGATTTCCCCTACTTTGTGTCAGCATAAGATTTGGCTCGAGGAGGGAGCCAAGTCAGTAATCCAACCGCAATGTCAACTGAATCCGAGCATGATGGAGGTGGTGAAGAAAGAGGTGATTAAGCTTCTCTCCGCAGGTATCATCTATGTGATTTCAGACTCGACATGGGTAAGTCCCACGTAGGTAGTCCCTAAAAAGGGGGTATTACTGTCACTCAAAATATTTTAAATGAACCTGTCACCACCCATTTGGTAACCGGGTGGCGAGTTTGTATTGATTACCGACGTCCTAATGCCGCTACACTGAAGGATCATTTTCCTCTCCCATTTATTGATCAAATTCTAGAGCGCTTAGCTGGCCGATCTCATTTCTGTTTTCTTATAGGAGTTGTGTTGGGACAGCGGGTGGACAATAAACCCGCCGTAATCTTTTATGCTTCTAAGACTTTGAATGATGCCCAATTAAATTACACAACTACTGAAAAAGAATTGCTTGTTGTTGTTTTCGATTTTGAAAAGTTTAGGCAATATTTAGTTGGATCGAAAGTAGTTGTTTGGACTGATCACGCCGCTATTAAATATTTGATGGACAAAAAAGATGCCAAACCTAGATTGATTAGGTGGATATTGCTCCTACAAGAATTTGATATCGAAATTAAAGACAAGGCAGGGATTGAGAATGTTGTAGCGGATCATTTGTCTAGGTTAGAGAGGGTAGATGAAAAAGATTTACACATACCCATAACCGAGACATTTCCAGATGAACAATTGTTGAAAGTGAATTCTAAAGATCCTTGGTTTTCCTATATTGTGAATTATCTTGCTTGCAGAATCATCACGGACGATTGGACATATCAAGAGAAGAAGAAGTTTTTCCATTCTCTACGATATTATTTTTGGGATGACCCCATTCTTTTGAAGAAATGCAGGGATGGTGTTCTACACATGTGTGTAACTGAGGAGGAATACGAGAGTGTTCTTCATCACTGCCACACTCTACCTACGGGCAGACACCACGCGAGCTCTCGTGGCCAAAGTGTTGGAAAGTGGACTATATTGGCCTACCTTGTTCTGAGATGCCTATGAGTTCGTGAGACAATGTGATTCCTGCCAAAGGGCGGTTAACATTTCAAGGAGACAAGAGATGCCCCTAAATGTCTTCCAAGAGGTTGAGGTATTTGACCTATGGGGTATAGATTTCATGGGACCCTTTGTGTCCTCAAATTCAAATTTATATATCCTCTTAGTTGTTGATTATGTGTCAAAGTGGGTAGAAGCAATACCCACATGGACTAATGATTCTACTGTAGTGTGCAGATTCGTTAAGGAACATATCTTCTGCAGGTTTGGAGTGCCCCAGATGATCATCAGTGATGGGGGCACGCACTTTAAGAATCAAAAGTTCTCGCCATTCTTGAAGAAATACGGGGTCAAACATAACATAGGTACCCCGTATCACCCGCAAACTCAAGGACAGGTGGAGGTCTCCAATCGCGAAATTAAGAAAATCTTGGAGCGTATGGTGGCTTCCACGAGGAAGAACTGGAGTGCCTTACTTCCGGATGCATTGTGGGCATATAGGACGGCATACAAGACACCTATAGGCACCACTCCTTTTAGGTTGGCGTACGGCCGGACTTGTCACTTACCGGTAGAGTTAGAGCATAAAGCACACTGGGCGCTAAGAAAGCTCAACTTGAGTTATGATGAGGCGGGGAAGAAGAGATTGCTTGAATTAAATGAATTGGATGAGTTGTGCATGACTGCATATGAGAACTCTCGGATTTACAAGGAGCGCACTAAGTTGATCCACGATCGCCACATTCAGATGCGCACCTTCAAGAAGGGAGATCGTGTGTTGTTTTTCAATTCAAGGCTGAAGTTGCATCCCGGGAAGCTAAAATCCCGATGGAGTGGGCCATTCACGGTGGAAGAGGTCAAACCACATGGCGCAATCTTGGTGCGTGATGGTGAGACTACATTTTTGGTGAATGGACAGAGGTTGAAGCTATATTTTGGTGAAGATTACACGAGGAAGGTGAATGAGGTCAAACTCATTTCACTTTTGGACCAATGATGTGATTCAAGTCGTCTAGCCTAAGATGTTAAATAAGGGCACTTGTTGGGAGGCAACCCAACCATTGGTACCTTAGTTTAGTTCATTTACATTCGTAGTTTAATTTGTTTTCACTTTGTTTGTAGTGTAAAAAAGATACCGTGATCGTTTGTTACATGTGCAGGGCTGAGGCAGAGTCGATACCATCGACCCTTGTGTCGATGGTATCGACCATGGTACAAGTTGGCGACTGTAGGAATCACACTGCGTTGATACCATCGACGGCCTTGTCGATGGTATCGACATACCAACAGGAAGATCGCAAGAAGAAGTCGATGGTATCGACATGGGTGTCGATACTATCGAGATCTCTACAGATTTTTGGAACGAATCGTCTCAGGAAAGTCGATACCATCGATGGGCGTGTCGATGGTATCGACACATTCATGCAAAGAAGGCGGCGGCCGGGCCTCGCGAGGGTTTTCCCTAATCAGAGGGTCGATACTATCGACCTGCATCGATGGTATCGACGTGCCACGTCAACGATCCGCGAGGAAAGATCAACGGCGATCGCAGCAGCCAAGAAGTCGATCTGGGGGATGGGTCGTTACTATCGACCCGCGTCGATAATATCGACGCGTCAGCAATCCGGGCCCGCAGATCCAGCCATCGACAACCGTCGATACTCGCGGAGGTATGGATCGTGTTACCCGAGTCGATACCATCGACTCACGTCGATGGTATCGACGGGCGGACAGTAGCGCTGGCCACGACTATATATGAGGAGTGTTTGCATCAGATGACATCACACCTTCAGTGCAACTCTCCTTCACTTGTGTCGAGCATGTTCCAGAGCTATCCAAGCCCGACGACGAGCAACACCGAGCTAGTTCTTCATCGAGTGGAGATTTGATTCTCCGATCTTCACTGAGCTTCCTTCCTATTCTCCTTTCTTTCGACATCATGGTGCACGTAGCTGGAGCGTCGTCTTCACGCACGAATCTGATGGACATCCCCGAGTTCGTGCCACCTCCGACTGCGTCAGTTGCATGCCCGTGGCTGATTCATCCATCTGCGGAGGTGAAGAAGATATACAAAGAGATTATGAAGAGGAAGATTGAGCCGACCCATTATGTTGAACGGGACACCATCCACAACCTCGGGTTCGAAGCAAACCTTTCCTACGTGCTGAAAGGACAGGCCTGACACATGGAAAGATAGCCTGATGAGCTGGAGTATCATGTTGATGGCCAGTCGTTCTTCGGCGAGTGGCCCACACACAAGGAATTGGTGGCTGAGTTCATGGCATCACTGGACATTTGCGTCGTGCCCAACGACGTCATAGCCACCGACCGCGAGTGGATTAAGGGTCGGGTGTCGTTCCGGTTGTACAAAAACGACTACACCCTTACACTTCGGTAGTTCAACACGATCTTCAACTGGAACCACTCACGATCCGACTACCGGCGCCCGGACAAGCGCACCGACTACGATGCCATCTTCACCGAGCTGGTTACGGTGCCGTCGGGGAAGTCAGTAAGCTACCATAATGTTGCGGTAGCTGATTTTGAGCACCCTTTCGTCTGGATTCTACACCGGATGCTCAGTTCGACATTGTTTGCTCGGGGTGATTTGGCCCTCAGCAAGTTTCAGGAGACGGACTTATTCTTTTTGTATAAGCTCCTGAAGCATCAAGAATGCAATTGGGGTGCCTTCTTTCTACAGAGAGTTTTGGCGGTGAATAGGAGTACAAGGAAAGCGCCGATTCACTTCGGTGGGCTCATCACCAAGATGGCTTCATACCTCAGTTTGAATTTCCAGCAGCTCACTCCTCTATCCAATAGGAGCAAGGTGAACTTGCAGCATTTGCACCGGTCCAATCTCATTCTTCTTCGAGATGGTTTGGCGTATGCGTACTGCCACGTCAACCACGCCTACCAGGAATGCTCGCTGCCCGATCTGGTCTTCAACATCGAAGGGGCGCAACACATCCGATGGCCAATCATAGCCATCTCCGACTCCGATGAAGAAGGCGGCGACGACGGAAATGACGATGAGGCTGAGGAGGAAGAGGAGGCATTTACACCTCTTCGAGCACAAGTGGCACCACGGAAGTGTCCTTAGATGCATCTAGGTGCATCTTCATCATCACAGCCTACGCCGCCACCACCACCGCCCTCGCAGCCAAGCGAGGAAGCCTATTCTATGCAGGGTATGTATACTATGCTGCAGGAGATACATCAAACGCAGCAGCATCACATGACGATGTATGCCGGTATTCAAGACACTACAAACCGGCTACTAGACAATCAACGGGCAATGTTCGAGAATGAGCGTTTTCTCCTTGACAACCAACAGCAAATTCATGATCGGTTGCAATAGATGGAGATGCAACAACAGCCCTTCTACGACCACTATTGGAGCCAAGATTACTTTGGAGGCTATCCACAACCTCCACCTAGGGCCCAGTTTGATCCAAGCTTCCAGGGGGAGTATCTGTCCTGGGACCCTACGGCTCCGCAGTACCCGCCTCCACCTGAAGAGTAAAAGCGGTATCTCTGTTCCAACCTTTAAGATTGCTTTTGACTATGAGGTCATAGTCGAATTCAAGCTTAGGGGGGGTATTGGAACAGTTCTATCTTTCATTTTCTATATTTTTAGTTTTATTGCTTTTGTTTCCTGTCATTTGTTTTCTACAATCTTAGTTTGTTTTAGGATCCACAATCTATCTAGTGTAATCATGGATGTCTTTAATGTTGAGTCATCTCAGTTGCATGTGCATGGGGAATTGAGGGAAACTAAATTTTTTTTTTGAGTGTTCACAAGCTTGAGTGTTGTTTAACCTTGATCACTTAACTTAGAAAATGATTGGGTTTGTCAACTTTAAAATAGAAAATCATGACTGTATATTCCTAATGATTCATGAAAGTGGACGGAATTGGTTGTTTGAGCCTAAACTGACCAAATGATAATGAGACTTTAATTTGAAGTAAGAGAGAAAAAAACCTCTTAACTACTACACAGGTAAGTAAGGAGGGACATATACTATTTTTCAATGGTTCAGTCAACTAGTCTTGTGATCTTCCACCTCATTGTTTTCACAATCCACCCAAGATTTGGATGTAAAGTACGATTTTATCCTTTTTGATTGCATGGCATGTAGATAGGACTTGCATTGCAGCCATCTTCATATGCTTGCATGAAAAATAAGAAAAAAAATTTAGAATAGGTATACATGCACATTACCCTTAGGTGCATGTCATGTAGTTGCATTCATAACTTTTATGCATAAAGTATGTCATGTACCTCATTTATTCTTTAATGGTGAGTTAATTTGTTCCATACCTTCCAAATAGTGGAAATATTCGAGCTATGTAGAAAATATAAGCCCAATAAGTATTCATTGTCAATCATGGATATAAGGGTTTGTAATGAAAAAAAAGAAGAAGAAGAAAAATCTGAAATTGAAAAAAAAGTTATTCAGAAGCAACAAGAATAAGAAGGATAAAAGAACATAATCTCACATGTATTTCAAGATAAGTGAGTACATGATGTAGTTTAATTAGATATCCATCTCATTTTGAGGCGGATGGTTAGTACATGCATCATTCCACCTAATCTTAGGCATTAGGGCATTTTTCATGTGCATTTGCATCATTTAGGGCATTTTTGTTGTATGCATGTTGAAATCGTATAATGCTTCCACTTCTTCCATTAGCCACCTATTTCATCCACCCGTTGCTCGGATTGGTAGGCCACCGTGAATTTCTCCTCACTAGTGAATATCAGGAGAACTGCTTCCATGTAGATGGTAGTTAGGGCGAGCAACGTAGTTTAGAAGATCACAAGATGCACTAAGTCTGGACCAGCGAATTTTATTATGTCAACTACCTTATGTGATAGTGTTCATCAGTTTGAGGTTAATATCTTTTATGGATGATTACTGTCACCTTTAGGGTAATTATCATTCTGTGGTTAGTGAGGGTTGGTATGCGAATGTCCGGTGGGAGTCATGTGGGATGTCTGTTGTGATGCTTTGTTCTTTAGTTGACTCTGGCAATTCGATTCTAAGGTTTAGTTGCTCGAGGGCGAGCAATGTTCAAGCTTAGGGGAGTTTGATGTGATGATTTTGAGTCACATTTATAGACTTGTTTGATAGGTGTTTTATGCATTTATTAGTCATTTTCATGGTTAATGTTGCATAATTCATTCATTTTGGTCTATGCTACTTCTTTATGTCAAATTCCCTTTATTTAAGCATTTTGAGTATTACTTATCGAAAGAATATATTTTGTGTGGATTTATGTGGTTCCGTGTGTTAATTTCAGGAAAAACAAGTATCTGTTGCCGTCGATACCATCGACGGTGGTCGATACCATCGACCGGACCATAGGTTGCCAGCCGCAAGGACCAGAAGAAAGTCGATACTATCGACAGGGATGTCGATGATATCGAGATACCATCAGGTTGCTGGCGAGAAGTGCGTCGATACTATCGATAAAAATGTCGATACTATCGACTGGTGGAGCTACAACGACACAAAACGACAAAATTGTTGCTACAGGTTTGTCGATACCATCGACCCGCGTCGATGGTATCGAGATGACATCAGGCGCACAGACGAAAGAAAAGAAGGATTGCCTCTATCATGCTAGGTCGATACCATCGACCCGCGTCGATGGTATCGACACCGTCAGATATGAGTTTGTTTTAGATTAATCTTAATCGGACGGTCGTGGTTAATTGGCGACCTAATTCGGGACAAATACCTAATGACGGCGCCCTTGACTCGAAGAATCACGTCACTAGTTGCTGCACACATCTCGGAGAGCAAGGAGAGAAGAACGGAGCGCGAGAGCATGCCCCAGCCGATCCGGACACTGAAGAAGATGAATTCCACCACCGAAAGGCGGGAGAACGCGGATTCCACGCCAAGGATCGATTGGACCTTCTCCGTTTAGGGGTTTAATCACTCAATCACGTTTTCCTTCATGTTTCCCTTTTCTTCTCCACATTGTACTCTGAGATGAACATGCGGGGCTAATCCCCTTTGTCTTTAGGACCAGGAGTAGCCCGGGGATTCATTGTATGATGATTTTATAATAGTAATTCATATCTTATCTCTTAAATTCGTGGTATAATTTCGTTTTCTCCAATATATTGTTATGCTTGATCACCATAATAATAACATAATGCCCTTAATTTCTTTGAAAGAAGAATTAACGATTGGAAAGAGACAAAATTTACATTAATTGACAAATCCCTTGAACAAGGTGGTGTAAGATTAATGGTGGATACCGAGAGGTCGTTCCTAATGCACCTAGTTTAGGGTATAGGTTACTACGACGGTGGAACCGACCTAGACATAGGTAGTGAATTGTACCACGATAGTGGGAAATTCTGATTTCAGGCCACTACCCAGATAGAGAGATAAAATTGAGTAGCTATATAGAATTTAATACAATGAAACCCCGTGGTGAAACCACAACCCTAAAGATCTTCTTTTGAATTGATTAAACCAACATTTAATCGATTGATTGTTTTATTTTATTTTTATTTTCTCTTAATTTTAACAACAACTCTCAACTATTTAATCGGCTTAGCTGATCGCGAGTAGTTAGTAGGAGTCCCTGATGATTTCACGTATCCCTGAGTTCGACTCGGGCCTCACAAAGGCATGTACTACTTCAACGCGTTCACTTGTGTTTCTGTGCATGGTAAATTTGCATCAAGACACCTTAAATGTGGGGACCTGATATTAAAATTATCACCCATTTGCCACATGCGAGTAATCCTTTTGACGAAGTTGGGTAGAATTTTGCATGATTAGATTTTTAATCTGTCAACCTATCAGAGTTGGTAGTCTCATATCTCTTTCCCATGATTGTAACCATTACATCCACAATGCTTAGCAAATGGCAGTTATACATAGACAAACCATTAAAGCTCTATCAACTATGGTTGTTGGTTATACCAGGGCAAACCTAATGGACGCTCTTCATTAAGTTCTTGTATAGGTTACTGTAGGAAAATATGACTACGTAATAGGTGACAGAAATAAATATTTTATTTCCATGCTTCCTATAGGTCAGTAGGTTGTGTCAACAACATATGATGGTGGTTTTGAGGATGTATTGTTCATGGAGCAAGTCTGGCGACATCTCCTTGTCGTTGTAGATACACAATTGTCTTCTAGTTACATTGTGACTCATCTGCTGTGCCTCTTGGTTTACACCATGAACAATAGGTTGACGTTATCCTCTTAGCAGTAGAGAACAACTTCCACGTCTCTATGGACTTTCACGCGGACCACCTAGAACTCTTATCATCTTACTAGAACTGACACGATGGAGTTGTCCCTCCTGTTGGCGTATTGTTCACCAACTTGATCTTCTACGATTGTTTCTCTCTTGTTACCTCTCCCTTTAGTGGGTAGGACTTGCTCGGGCTCTCTATTATTTACCACAACCAGAGAGGACAACAATTGTATGAGGTAATTGAGTTGTGCTTTAGGAATCCCTCAGTACCCATCTATTTATAGGAGGGGTTAGTGTCTGGGTTTCCAGTCTGTGTGGGAGTGGAAGGGACTGGAAGATCATGAATTTTAGCAACCTGTGAGCGCTGATCCAGTCGGTTGGCCACCGAACCGGTCGGTTCACACGTGAGCCGATCGGTCCTCCTGCCGAAGCAGTCGTTTCTCCATGTTTTCCAATAGCATACGAATTAGCAAATTCAAATCCAATTAATGTATAGCATGAATTCATCATTAATCCTTGATGCAATCAAAATTTTCCACTAAATGGACGTCTCGCATAGAGAACCGGTCGTCTCATGACCCCAACTGATTGGTTGGTTGAGCTGAGCTGATCAGTTCACAAAGTGAACCTGTTGGTTCGCTTCCCACTTCTGGCAGAACTCATCCAGTTCAATATCCAATCAACTTAACACTCCAACCAGCCCTTTCATCACATGAGTCGATTGGTTGGGAGTCTAGTCAGTTTATTTGTTGCTTGAATTCAATACCTAAATACTTTAGTAGTCAATCCAATTATCATTCAAGATCCAAAACTCCTCTTCTAGGTCATGACCTATGTGTGTGACCCTATAGGTCTCATATTATGTTGGTAGTGAATGTCCATAACCAGTTATGACATCACAAGTAAAAAGTGGTACCTAGTCGCACATCATTGCAACCCAAGTGAATGGAAAGTTGGAGAACAACTTCAACCTACAATATATGTTTGGTGTTACAATGTCTGTATAGTTCCTTTATCACTAATATCCAGATTGAACTCGAGGTACGGAGTAGTCCTCTTCAACATTAAATCTATGTTCCTTGAACCAGAGAAGACTGTCTAAGATATATGTAAGCTCAATATCACATATTGACTCACATGCGCATGGCTATACATTTCTCAGTCTCACTAATCAAGAGGCTTTGGATATCATACTCTTATAGGAGAGACAAATCCCATCTACATCACTCACACTCTGTCCCCATGTGTCATAGTCATCCAATCATAACCTTTATGACAATCCTTATTCAAGATTGTGTTTGATGATGTCAAGGCATACCGATCGACTTGTGATGGGTGTAGTGACTTTAGGTCTAAGATCCACAATCACCACCAGCACTATGAGAGCTAAATATGACTACTATTGTAATGTCTTCCATGTATTAGACTCATGATGGTCTGCCTGATATACTATTCTCTAATATGTATCTATGTGCTTTGTTTGCTATCACATATCATGACTAATGAGATCCAGTCATAAACTAACGCACACTCTAGTCTTATGTGTTATGGTTGTCTATCTACCTTCTACAATAACAACCGACCAGGGACATAATGAGAATGTATATACTCTTAAAATCCGTATGATCTCATTTCTCAAGTCATGTACTTGAAGGCATATGTCATTGAGTAATATCATTCTCTAGACATTTATTATGTTACTTCATTATTCATAATTGAATAAAATAGAATAATTTGGAAGCATGCCTTTTATTAATAACCAAATCATTTAAATATTATGTCATTACAATCATCATATGATTGGCTCTCTAGGCATACATATAAACAGACTCCCACTCATACTTAGAGGCAATCACCCACGAATCGTATTCCAAGTAATCTAACATGTTCATCATGCTTCTACTGTGAAAGTTCCATTGTCAAGGGATCAACAACATTGTTCTCAGTTGGTACTATGTAAATCCTTAAATCTCATTGATGTACGATCTCTCGTATGAGATAGAAATGCCTTTGTATATGTTTTGAACATTGATGTGATCTGGGTGCCTTAATTTGTGTAATATCTCCATTGTTGTCACAATATAGATCAATTGCATCGTTGATGCTTGGAACAACCCTAAGTTCATAAGTGAACTTGTTCATCAATACAACCTCCTTTACTACATTAGATGCAACAATATACTCAGCCTCTGTTGTAGAATCGACAAATATCTCTTATTTGGAACTCTTCCAGCTTCAACTCCGTTGTTTAGGCAAAATATGAATCCTGATCCAATCTGTAATCATCGTTGTCAGTTTGGATGCTTGCATTGTTGTAACCCTTTACCACCAACTCTTCCTCTCCACCGTAGACAAGGAACTGATCCTTAGTCCTTCTCAAGTACTTAAGGATGTTCTTCACAGCTGTCCAGTAAGCATCACCTGGATCTAACTGATATCTACTCGTCATGCTCAAAACATATGAGATGTCAGGACGGGTACACAACATTACATACATGATTGATCCAATTATCGAGTCACATAGAATGAAACTCATGTGTTTCCTTTCTTCATAAGAACTGGGACATTGAGCTTTAGAGATGATAACTACACCAAGCATGGGCAGGTTGTCTCTTTGAGCTCTCCATGCTGAACTGTTTCAACACTTTGTCAATGTATGTGCTCTGATTTAGTACAAGAAGCCTTTTAGATCTATCTCTATAGATCTTGATCCCAAAGATGTAGGATGCTTCACCCAAGTCATTCATGGAAAATATATTTCGCATCCATATATTTACCTTTTGTAAAGTAGGATGTCATTCTCCATCAATAGTATGTCATCTACATACAATATGAGGAAGGCCACAAGATTCCACTAACCTTCTTGTGCACAAAAGGTTCATTTTCATTTTGAATAAAGCCAAACTCTTTGACTGTCTCATCAAAACAAAGATTCCAAATCCAAGATTCTTGCTTCAATCCATAAATTGACCTTGTAGCTGACAAATGTTATTTGCATCATTTGGATTTATAAAACCCTCAGGCTGAATTTACACATCCTCAAGAAGATTATCGTTAAGGAATGTAGTTTTAACATCCATCTGTCTATGCAATAGAAAGAATGATGAACTTAACCTTGGCCACTAGAGGAAAGGTTTCGTCATAGTCAACACCTTGAACTTGTCTAAAACCCTTTGCAACCAATCCATCCTTATATGTTTGTACTTTACCATCCATGTCGGTCTTCTTCTTGAAGACCCACTTACACACTATGGGTTTAACCCCTTTAGGTGGATCCGCCAAGGTCCATACCTTGTTGGTATACATGGATTCCATCTCAGATCTCATGGCCTCAAGCCATTTCTCACACTCTAGTCCCTCAATAGCTTCTACATAGGTTGTTGGCTCATCATCTATGACCAACTCATCGCCTTCCTGAGTCACAAGATATCCAAATCTGTCAGGATCAAGGTCCTATTAGATCTATGAGGCACATGTATTATTTGATGAATTTGAGATTCCACAAAACTTTTGATTCTCTTTGTTTGTCTTGTACATCTATCGGTTTAATATTTTCTTGTTGGTCTCAAACATCTTCGAGTTTCACTTTCCTCCCACTGATTCCTTTGGAAATAAATTCTTTTTCTAAGAATATAACATATTTGGCAACAAACACTTTGTTGTCAGATAGGGAATAAAAGTAATATCCTTTAGTCTCCTTAGGATATCTAAAAAATAACATTTATCAGATTTAGGGCCAAGCTTTTTAGGAAACATTTTCCTTACATAAGCTTCACATCCTCAAATCTTCATAAAAGACACATTGGGACGCTTCCCATACCAGATGGAAGATGGTGTTGTTTAGTTCTATTTGTATGGTACTTGATTTACTATTAACACGATAGTTTCTAGAGAATACCCCTAGAATGTATTCGGAAGCTCAGCTAAACTCATCATGAATCACACCATATCCATCAATGTGTGATTCCTTCTTTCTGACACGCCATTGTGCTGAGGTATTCCAGGTGGAGTCCATTGAGATACAATACCATGGGATCTAAGAAGGTCCTCAAACTCTTGGCTGAAGTATTCTCCACCTAGATCAAAATGAAGTGTTTTAAAACTTTTCCCAAGTTGGTTCTACACTTCATTCATAAACTCCTTGAACATGTCAAGAGTTTCTGACTTATGTTTTATCAGGTAAACATAACCGTACCTTCATAAGTCATCAGTTAAGGTAATTGAAGTACTGATACCCACCTCTAGCGGTTGTTCTAAAAGACCCACACATATCAATATGGATGCATCCTAATAGACCAGTAGACCCCTCACTGTTACCAGTGAAAGGGGTCTTAGCTATCTTGTCCAAAAAATAAGATTCACATGTCTCTACTGATTCATAATCAAAAGAGTCCAGATAACCATCTTTATGAAGTCTAGATATGCGATTTTCATTTATGTTCCCTAGATGACAATGGCAAAGGTATGTTTTATTTGAGTTGTTGAATTTTAGTCTTTTGGTATTTACATTATAAACATATGTCTTTATATCCTACAAATAAAGATCATAAGACATTGGGGCACTGCCATAAAAGATCCCATCTTTGAAATAGAATATTGACCATTTTTAATATGGAATTCAAATGCATCCTTGTCCACATAGGATACAAAAATGATGTTTCAATTTATAATAGGTACATTATAGTCATTCATTAACTCTATTACAAGCCTTGTGGATAGAGATAAACTATAAATTCCAACTACAGTGGCCGCAACCCTTGCGCCATTTGCATCGCGTAGTTCCACCTCACTCTTTTCCAAAGACCTACTTCTTTTTAGATTATGAATATTCGAACATATGTGAGATCCACATCCGGTATCTAGTACCCATGATGAAGAAGTAGATACGTTTATCTCAATAACACATATACATGAAGTGGAGATCTTCTTACAAAAAAGGAAAATGAATTTGATTGAATAAATATTTCAATGTTGATATCAAATACACTCTTTACTTTTTGAGAAAATAATTATGAGGATTCATGTTTGCATACAAAAAGGGAAAATGAATTTATATTTATTGATTGACTTTTGTATGTTTCTTATCTAAAACTCTACTCCTGCCAATTTCTCAAAATAGAAGATCATTATCACACGATACCATATTTCAATAAACATATAGAATAAATTGATGGTTTCATTGATCATCAACAATCAACAGATGGAAGTAGAATGTTCAGAGAGTAGTGTACAATAGCCATCTTAGGAACTTTAGATAGCTGACAGTCCATCTTTGCATGTGGGATCCATACTGCATAGCAGTACATATTAGTTACTCCTCTGGTCACCGTGTGGTTAAGGGCTAGAGAGGTTGCACCTGTTCTCTGAACACTACTATAGAAATGGCTTCTAACATCAGATTTACAGGCGTCGGTTGTATAAAACAAACCGATGCCTAAACCATAAAGCGCCGGTTATATAAATAAACTGAAATCTAAAATTGACCGCCAAATCTAAATTTTATAGTGAAAAAAATTACCTCCAAAATTTAACATACAACGTCGGTTGTTAAAAAAGAAACCGACGGCTAAAGGTTTTCCTCTAGACAAAAATTTGACCCATTATTATCGTTGGTTATCTTATAAAAACCGACACCGATGTGTTTTCATGCGCTTAACCGTAAAAATTTTCACCTCCCTTTGGTGTCGGTTTTTCGACAGAAATCCACGACTATGGTCATAATTCGAGAACATTTATTTTTGTCGGCATATATAGATAGACGTCAGTTTTTCTATTTGGAACCGATGACTATTAATGAACATAAGTGTCGATTTGTTGGTGGTAACCGAAGCCTAAAGTTTTAAGTGTCGGTTTTTTTAATAACCGACGCCTATTGTTAACTTAATAGCACCCGCGTGAGCCAGACTCTTCTCCTTTCTCTATTTTATTGTTGATTCCTCCACTCCCTGCTTAGGTCTCATGATTCTGCCGGTCCCCGTTCCCCTGCTCCTTGCACGCCGCTGCTGCTCCCCTGATCCTTGCGCGCCGCCGCCGCTCCCTGTGTCGCCGCTGGTCCCTGCTTCCTGCTCACTGCTTCGGCCATCGTCGTTCGCTGCTTGCTGCTCCTGGTCGCCGCCTTCTTGTTTCTCCATCCACCGTCGTTCACTGCTTGCTGCTCCTGGTCTCGCTGACAAGGGAACTCCCTACAACATTTAAGCTCTTCACAGGTACAATCACCTACCTCCAACCCAACCTTGTTGTCTGCTTTTTGTTCCATTGTTAAACTATCCGCCCACTGCCTCTGTGTCAGTTGTTGCAAGCTAATTCCACCGACACTGCTAACTCCTTCATCACCACCACTACTGCCATCCCTACCACCTCTTGAAAAAGAGCTCTCTCCTTATACACTCTCTTCTTCCCATGTTGCATCGATTGTGCTCCTCTCTCTTTGTGATTTTTTCCCTTCTCGCCTATCCTAATTGTCAAATGATGCTTGATGCTTGCAACATTTTTATGTTTTGGTTGATGATAATCAATTCATAATGATAGATTAATGCGATTGATGATAAATTGATAATCTAATATTTCGGTTTTAAGTATTTGAAATTATATGTTGGAGTTATACTTCCTAATTGGAAATGTGGAGAAATCCAGATAGGGTTTGTATGATAAATTATCTTTAATATGTATTTGATTATTTATGTAACCTATCTCATAGGTATGTAACCTAAATTAAAAATGTATTTGATTATGTGCTTTGAACCTTGAAACATGCGTCTTAAAGATACATTGATGTCTAAAACTTAACTCACATGTGGGTCTTTTATTATTTACTGACAAGCATGATTAAATGATGTTACACAAAACATAGGATATGAATGATGAAACTAGGATTGTAGGTATAATAATGACAACACATGTATTTGTTGGCCTAGAAACCCATCCAAGACTTACTCATTAGGAGTAAATCTTGGATAGTCCCCAGTTTGGGACTGTTCTTGAATACCTAATCTCACTTAGGATGTAAGTGTATAATGTGTATTGGGTTTTCAAGAAAATTTCAGTAGCATTTCCCCGTTTGTTCTCTAAGTACATATGTACTTGGAGAACAGCGGGGAAATGCTGCCGAAATTTTTTTAAAAACCCAATACACATTATACACTTACTAGTGAGATTAGGTGTTCAAGAATGGAATAGGTGGTACACATTTATTATATATAAGAATGAAAACACATGTATTTGTTGGCCTAGAAACCTGTCCAAGATTTACTCATTACGAGTAAATCTTGGATAGTCTCTGGTTTGGGACTGTTCTTGAATACCTAGTCTCACTTAGGATGTAAGTATATAATGTGTATTGGGTTTTCAAGAAAATTTCGGTAGCATTTCCCCGCATGTTCTCTAAGTACATATTCTTGAATACCTAATCTCACTTAGGATGTAAGTGTATAATGTATATTGGGTTTTCAAGAAAATTTCAGTAGCATTTCCCCATTTGTTCTCTAAGTACATATGTACTTGGAGAATAGCGGGAAAATGCTGCCAAAATTTTCTTGAAAACCCAATACACATTATACACTTACTAGTGAGACTAGGTGTTCAAGAATGGGATAGGTGGTACACATTTATTATATATAAGAATGAAAACACATGTATTTGTTGGCCTAGAAACCCGTCCAAGATTTACTCATTAGGAGTAAATCTTGGATAGTCCTCGGTTTGGGACTGTTCTTGAACACCTAATCTCACTTAGGATGTAAGTGTATAATGTGTATTGGGGTTTCAAGAAAATTTCAGCAGCATTTCTCCGTTTGTTCTCTAAGTACATATGTACTTAGAGAACAACGGGGAAATGCTGCCAAAATTTTCTTGAAAACCCAATACACATTATACACTTACTAGTGAGATTAGATGTTCAAGAATGGGATAGGTGGTACACATTTATTATATATAAGAATGATAACACATGTATTTGTTGGCCTAAAAACCCATCCAAGATTTACTCATTAGGAGTAAATCTTCGATAGTCCCTAGTTTGGGACTGTTCTTGAATATGTAATCTCACTTAGGATGTTTTAACCATTAATTATATATAAGACCTTAAACCCTAAAGTTTTAACCATAAACTCTAATCTGTTAACCCTAGACACTAATATTTTTGTAATATATACTTGTTTTCTCTTTGATCATAGAATGGATAGATCATGGATGTCCATTCACAATCGCTACACCCTAGAGTTTATTTCTAGTCTTGATCAGTTTATTAGATTTGCCGAGGAACATAGGAAACAACCTGGAGATAAATTCTATTGTCCATGTAGGCATTGTGGTAACAACTTGAAAGTCAGCACTGGTGACAAAATCAGAAGTCATGTCATGTGCAACAGGATTATACAAGGCTATACAAAATGGCAATGGTATGGAGAGATTTCAAACCTGAAACCAGTAGATGTCGATAGCAGTGCTTGTGTGGAAGAAGAAATTGCCTCTGAAGATGTAGATGTGAACGAACCAGTTCCAGTAGACATCATTGATGCGATGCTGGATAGTTGTGGGGTAGAGCACACCGATCTAACTCCCATGTTTAGAAACATTGTGCATTATGTTGAGATATCATTATACATAGGTTGTACTAAGTTTATGAAGCTTAGCGCTATGTTGAGATTGTATAAGATGAAAGCTAACAATAGATGGAGCGACAAAAGCTTCATGTCATTGTTGTCTTTGTTGAAAGAAATGCTTCATGAAGGAAACGAGCTGCCAATCTCAACATACCAGGTAAAGAAATTGTCGTGCCTAATGGGAATGGAGGCCAAGAAGATACACGCAAGCCCGAATGATTGTGTATTATTTCAAAAAGACTATGTGGATTTGAAAGATTGTCCAAAATGTGGTGCGTCACAGTATAAATTGACGACTTCAGGGGAGTCCAAAATTGGTTCTCCTTCCAAGGTGATGTGGTATCTACCTATAATATCACGGTTTCAATGCTTGTTTGCCAATCCGATAGATGTGAAGAATTTGAGGTGGCATGCAGATGTTAAGAAAAATAATGATGGGATCCTACGACATGCGTCTGATTCCCCACAGTGGAAGAAGATTAATCTATTGTACCCTAAATTTGGTGAAGAAGTCAGGAATCTAAGACTTGGGCTTTGTACAGATGGGATGAATCCGTACGAGACATTGAGAAGACAACATAGCACTTGGCCAGTCATGCTTCTTATATACAATCTTCCTCCTTGGCTGTGTATGAAAAATAAGTACGTTATGTTGTCATTGTTGATATCGGGCCCTAAACAACCTGGAAATGATATCAATGTTTATCTTGAACCTCTGATTGATGACTTAAAGAAACTCTGGGGTGAAGGTGTGATGACCTATTATGCTTCACGAAGAGAGACATTTCGTTTGCACGCTATGTTGTTTTGCACTATTAATGACTTTCCAGCATACGAGAATTTGTCTGGATATAGTGTCAAAGGAGCTAAAGCGTGTCCTATATGTGAAGAGAACACTGATTCAACAAGACTGAAATATGGCGGAAAGACTGTATATCTTGGTCATCGAAGGTTTCTTCCAAAATTCCATTCGTATCGTAGGAAGCACAAAGTATTCAATGGATGGAATGAGGAACGGAGTGCACCTAAACCTATACCAGGGGAGGTTGTTTATGAAAGAGTAAAAGACTTTGTCAATGAATTTGGTAAGAGATCACAATGTACTATGGCCACATAGAGTGACAAATCTTTATTCAAGAAGAAGTCAATATTTTGGGATTTTCCTTATTGGAGTTCTTTGATAGTCAGGCATTGTATCGATGTCATGCACGTTGAGAAAAATGTCTGTGATAGCGTCATTGATACTCTGTTGAATATATCAGGTAAGAATAAAGATGGGATAAAATCCAGACTGGACCTACGTGAAATGGGAATAAGGTCAGAATTAATAGATTTATGTGAAATGGGAAATCAGAGAACATACTTACTTCCCGCTTGTTACACGTTGTCTAGAAAGGAGAAGAAAGCTTTTTGTGAATGCTTGGTAAATGTTAAGGTGCCACAGGGTTACTCATCCAACATCTGTAGAGTGGTATCAATGAAAGATCTGAAGTTGATATGTCTTAAATATCATGATTGTCACACTCTAATGCAACAAATATTGCCCGTGGCAATTCAATCTATATTGCCGAAGCATGTTAGGTTTGCAATTACCAGACTTTGTTTCTTTTTCAACAGTCTGTGCAACAAAGTTATTGACCCTGATACTCTCGATAATTTGCAAAGAGAAGTAGTTGTTACCCTATGTCATCTTGAAATGTATTTCCATCCTTCATTCTTTGATATCATGGTACATATTGTTGTCCACTTGACTAGGGAAGAGAAAATGTTGGGACCAGTTTTCTTGCATTGGATGTATCCCTTTGAACGATACATGAGCATTTTTAAAAGTGATGTTCGAAACTGTTATCAGCCTGAAGGGAGTATTATTGAGGGTTATGTGGCGAGAGAGGTTATGGATTTTTGCAATGACTTTATGAGTGGTAATGACACTCCTGTTAATGACAAGAATATTGAGGAGCAATTTGGCAAAGGAATTTTGGGATCACAGGTGAAAGTAATCATCCTTGAGCAATTGGAATAAGGTCACTTGTATATTTTACACAACATGGACGAAGTGAGTGTTTATATTGAGGAACATATCAATTTCATCAAGAGACAATATCCTTGAGCCAATTCAATGTGGCTTGCTAGAGAGCATAATAAGACATTTATTAAGTGGTTTGAAGATAAAGTCTTACATCAACTATCTCAAACACCATATGATATTACTGAAACTATCAAATGCCTCACTTTAAACTAAAATTGAATGTTATGTCTTATGAAGGGTATGCCATTAATGGATTCACATATTACACAAAGCACCAAGATGATAAGAGTGTCGTCTAAAACAGTGGGGTCACCCTTCAAGCGTCGACTACATTTTTTGCAAGTGCAAAGAATAAGAGTCCACGTGAAGCGAAAATGTCATATTATAGTGTCATTGAAGACATATGGGAATTTGACTACATAGATTTCAAAATTCCGCTCTTCAAATGTAATTGGGTTGATAACACCAAAGGAATTATAGTGGATGAATTGGGTTTCAATTTAGTGAACTTTGAAAAGATTGGCGAAAAGGGTGAACCATTCATATTGGCATCACAGGCAAAAAAGTATTTAGTATCGATGATCATGTAAATGATAAATGGTTGGTTGTTCTTCATGGTAAAAGATAGTTCATTGAAGATCCTATAGATGAAGAAGAGTACTATGATAAGTATGATGACTCTAGTCCATTCTCAGTTGGGTTGCCAACACCACAAAATATTGAAGGTAATGATGACTTGTATGTGCGCGGAAATCACAATGAAGGATTGTTAATTGATAAAAGATCACAATATTAGAGGAATGCATGTTTATATTTTTTATATATTTCATTTTTCAATGTTTCATTTTTATATGTTTCATTTTTCAAAGTTTCATTTGTATATGTGAACTATACACTGTTTCATTATCTTCTAGTTATGTCAAATGCTAAATTTTTGATTTTTTAATGACATTTTCAGATGGATGATCATGGGCATGATGACCGTGATGTCCATGATGAGCATGGTGAGGATACCAATGCACCGCCTCACAATGTAAGTTTTAAAAATATATCATATATTTCTATATGTCCATTTATAGTTATATCCTGTAAGTGTGTTTATTTTGTCAAATTTTAGGTTGATGATGCACATGTACCCTATGAAGCACTTGAGGCACTTGATGAGCAATACCAAAAAGTTGACAAGAGAAGGGGCATCACTATGATGAAGAAGTTAACAGCACTAAGGGGCAATGGACCCAAACTGGCTGCGGATTTTCATAATGCAAGAAATGCAATTGGAGTGAACCACAATTCGTTTGTTTCATATCTTGGGGTTGTTACTCGTAGCCATTGTGGTTGTAAGATAGATTCTTGGCATAAAGTTCCTAAGGGGAAGAAAGACTTAATATGGAAGGATTTATACGTGAGTTATTATTATTTGCAATTCTATTTTGTAGATTACTAATTTTTTGGATACTAGTTAATATCAATTCTATTTTACAGAGTATATTTACATTGGATGAAAAGTTGCATCGTAAATGCATGATGCAACGCTGTGGGAGGGTCCTAAGGAACTATAGGACAAATCTTACCCGAGAATACATAAAAGATGGTGAGAAGAGGAAGAAGTCAACCACTGATCAGTGGAACTACCAGGACCTAGAAGAATGGGATGCGTTTTTTGCTTCAAGAAAAACTGACGAATTCAAGGTATTAGGCATCACTCCCAATTTAATTAATATATGTTGTATTCACCTATTCAAGATTAACCTTTAGTGTTACTAACCAAATCAATGTGCATACTAACTAGGCTATCAGTGAGGCACAAAGAGCAAGACGTGCACTGAATGTGCATGGCCACACAATGCGTCCAAAGGGCTATGTAGGTGTTCGTCAAAGACTACAGGACAAGTCTACTGCTCAGTCTGCTCAGTATGCTGCTACTCAAGATTCATCTACTATAGGTACCACACCTCTACCTCGCCATGATGTTTGGATAGCTGGGTGGCAAAACAAGAAGGAAGAAATAATGAAGCCCGCAACTGCTGAGGTGGTTGTAAAAATGGTAAAATACAACTCTTAGAGCAATCGTTCGAATATTAATTATTTGTGGTGTTTACTTACTTATCAATTTCTGTTGATGGCAATTAGCGGGAGCTGCACGAGCTAAGGAAATAAGGCAAGTTCATCCCTGAGGGCACAATGGATGAATTGATAGTTGCTCTGGGTAACCCAGAGCATCGTGGACGTGTTAGGGGTGCAGGCGCTGGTGTGGGCATTAAAGCGTTCTTTGGGCCATTCCAACGCAAACTAGTCCCAAAAGAGGGACTTTCACAAGTTGAGGTAACCTATTCTTTTTTTAGAAAGTTATTGCGAAAGAGAATTCAATAATCAGAAGCTAGTGTTTCTTTTATCCATGTATAGGTAGATGAGTTAATTGATAGGAAAATCTAAGAAGTAATGGTGAAGTGGCAGGCGTCTCAGGCTGCCACTCAGACAGTACCTGTAGCAGACCGCTCTTCTCCTACTGCAGAGGTTGGGAGTAATCCTATAGACCCACTACCTAGCACATCCACTGTAAGTATTTTTATGACATAGTAGTATGTTTTCAAGATGATATGTATATATGTATATACCACTCTTTATGTAAATTTGTAGGAGTTGAAGCCATGCCATCTAAAAAGTAAAGAATATGTCGTTGCAGAGGCGTCAACTTACCCACCCCTTCCAAGGGAAATGTTTCATGGGTCTCCATTGCCAGATGGTTGGGTTCGTGTGAGCCCACTAAGTATATTCCCCAGTTGGATGGATCTTCCATTGCCATATGCCCACCGAGATTGTGAAACACTTGGTGAGGAAGAAGGCAGAGTGATATTGTGGCCCAAAGTGGATGTCGTCTATACTGAAATTATATGGTAAATTTACATTACGTTAAATTGTTAGTGTGTATATATGAGGTCAATTGATCTGAAATTATATATACAGGTTAAAAGGATGACACCCAGAGCATCTAGGCCTCCACCTCCACCTTCTACATTACCAAGTTGGGTTCCACAGGACCTACTTACCCCGTTAGGTCCTAATTGTAGGGGTATGGCAGTATGGTTAGGCGAACATGATATACATTTCCCTATAAATGTTTGTATAAATGTGGATGTTGGAGGTCAATCATATGAAAACCGACTATTTATACAAGATATTTTGGAGTTGTTTTCCTATGATTGGCTGAATTCATCTATGATAGAGCTATGGATAAGGTGAGATCTTGTTTATACATCCATACACTTTGTGTAGGATCCATTCACTAGTACAAAAATGGTCTATAGCGTCAGTTTTTTAAAGCCTATAGCGTCACTTTTCAGCCGACGCCTAAGTGGTCGTCGCTACAGAAATTGCTCTATAGCATCGATTTTTTTAACCCAAAAAAACTGACCTTGTATAGTAAAAACTGACCCTATAGGCTCTCAAAAACTAAACCCAAATGAGAAATGAAATTGTACCTGAACCCTATAACGTTGGTTTTTTAATAAATAACTGACTCTAAAGATTATTTCTAAGGATGGTTTTTTACTAAATAACCGACTCTAAAAAACTGACTCAATAGAGTCTTGGAATATAATAGAACGGCCGTGCCGCCTAGCACAGTCGTGTTGGTCTATATTAGCACGGCCATGCTACGCGGCACGGCCGTTCTACCATATCTCAACACGGCCGTTCTACCTCATCCCAACACGGCCGTTTTATGCAGCACAACCATTTTACGCGGAATGGCCAAGACACCTATAAGGTTAGTTTTTTAAGAAAACTGACGCTATAGGGTCAATTTTTTTTAATTTCTGCAGAAATTGAATAGAACAAAACAGAAGAACAAGAATAATATATGGGAGAGGGGAGCATTGATGCTCAACCGTCACCATTCCAAACCACACATTCATAACAAAAATGATTCATATATGGAGTTTAGTACACATAGTCACATCATAATTTACAAAATGATAGATTGCAAGTCTGAGATGATATTAAATGTCAGTTACAAAAGTAAATATGAAAGAGTACTAAAACCACATACATAAATGGAACGTAATTGACATATTTATTCCAATGTTATATTGACTTCATTTAGAAAAGTATCTGACCACTCTTCTCAAAATTCATTTAAGTCCCCACGTGTGTAAGGCTGAGTTGTAAAGATCTGTAATAGAAAATGCACATGCTAATATTTTATAAAATGACTACAACTCACTTGTAAATTTATGATGTTATTCTTTATTACCTGATCTATAGTCTGAATGTCATTTGATGCTTGTTTGACAATAGCTTGCATATATTTCATTACATAGTAACCACAAGCCCAATCATTATTTTGTATAGGACACTACAAATAACGAATTATACTTAATGTTAGTAACTACTATAAATAGAAGTCTATAAGAGTTGACATATAAGAGTTGAAAATTAATACATATAAGACTAAGCAGTTGTCAAAGTAGCTACCTTGACATTTTTCAACGTCAATGTCTTTAATTTTGTGGGTATTTGTCCTCCGCCTTCATGAAAAGCTTTTATACCCCTATCAATTAAACGATAGTTGGTAAAATAGAAATTCTAAACAGAAATATCATGTTGAAGCATTGAGTATATTTATGCTTACGCCATAGCTGACAATTTCAGTTTGTGACCCCTTGTTGTTTTTTCCATTGGGTCAAGATAATAAAGAGTCATCAATTTTGGGACAATCACCACTAATTCTCAATGTCTATATCTAAGTAAGAATAAAACAAACATTAAAATAAATACATTTGTTCATTATTAAAATTATATTGAATAATAATACTTACCAGACGTTAAAAGGAATTAGGATAATTTCCTTTCCCACAGTAGCAAAATATTTGAATGCATCATAGAAGTACTCACTCACTTCCTCAATATGTGTCTCCACCTGACTAGTGACCGAAGGAACTAAGAATCCAACATTCTTTATATCAAAGTTTGTGGCCTCAGTATATAAATGGCTGTTAAACATTTGTAATCAATTTCATATGTAGAAATAAGCTAAAAATGTGTATTGGAATTTTCTATATTGATATATCATTACCTTATCCATACTTCTAATATCAAAGTATTCAACCAATCATAACGGAACAACTCTATAATATCATTAAGAAAAATATAATTGTCAAAGTCCCTCCCAGTTGCATTTTCTATTAAATTGATCAACATTTGTAGTCCAGAGCTTTGGTTGGCTAAGTATCGATACAAACATTTACATTTACTTCCCAACTCGTCGAATGTGGATTCTGGAATAATAGATGGCTTGGGCATAGGAGGACGACTAGTAGAATTTTTACTTTTTGGTTTGCAAACCTGTTAATTAAATTACATACTTCTATTACACAAGTTCATATATGCAGTCAAATATGAAAAACATGGTAGAATTCAAGTATAACTTGTCATTGATAACCAAGTGTCTAGGCCAACCCACCATAGCACCCTCTGCTTCTTCAACTGTACTATATTCAAGATTAGGTGTGAGTAGTGGTTTGTCCCCCATTCCGTCATACACAAGATGGATGGACACACGACAAATGTCATCAGTAATTGTTTGGCAATGCAATGTACCACCAAGGTTGTACACCTTGCCCACTGCCACAACATTATATTCTGGAACCTCCACTACAAGTTTACAGTTCATATCAACCTAGATTGAAATAATATAGGTTATATAAGAAGCAGTAGAATAGATATATGTTACAACTATATATATTATCATATATATATCATACTAATAACAAAACTTATAGAATAAAAACTTACTACAGATTGTTGTGGTGGGTCATTGGGAGTGTTCCCATGACCTTCTACAACTGTAGCATGGGCTTGTACCTCATCACTTGAGAGACGTACAGTATGAATAGGTTGAGAAGGTTGAGTAGGCTGAAATGAAGACATTATTTCTTGTACTTTCTGCGCTACTAATGCTTCAACCTCCTCTTGTGTAAGACCTCCTGCACGACCTCTTTTAGATTGTGAAGGGCCAAAATAAGACTTGAATCCTATGCCAGCTCCTAATCCCCTAACACGGCCAGGATGCTCCTTCATACCAAGAGCAACTGATAGCTCATCCATGTGGCCAGTTGGGATGAACTTTCCTTCCTTCCTTTGCTCGTGGAGATCAATCTATTCATAGTTAATAAAAATATTAAATCACAATATCAATTAGATATAAATAAATCTAAGTTTGTGGGAGTTCCTTTTTACTTAGTTGGGATAAACCTACCATCTTTTGTGCCAACCTACCATCTTTTGTGCCACCTCCTTAGTTGCAGGGTTGACAATTTCACCTGCTCGATTCTTTCTAGCATCAATCCATGTCAAGTGTCGGGGTGGACGCTCAACTTGAGTTGTACTAGATTCTTCTCCAGAAGAGGATTTCTTCTCTTGTAGTTGGCGGCGGAGGGCATAACCACCGGGCCCCAAGTGATGGCCATGCACATTTTTGGCCCGTCTTTCCTTTTGATCCTGGTGGATAGCTTGATCATTTAAAATGAGATATTGCAAATCAGACTTGGCAAACATGTATAAAAAGATTCACCTCCTTAATTGTATAAAATTCAAGATTCATACAATACATCACAATCTTTATTACCTGAAACTCTTCTGATCTCCTAGCTGCAACAAATCTTTCCCACACCTCATGATCTATAAAAATATATACATATGTTGCTTTCTTCTTTTGTTTAGGATTATCTATAAATTCCCTTACGAGATATGTCTTAAAACCCCTCCATCGTACACCACAACGTTGTAGCACTATTTTCTTGTGATCTTTTTCATTTAGATGAAAAACACCCTATACATACAAAAGAAGCAATTAATAATGTTGTTTTGAAAAGCAATTAATTCCAAGCAAACTAAATTAGAATCAATAGATGAAAAAAACATATTAATATAATATCACTTCCACTCACAGATATATCTTTCCATATGAGGTCTTTTTTGGCATTAGGAACATCATGCCAATTTTCTAAATCTATTGGCACCTTACTGCGTGTGGTCGCCCCTACGTAATGCTTGAAAGCACTAGCATGTTCCCCAACATGTGCTCATGTGATATCAAACTGGACTGGCAATTTGTCCCCTTTAGCCCTGAGCTCCTGCAGCCTACGCATCAGTGTGGGACCTCTACTTTTCTTAGCATCACCACTACCATCCTCATGGTGCTCATGCTCATGCTCAGAATGTTCATCTTCACTCGCTATTTTAGAACTTGTAAGTATACATGATAAAAAAAATAAGTGATAATAAAAGCCCAAGTGATAAGGTATACTTGCTTGAATGATAATAAAATAAATAATTCAAAGAATACATGCCTCTAGTATTGGTTGAGTTGTTAGTCAAGGAAAATTCCTTCAGCATGGTCTTGACGTTTATAATATTCATCGGTGTTATCTTCAACATTTACACTTGAAAAACCTACTGATAATGGACTGGAATCATCATACTTTTCGTAGTATTCTTCTTCATTTATAGGATCTACAGTAAACTGTCTTTTTCCATGAAGAACAACAGACCAATTTTTATTTGCCGGGTCATCAATATAGAATACTTGTTTTGCTTGGTCTGCCATGATGAATGGCTCATCTTTCTCACCAATCTTTTCAAAATTCACCAATTTGAAACCCAACTCATCCACTAAAACTCCTTTGTTGTTGTCAACCCAATTACACCTAAAGATAGGAACTCAAAAATTTCTATAGTCCATTTCTCATATGTCCTCAATGACGCCGTAATATGACATCTCAGCTTCACGTGGTCTTTTATCTTTGGCACTAGCAAAATACAATGAACAAGCTTGAATAGTGACCCCACTATTTTGAACTACACTACTTTCATCTTGACGCTTTGTGTAGTATGAAAATCCATTTATGTCATAACCTTCATATGACATGACATCCATTTTTGGCTTAAAGGCGAGCCATTTTATGTTCTCAGCAACATTATTCGGTGATTCAGATAGTTGATTAAATACTTTCTCTTCAAACCACCTAATAAATGTTCGATTATGCTCTCTTGCAAGCCACATTGAACTGGATCGCGGATGATTTCTCTTGATAAGATCATTGTGTTCTGTGATGTGGCTACTAACTTCATCGATGTTGTATAAAATATAGAAATGCACTTGTTCCCACAACTCACGACTGATTCCTTTCACTCGTCCTCCCAGAGTTCCTTTGCCACAATAAGATTCAGTGTGATGGGAATTTTTTAGATCGCTAGAAGTTTCATTGCAATTCAAAAAATCATTGCAAAATTCCATCACCTCCCTAGCCACATAACCCTCAACAATACTCCCTTCAAGACGATAACGATTCCGAACATCACCTTTAAAAACACTCATGTAGCGTTCAAATGGATACATCCAGTATAAGAAAATTGGACCCAACATCTTCACCTCCCTTGTAATATGTACTACAAGATGAACCATGATATCAAAAAATGGAGGAAAGTACATTTCAAGATGACACATGGTAACAATTACATCTTTCTGTAATTTATCGAGAGTATCAAGATGTATCACTTTGTTGCATATTTCATTGAAGAAGAAACAGAGTCTTGTGATTGCAAACCTTACATGCTTCGGCAATATAGATCGAATAGCCACATGTAAAATTTATTGCATTAAGGTGTGACAATTGTGATCTTTGAGACCTATCAACTTCAGATCCTTCATTGATACCAATCTACGAATATTAGAAGATTATCTTTGTGGAACCTTAATATTATACAAGCACTCACAGAAAGTATTTTTCTCCTTCTTTGACAAAGTGTAACAAGCTGGTGGTAAATATGTGCGGCGACCCCTGATCTCCACTGATAATTCTTTTCTTATACCCATTAATTCTAAATCTTTTCTAGATTTGATTTCATCTTTCGTCTTTCCTGGTATGTTCAATAGCGTACCGATGATGCTATCACAAATATTTTTTTCAACATGCATGACGTCAATGCAGTGTCTAATTGCCAAAGATCTCCAATAAGGAAGATCCCAGAATATTGACCTCTTCTTGTATAGAGATTTGTCACATGTGAGTGTATGACTACTTGAACTCTTTCCAAATTCATTAACAATATGTTTCACCCTATCATATACAACATTTCCTGGTATAGGTTTAGGAGCACTTCGTTCCTCAATTGACCCATTAAACGTTTTGCGTTGCCTTCGATAAGGATGCAATGGTGGGAGAAATCTCCGATGACCAAAATATATGATTTTACCACCATGTTTCAGTCTGATTGAATCAGTATTTTCCTCACAAACAGGACATGCTTTGTATCCTTTTATGCTATATCCAGACAAATTTCCATAAGCTGGAAAGTCATTAATTGTGCAAAACAACATAGCACACAAACTGAAGATCTCTTTACGTGAAGCATCATATGTCATAATACCTTCTTCCCATAGTTTCATTAGGTCATCTATTAGAGGTTGAAGGAAAACATCAATATCATTTCCAGGTTTCTTGGACCCTGATATCAATATTGAAAACATGACATATTTATTTTTCATACACAACCAAGGAGGAAGATTGTATATAACAATCATAACATGCCACGTGCTATGTTGGCTGCTTAATGTACCATAGGGATTCATTCCATCTGTACAGAGTCCAAGTCTTAAGTTTCTTGGTTCGTTACCAAATTGAGGGTATAATAAATCAATTTTCTTCCATTGTGGTGAATCAGATTCATGTCGTAGGACGTCATCATCATTGGCCTTTAACTCCCCATGCCAAGACAAATTTTGTGCATCTTCTGTATTAGCAAATAAGCGTTGAAATCATGGTATTATTGGCAGATACCACATCACCTTGACACGAGAGCCATTTTTAGCCTTAGCTGAATTTGTGGTCTTATACCTTGACGCACCACATTTTGGAAAATTTATTAAATTACTATAGTCCTTCTGAAATAACACACGATCATTTGGACATGTATGAATCTTCTTAGCCTCCATTCCCATTGGGCACATTATTTTCTTTGCTTGATATGTTGAAATTGGAAGCTCGTTGCCTTCAGGAAGGATTTCCTTTAACAAAGACAACAGTGAAGTGAAACTCTTATTGCTCCACCGGTTTTGAGCTTTAAGAGTATATAATCGCATCACATCACTCAACCTCGTGAACTTAGTACAACCCTTATATAAAGGTTTTTCAGCATCATGGACTATGTTTGCAAATAAAGAAGGTGGATCAATGACATTGTCCTGACAACTGCATAACATATCATCAACCATATCATCCTGAATTGGGTCATCCTGAATCAGTTCATCATTGAAATTATCATCATTATCTATATCTTCTATGCCACAACTATTAGTATCGACATTTTCTGATCCATTATTAATTTTCTCTCCATGCCAATACCATTCATTATAACCTTGTATGATCCCATTGCATATGACATGAATCTTAATTTCCTCAGCAGTATCAACTTTCAAATTATTACCATAATTTCTACATGGACAATAGAACCTATCTGTAGGTAGTTTCCTATGTTCCTCAGCAAATCTGATAAATTCATGAAGACCTTTGGCAAACTCTGAACTACAACGGTTCTTGATAGACATCCAACTTCGATCCATTTTCTATATCACATTAAAAATTAATTATAAAACTAAGCATTTAATATTGATACTATAAGATGTAAGTTTTTATTGATAGGAAGTTAATTACTTTTATACTAAAGTGTACCACCTATCCCATTTTTGAATATTTAATCTCATTAGTAACTGTATAATGTATGTTTAGTTTTCAAAAAAATTTCAGCAGCATTTCCCCTAAGTTCTCCAAGTACACCAATGTAAATGGTAAATAACCACTCACGTATGTACCCAAAGAACAAATGAGGAAATACTACTAAAATTTTCTTCAAAACTAAATATACATTATACAGTTACATCCTAAGTGAGATTAAATATCCAAAAATAGTCCCAAACTGGGGACTATCCAAAATATACTCATATGAGTAAATTTTGAACGGGTTTCTAAGTTGATACATGTATAAATGTATTATTGTCATATTTATATATTAAGTTAAACATCATGCATTCGGTGATCTCATATATAAACCGTAAAGTGTCAATCTGAGACTACACAATGTCTACCCTCATAATTCTGGAATGTCTACCAAGCGCTACTGTATGTATTAAATATTTGAATCAAAATGAAGCTTAATGGCACATTGGGAGAGTGAGAATATTATACCTCACTTGAAGGCTGAAGAAGAAATATATGCAAGTCAACAACACCTGCAACAAATACAAATGCACGATTCAATTCTCTTATAATGTAAGGCATTATGGTCAATATACATCAATATTAGAGGAGCAGGAAGATTTTAACAAATGCAGTTCAGCAACTCAGCCAACACGACCGTGCTACCCAGTACGGCCGTGCTACCTAACAAATACATTCACTCAGCCACAGCCACCACAGCCGTGCTACCTAACAAATACATTCACTCACAGCCACCACGGCCGTGCTACCCAGCACGGCCATTCTACCTAACAAATACATTCACTCAGCCACAACCACCACGGCCGTGCTACCTAACAAATATATTCACTCCGAACCTCTCCTCAATCACGACATGACAATAAGAAGAAAAACGGTCGTGGTTATGGCACGATCGTGCTACTACCACCAACACCCATCGCTATCCACTGCCGACCCCAACCCCTACCGCATCACCCATCACCACCCACCCCCGGACCCCAGCCCCGACCACAACAGCCCCCACTTGCCCCACCTCTCCTTTCCAACCGAGAAGGGCTCTTCGACGACGGCACAACACGTACAACTGAGAAGCTTGTGACCGATTTTCGGTTAATAAAATGTACCTTGCGACCTTTAGTTGGCGGCGGCACAACACGTACGGCTCGGCGGCGGCACAACATGACTCGGCTCCTTGGAGACGGCGGCCACAACACGACTCGTCTTGTTGGACACAACGGCGGCATCAGAAGGACACGGAGATGGGCTCCTTGGACACAACGACAGAGAAGGAGGGGGCCTCTAGCACTGTGCTTTCAAGCAAAATGAAATGAAACACAAGTTGATCGGGTCTATCACACGTTTTGTTATCAGCGCGACCTTTAGCATCGGTTAACTGACAAAACCGACGCTACAAGTCGGGTCTATAGGGTCGGTTATTTGAGAAAACCAACGCTAAAGCCTAAGTGGTGCCTGAAATTTCGTAGACCATCTATAAGGTCGGGTATTTGAAAAAACCGACCCTAGAGGCCAGTATCTATAAGGTCGGTTATCCATAAAAACCAACCCTAGAGTTCCAAAGCGGTGCCTGCGTTTTTGTTTGACCCTATAGCATCGGTTATTTGGTAAAACTGACGCTATAGTTCGAGGCGCGAAGCTAAAATTGCGTGAATTTTTTCCGCGGGAAACCTGTAAGGCCGGTTTTTATGATAAAACTGATGCAATAGTCTATTAGGACGGTTATTCTAATAAAAATGACGCTATGGGCAGCGACGTTACTGGCCAAAAATGTAGTAGTGGGTGATCTAGTTTCTTATATATTAATGCATGCATAATATATGTTTTGCAGCTACTTAAACAAGATATGTACAGATTTTTCATTTGAACATGTAGGATTTTTGGTTCCATCTTTGATTAGTCTAGTAGCTAAAGACCCTTCGTTAGTTCAACAATACTGTTGTGATGCTTTTACAAATTTTGGTCAAAATAAGAAGACAGTGATAATAGCTCCATTCAATGTGGAGTAAGTTTACTTTGCTTATAATTTGGACTTACGAAAATTACATTTTTATTGTGGAATTCGAGTTATGATTTTTTTAACTTTTTTACCTCTAGGGGTACACATTGGGAGTTACTAGTTATTGTCCCTGGGATGTTCACTGTCTATTATCTAGATCCTAAGGGGACTAAATTGAATCCAACATATGGACACACAATGAAAATGGCATTATTCCGGTGAGAAATATTTCATTTTTATATCCATTAACATATGTTATTACATTACTATTTAATTATGCAATTTACTGTGTTACATTAACATGTAGGGGTTTATATGAGTTCAAAAAGGCTAGAGGAAAGGTCTATAGGAAAAATAGCCAACCAATAATTTGGGAGAACATGGAAGTAAGTTCTCGACTCCAATGTATATATTATTTATGTGAACTGTGCTTAGTTGTATTTTTTAATATTTTGTATGTTTCAATTTATAGTGTGCTACACAAGACAACGGCTGGGCATGTGCATACTATGTGATGTGATTTATGCACATGATTATAAAATATGCCGCAGTGGACATCGATACCATACATGAGGTATTATATATAGTCTCATTAGGTAATATGAAAGATATCAATCTTATTTATATATTATTAATTATATATATACATCATTCTCTTTAAAGGTGTTTAAAACTGAACCCACTACATGTTAGACCTTAGTAGATGTACATGCTCCCTATACGACGGAAGAATTAAATGATGTTAGAGAAGAATGGACAAAAGTCATACAAGTAGTGGGGATTTTTAAATATAATTGGGATGTTGAAAGCGATAATGACTAAAGAATGATATTTTGTAAATAAATTTTTCTGAATTGTCATATGTGTGAATGTTGCTACATATCTGAATGTTTCTACATGTGTCTGAATGTTTATACATGTGTGAATGTGAAAATGAATGGAACTGCAGGTTGCTACATTAATGTTTCTACATGTGTCTGAATGTTTCTACATGTGTGAAAATTGAATGGAACTTCAGGTTGCTAAATGTGTGAAAATGAATCTTGTTAATTTTATAGGTTTGTGGCCTATTGTTGGCTGATATCAATGGATGTCGTAAACCTACAGTTCAGAACTGAACTGCAGGTTTCTGCATCCTATTGACCAGCCACAGCAGGCCTGCAAATTGATAAGAAAAAAAATCAAAATATAGGCGTCGGTTATTAGTAGAAAACCGACAACAAAGGCTTACATCGTCGGTTATTGGTCGAAAACCGACAACAAAGGCTATAGGCGTCGGTTATTAGTAGGAAAAGTGACACCAGAACCCTTCACGCCACGCGCCAGTAGGGGCTCTATAGGCGTCAGTTATTACTAGGAAACTGACGTCGATGATGTCCTAGATGGCGCCCTTTTTGTGGCGCGAAGGATTTTGACGTCGGTTTCCCTACTAATAACCGGCGCCTATAGTGCCCTTACTGGCGCGTTTTGGGTGGCGCGAAGGGTTCTAGCGTCGGTTTCCCTACCAATAACCGACGCCTATAGTGCCCTTGCTGGCGCATTTTCGGTGGCGCGAAGGTTTCTGACGTCGGTTTTCAAACCGACGCCTAAGAGTTTGCCTTTTAGCGTCGCCGACATATGTGTCACTTTTAAACGGTCATCAAATGTCTTAAATAACTGACACCAAAGATCAGCTCTGTACTAGTGGAATAATTTGTCAGCCTCAATTTTAGTTAAAAAACCGTTTTAACTCGGATCATAATGGCGATATGCAGAAGCTACGGGTTAATGTGTTATCCTGACCCATTTCCCAACTCTTTCTAGTCTCGACATATCAGAAGCACATATTATTTATGCACCGTTGCTTGCGGTTGAATGGCCAATAGTGAGCATCTTTCTCTGTTTAGCTGCCCAATGAATCAGTGGCTAATACACCCTCTGTTTGTTTTTAGAAGGAACATCACCTCTCTGCTTCATTGGACGAGAAAAGATTTAAAAAAGATAGTTAGGAAGAGTGAGCATCTGCAAATTTTAATTGATGGCTACTTTATTCAATCATCATTTCTATAGAAATAACTTAATTTTTGATGGTCTGGATGACGGTCCATTTTCTTTCCCACAATATTACTTTATCCACATATTTGATTTTACCCTGGCCGTTTACGATACCAATAGTCAAACAGTTGGTAGCTCAAAATTTTAACTAATCGAGTTTTCTAGGACAGCAAGACAAAATGGTAGCCTATGAGAGATCATTACAGCTGGCTATGGATCATTGGAAGGGCGGAAGTGAGAATTACCCGGAACATTTGCAAAGGTTGTATGTTTGTAAATTGAACAGTAGACACCACCCACCCCCTCACAAAACACACCACCCACGCTTGATGAATAAAGCCATCAAGACAAACTACTTTCTTAGCTAAGGCCCACCTCACTAGAATCAGGCTCCACTACGCATTTTTATATCTTCACATATATTTGCTATAATCTGAATTCGATTCCCTAGACACTCTCCCCCTTTTTGTTGATAGTTTCTAGATCCCCTTTACTAGTTACTATTTTGAGTGTATGATTTTTATTTTGACTTAAATTACCTTTTTGATTTCTTACAGAGAAGTTTTCAATAGAACATGCAATACCTAGAATTTATCCTACGGCTTTGATAATAAAACAATAATGTACCTGTGCGTCTGTGCCAAACGTTTTCTTTTTTCAAGTCATCGACATCATTGAGTCAATATGTTCTATTTATTGCTTTGATCTATGAAAATTTTCAACATTTTTCTGGTTAATCTAGTCTCCTTCAGAAAGAGAAATTATCCATCAAATTCATTCCCTACCTGTTTCCCCTTTTTGTAGGTATTAGGCTCACTGAGTTAAAAACGCATAAGATGACATGTCGATTGGAAAACAATCGGAGGATTCATGTTTGCATATAGAAAAGGAAAATGAATTATGAGGTAATCACAATTCATATATATCGATTGACTTTTGAATGTTTCTTATCTAAAAGTCTCCTTTTAGAATTGAATTTAGGTATGTAGTGGTTTTTGACTGAATAAATATTGCAATGTTGATATCAAATACACTCTTTATTTCTTGAGAAAATAATTACGAAGATACATGTTTGCTTACAAAAAAGGAAAATGAATTATGAGGTAATCACAATTCATATTTATTGATCAACTTTTGTATGTTTCTTATCTAAAACTTTACTCCTGCCAGTTTCTCAAAATAGAAGATAATTATCACACGACACTGATTCTTAATAAATATATAGAATTAATTGATGGTTTCACTAATTATCAACAATCAATAGATGGAAGTAGAATGTTCAAAGAGCAGTGTAAACTTTGGATAGCTGGTAGTCCATCTTTGAGCGTTGGATCCTGAATGCATAGCAGTACATATTAGTTACACATATTGGTCACATAGTGGTTTAAGGGCCGGAGAGGTTGCACCTGTGCTCCAAATAATTTGTCAGCCTCGGTTTCAGTTCAAAAAATATTGTGTCATTTTAGCCGGAAGAATGGCCAATATTCTGAAGCTACATGTGAATGTGTTATCTCAACCCATTTCCTAGCTCTTCCTACCCTCGACATATCAGGAACACATATTATTTATGCACTGCTGCTGCTAGGTTGAATGGCCAACAATGAGCATATTGCTCCGTTCAGCTGCCCAATAAATCATTGGCTAATGCACCCTCTATTTTTTTAAAGTAAAATCACCTCTCTGCTTCACGGAATGACAAAAGATTTAAAAAAGAGAGTTAGCAAGAGTGAGCATTTGCAAATTCAATTGATGGCTACTTTATTCAATCATTATTTCTATAGAAATAACTGAATTTTTAATGGTTTGGACGACAATCCATTTTCTTCCCACAATATTACTTCATCCACAAATTTGATTATACTCTGTGACTGTTCATGATACCAATAGTCAAACAGATAGTAGCACAATTTTTTTTTCTTCTGATGGAGTTGTCTAGGACAACAAGACATTCTGGTAGCCTATGAGAGATTAGTACAACTAGCTTTGGATCTTTGGAAGGGTTGAAGTCGGGAATTGCCCTGAACATTTGTAAACTTTGTATATTTGTGATTGAACAATAGACAGTCTGACAACGTGTAGAGAAATCTGCCTGATTACCTATAAGGGCAGAATCTGGGAATCATGCAGAACATTTAGAGAGTTTGTATAGATAAAGATTGAACATTAGATTAAATACACGGTGCAATTGTGGGCCTTACATATAAAATTCTAGGAGTTTGAATAATTTGAGGAGCATATAACCAAGCTGTTGGAACACATGCATTTGTTTAAACCACTTGAATCCCTCCAACTTGTAGCACGTCTTTACAAAATTATCAAAATGCACAATTTTTTTAGGCTCATAATTAGTACTATGTTACAATGTAATAATTTATATACAACTCAGTAAGAAAGAGCCAGTTGATTAAGATCCCAATGACTCCCTCCAACCTATAAGAAACTACTTAAACACATAGACAGACTGGACCAATGTGGATCTGATGTCTTTGTTTAGTTTGATAATAAAAAATCCTACGCTTCCATAACAACTCTATTCTCTTTGAGTGTTAAAAAATATTTAAAAAGCAAAACGCAACAAAAAAACCAAGAATTATAAAAAACACTATCGACCAAAGCAACTGTATGCAACTCAATAAGAGAGAGCCAGTCCAAAAAGAACCTGGTGACTCCCTCCAATTCATAAGTACACATATATACTACTTAAACACATAGATAGACTGAACCAGTGTGAATTCGATGCCTTTCTTTAGCTTGATAGTAAAAAATCCAAAACGTGACATTTCTATAACAATTCATTGGTAAAATAAAATTTCAGAAACAAAATGCAAAAAAATATGGCAAAAAAATAAACTATCGAGCTACCGGTCCATAAAAAACTCGGTGACTCTCTCTAAGATATAACTATACATATAGACTACATAAATACACAGACAAATTGAATCAACATGAATCTGATGCCTTTCTTTAACTTGACCATAGTCACAAATACGATATTCAGGATATGTTCGGTTGAGTTGAAAATTTTAGAATTCAGCAATTATGTGGGAAATTTGGGTAAAAGCAGTCAACATACTGTAAAAGATATGGTCAATGATTCGGGAAAAAGTCAAAAAAAATTGGAGGATGTATATATATTGCATACATCTTATATGTATATATATGTTTTACACATATATATGTTACATATATTTTGCATACATATATATAACTATTACATACATATACATATACATATACATATATTACATACATTCACACGTGTGTTGTCATACCTACACATATATATGCACCCAAACTAAGTTAGAGTCTTAATCAATATAATATGGGAAAAGAGCATATAAACTGGAAAAAATAAAACGTGAATAATTCACAAATAATATGGGAATAAAATGTAGTAATCAAATTGGGTTTTGTTCGTCCATTTCATACGTCGCGCTTTAAATGTGACTTTTTCAAAAAGTCAAAGTATATCGTGACTATGAACTTGGCAGTAAAAAAATTCAAAATGTGGCGCTACTATAACCATTGTGTTAAAAAAATGTAAAAAAAACTAAGAATCGTAAAAAAACTGCCAATCCAAGCACCTCGACAGCAGACAATATATGTACAACTCAGTAAGAAGAGCCACTCGATTAAAAACCCAATGACTCCATCCAACCTGTTAGCACACGTACAAACTACTTAAACACATATATTGGATCAACATAAACCTGATCCCTTTATTTAACTTGATCGTAAAAAAATCCAAAATGTGACGCTTCTAAAACAACTCTATTCTCTTTGGGCGTTAAAACCAAATTTGAAAAGCAAAATACAAGAAAACTAAAACGAATTATCGTAAAAATGAACTGTCGAGCAAAGCAGCTGTATACAACTCAATAAGAGAGTGCTAATCGATTAAAAGCTCGATGACTCCCTCCAAGTACTTAAACACATAGACTGGTCCAGTGTGGATTCGATGCCTTTCTTTAGTTTGATAGTAAAAAAAATTCAAAACGTGACACTTTTAATAACAATTCTGTGGTAAAACAATATTTTAAAAACAAAACTAAAAAAAATGAGAATCGTAAAAAATATGCCGAGTAACCAGTCGAATAAAAACCCTGTGACTCCCTCCAAGGTGTAAGCATACATATAGACTACTTAAATAATAAATACATAGATATACCAGACGAATATGAATATGATACCTTTTTTGAACTTGACAATAAAAATTTCCACAATGTGGCACTTATATAAAAACTGTGTTAAAATAGAATTTAAAAAATAAAATGTAAAAGAAAATGAAAATGTGGTGCTTCTTTAACAACTCTGTGTTATAACAGAGTTCAAAAAACAAAACACAAAAAAAATTGAGAACCGAAAAAAAATTGTCGAGCCAAGAAGCTCTGTCAGCAGGCAGAAGTCTGCCGTTTATTATAGGTATATAGATATTAGATACACAAAATTTTAAAAACAAAATGCAAAAAAAATTGAGAATCGCAACAAAAAACAACTGTCGAGCGACTAGTCGATTAAAAACCCAGTGACTCACTCCAAGATGTAAGTACACATTTAGATTACTTAAACATATACACTGGATCAACATGAATCCAATGCCTTTCTTTAACTTCACAGTAAAAAAAATCCTAAACGTGGCACTTCTTTAACAATTTGTATTAAAACAAAATTCTAAAAAAGAAAAGAAAAAAAAAACGAGAATCACACACAAAAGAAAAGCTGTCGAGCCAAGCAACTCAACAGCAGGTAGGAGACTGCCTTTTACTATAGTATATAGACTCTGGAGCCTTTGACACGTCTTCAACACTAAGGTGTAGCCATGATCAACTATAAAAGCATCGATGTAGTCGGGGTACACAATGGATGAGGACATTGGGCGGCAACACAACGCATGGTTGACGCCAACGATTTGCTAAAAGAAGTCGAGAGATATGTGATGACATTAGGTCAACATTGCTAGGATCACTGCCTCCATTAGTGACTGGACGCAACAAAGATGTTTGGAGGTGGCAGAGATGTTTCTTTTGTCACATCCTTGTCTTCTTTTTCATCATCGTGAATTCGTGATGCTCGCTGGAGGAGAGTACGTCCTCAGACTCAATGTAGTCCTCGTCAGTTCCAAGATAGGCATCTTCTTGGTTCTTATTAGATGTTGGCTGAGAGAAAATCTTCATATCTTCTTTGTTCTTGACTACAATAGGCATACATCACATGGCTTGAGCATGGTTAGGTCAAGGCGTCGGAGTATTATTTGATAATTGCGTCTCCATGTTGGTGTTAAATCACTACTACAGAAACAACCTTTGGCGTCGGTTGTTTAACCCCCTTTGGCGTTGGTTTCTGAGCGACGCCTATGTGGGCGCCGCTAAAGGTCGAACACTTCGGCGTCGGTTTTTTAACCGACGCCTATTTAACATATAGGCGTCGGTCTTTTAGTAGATAACCGACGCCAAAAGGGTTCGCGCCACAGAAAACGGCGTCATCTAGGACACATTCTGCGTCGGTTATCTACTAAAAGACCGACGCCTATATGATCTATAGCGTCGGTGTTTACTTGGTAACTGACGCAGAAAGAGTCCTAGATGACACTATTTTCTGTGGCGTGAACCCTTTTCGCGTCGGTTTTCTATAAAAAACCGACGCCATACTTCAAGACGACACGGCCGTGCTTCCCTGCACGACCGTGTTTAGTACTATAGGCGTCGGTTTTATATGAATAACCGACGCCTTTTCCACCACGGTTGTGCTTTCCTGTACGGTCGGGTTGTTTGTACTATTAGGCGTCGGTTTTTATCCAATAACTGACGTTGTAGGTCTTTGCTGACGGTTTTCTGTAAATAACCGACGCCTATATCTATTTTTTTTAATATCAGTTTGCAGGCCTGCTGTGGCTGGTCAGCAGGATGAGAACCTGCAGTTCAGTTTTCTGAACTGCAGGTTTACAACATCCATTGATATCAGCCTACAAACAGGCCACAAACCTGCAAAAGTCCCAAGGAAAATTTCACACAAGTAGATACATTCAGATATCAATTCAATTCTCACATTCACACATATAGAAACATTCAAATACATGTATTAACATTCAGAAATATTCATTTACAAAGTATCATTCATTATCGCTATCAACATCCCAATTATATCTTACAGTTGCCACTGCTTGTATGGCTTTTGCCCATTCTTCTCTTATTTCATTTAATGCTTCCATCGTATATGGAGCATGTATATTTTTTAAGCGTTTACCTATAGTGTGGTCAGTTTTAAACACCTGCAAAGAGAATGATGTATATATATAAGTAATAATATAAAAATAAGATTGATATATTTCATACTAACTAATGAGACTATATATAATACCTCATGTATGGTATCAATGTTCCAATACGGCATGTTTGATAATCATCTGCATAAATCGCATCACATAGTATGCGCATGCCCAACCATTGTCTTGTGTAGCGCACTATAAATTGAAACATACAAAATAATACAACTAAGCACAATTCACATCAATAATATATACATTGGAGTCGGGAACTTACTTGTACGTTCTGCAAATTTATTGGCTGGTTCTTTTTCCTTGGGACCGTTCCTCCAGCCTTTTTGAATGCATCTAAACCCCTACATGTTAATATAACACAGTAAATTACATAAGTAAATAGTAATGTAATAACAGATGTTAACAGATACAAAAATAAAATATTTCTCACCAGAATAATGGCATTCTCATTATGTGTCCAATTTTAGTGTTTAATGTACTTCCCGCGGGATCTAGATAATAAACAGTGAACGTCCCAGGGACAATAACTAGTAACTCCCAATGTTTACCGCTAGAGGTAAAAAGTTAACAATTAATAACTCAAAATGCACAATAAAAATGGAATTTTCTTAAGTCCAAATTATAAATAAAGTAAACTTACTTGACATTGAATGGAGCTATTATTATCGTCTTCTTTTGCTGACCAAAAATTGTAAAAGCATCTATACAGTATTGTTGAACATTATCAGGGTCTTTAGCTACCATACTAATCAATGATGGAATCAAAAATCCCACATGATCAAATGCAAATTGTTTGCAATGATCTTCGACTAAGTAGCTGCAAAACATGTATTACGTATGCATTAATATATAAGAAATCAGATCACCGGATCTTACACAAGGTATATGGATGTATAAACAAGATCTCACCTTATCCATGTCTCTATCATTGATGTATTCAGCCAATCATACATAAATAGCTCAATAATATCTTATATAAATAAAGAGCTATCGTATGATTGACCTGCATAATCTGCATCTAAAGAAACAATTATCGGGCAATGTATATTATGTGCCCGTAGCCAACATGCCATTCCCCTACAAGAAGGACCTAACGAGTATGTTAGGTCAGTTGGAACCCAAGTGGGTAATGCGGGAAGTGGAGGTGGAGGCCTAGGTGCTCCTGGTGTCTTCTTTTTAACCTGTATATATAATTTCAGATCAGTTGACATCATATATACACATTAACAGTCTAAATCAATGTAAATTTATCTTACAATTTCAGTAGTGTAGACGACATCTGCTTTGGGCCACAATATGACCCCGCCTTCTGCCTCAGCAAGTGTAACAATATCCGGGTGGGGATATGGCAATGTAGCTTCCCTCCAATCGGGTAACACACGTAATGGGCCCACACGAACGTAGCCCTGTGGCATTGGATTCCCGTGAAACCTTTCCCCAGGAAGGGACGGGTAAGCCTGCGCCTCTGCAACAACATAGTCTTGTATTCTTAAGCGGCATGGCTTCAATGCCTACAAATTTACGTAAAGAATGTTATACATATATACATATCATCTTGAAAACATATCATCTTGAAAAGACTAGCTACAATGTCATAAACAATACTTACAGCAGACATGTTAGGCGATGGGTCTCCAAGATTACTCGCAGTCTGTGCATCAGGAGAAGAGTGGGTCGCCATAGGCTGATTGGAAGCCTGAGATGCCTGCCACCGCAACAATTCTTCCTTGACCTTCTCAACAACTACATCGTTGACCTTCTTAGCAACTATATCATCGACTCTCTTATTCTCCTATACATGGATAAAAGAAACATTAGCTTCTTATTATTGAATTTCCTTTTGCAGTAACATTCTAAAAAAAGAATAGGTTACCTCTTCTTGAGAAAGTATCGCTCTGGGTTTGCGTTGGGATGGCCCAAAGAATGCTTTGATGCCCACACCAGCGCCTGCACCCCTAACACGTCCAGGATGCTCTGGGTTACCCAGAGCAACTGTCAATTCATCCCTTGTGCCCTGAGGGATGAACGTGCCTTGTTTCCTCTGCTTGTGCAGCTCCCGCTAATCACCATCAACAGAAATTGGTAAGTTAACACCACAAATAATCAATATTCAAACGATTGCTCTAAGAGTTGTATTTTACCATTTTCGCAGTCGCCTCAGCAGTTACGGGCTTCTTTATTTCACCCTTCTTGTTTTGCCTCCCAGCTATCCAGATATCATGGTGAGGCATGGGTGTGGCAGAGTCCTGAGTAGGAGCAGACTCCTGAGTAGGAGCAGACTCCTGAGTAGCCGCAGACTCCGCATGTAGTCTTTGGCGAACGCTTGCATAGCCTTTTGGACCCATAGTGTGGTCATGCACATTCATTGCACGCCTTGCTTTTTATGCGTCATTGAGGGCCTAGTTAGTATGCACATTAATGATTTGGTTAGTATTACTAAATTTTAATCTTGAATAGGTGAATACAATGTATATTAATTAAATTGGGAGTGACACCTAATACCTTGAATTCTTCAGATTTTCTTGAAGCAACAAAATTGTCCCAATCTTCGTTGTCCAAGAAGTTCCATTATTCAAGGGCTGACTTCTTTATCTTATCACCCTCTTTTATGTATTCTCTGTTCAGATTTGTCCTATAATTCCTAAGCATCTTTCCAGCGCGTTGCATCACACTTTTACGATGCAACTTCTCATCCAATGCAAACAGATTCTGTAAAATACAAATGTTATTAACTAGTATCCAAAATAGAATTGCAAATAATAGAATTTGTAATCTACAAAATAGAATTGCAAATAATAATAACTCACGCATAAATCCTTCCATATCAAGTCTTTTTTCCCCTGAGGAACTTTATGCCAATTATCATACTTAACACCACAATGGCTCTGAGTGGTACACCCAAGATAGTTTACAAAATTATTGCGGTTCACTCCAATTGCATTTCCTCCATTATCAAACTCCACAACCAATTTGGATCCACTGCCACTAAGCGCTATTAACTTCTTCAACAGAGTGATGCCCCTTTTCTTGTTAAGTGTTTGGTGCTGCGCATCAAGTTGCTCCAGTGCTTCAGTGGGTACATGTGCATCATCAACCTAAAATTTGACAAAAATAAACACATTGAATTAGCCCAATATAGAAATATAAGATATATGACATAACTAGAAGATAATGAATTTTATAGAAATACAGGATATGTTTTTAGAACTTACATTGGTATCCTCGCCATGTTCGTCATGGACAACATGCTCATCATGGACTTCATGCTCATCATGGACATCATGCTCATCATGGTCAGCCATCTGAAAATGTCATTAAAAAGGCAAACATTTAGCATTTGTATTAACTAGAAAAAGGCAAACATTTAGCATTTGTATTAACTAGAAAAAGGCAAACATTTAGCATTTGTATAAACATACATGTCTCTAAAATTGTGATCTTTTATCAATTAACAATCCTTCATTGTGATCTCCGCGCACATATAAGTCATCATTAGCTTCAATATTTTGTGGAGTTGGCAACCCAACTGAGAATGGACTGGAGTCATCATACTTATCATAGTACTCTTCTTCATCTATAGGATCTTCAATGAACTGTCTTTTACCATGAAGAACAACCGACCATTTATCATTTGCAGGATCATCGATATAGAATATTTTTTTCGCCTGTGATGCCAATATGAATGGTTCACCCTTCTCGCCAATCTTTTCAAAGTTCACCAAACTGAAACCCAATTCATCCACTATAACTCCTTTGGTGTTATCAACCCAATTACATTTAAAGAGCGGAATTTTGAAATCTATGTAGTCAAACTCCCAAATGTCTTCAATGACACCGTAATATGACATTTTAGCTTCACGTGGACTCTTATCCTTTGCACTTGCAAAGTACATAGTCGACGCTTGAAGAGTGACCCCACTATTTTGGACGACACTCTTATCATCTTGGCGCTTTGTGTAATATGTGAATCCATTAATGTCAAACCCTTCATAAGACATAACATTCGGTTTTGGTTTAAAGGAGAGGCATTTGATAGTTTCTGTAATATCATTTGGTGTTTGAGATAGTTGATGTAAGACTTTATCTTCAAACCACTTAGTAAAAGTCTTATTATGCTCTCTAGCAAGCCACATTGAACTTGCTCGAGGATGTTGTCTCTTTATGAAATTGGTATGTTCCTCGATATAAACACTCACTTCATCCATATTGTGTAAAATATACAAGTGAGCTTGTTCCAACTGCTCACGGCTGATTACTTTCACCCGAGATCCCAAAATTCCTTTGCCCTCCTCAATATTCTTGTCATTATCAGGAGTGTCATTACCACTGAGAAAGTCATTGCAAAAATCCATAACCTCTCTCGCCACATAACCTTCAATAATACTCCCTTCAGGCCGATAACGGTTTCGAACATCACCTTTAAAAATGCTCATGTATCGTATAAAGGGATACATCCAATGCAAGAAAACTGGTCCCAACATTTTCACTTCCCTAGTCAAGTAGACAACAAGATGTACCATGATATCAAAGAATGAAGGAGGGAAATACATCTCAAGCTGACATAGGGTAACAACCACTTCTCTTTGCAAATTATCGAGAGTATCAGGGTCAATAACTTTGCTGCATAGACTGTTGAAAAAGAAACAAAGTCTGGTAATTGCAAACCTTACATGCTTCGGCAATATAGATCAAATTGCCACGGGCAATATTTGTTGCATTAGAGTGTGACAATCATGAGATTTAAGACCTATCAACTTCAGATCTTTCATTGATACCAATCTACGGATGTTGGATGAGTAACCATGTGGCACCTTAACATTTACCAAGCATTCACAAAAAGTTTTCTTCTCTTTTCTAGACAACGTGTAACAAGAGGGAGGTAAGTATGTTCTTTTATTACCCATTTCACGTAATTCTGTTAATTCTGACCTTATTCCCATTTCACGTAGGTCCAGTCTAGATTTTATCCCATCTTTAGTCTTACCTGGTATATTTAACAGAGTACCAATGATGCAATCACAAACATTTTTCTCAACGTGCATTATATCGATACAATGCCTGACTGTCAAAGAACTCCAATAAGGAAGATCCCAAAATATTGACTTCTTCTTGAATGAAGAATTGTCACTCTGTGTGGCCATACTACATTGTGATTTCTTACCAAATTCATTGACAATGTCTTTTACTCTTGCATAAACAACATCCCCTGGTATAGGTTTAGGTGCACTCCGTTCATCATTCCATCCATTGAATGCTTTGCGCTTCCTATGATACGGATGGAATTTTGAAAGAAACCTTCGATGACCAAGATATACAGTCTTGCCGCCATGTTTTAGTCTTATTGAATCAGTGTTTTCTTCACATATAGGACACGCTTTAGCTCCTTTGATACTATATCCAGACAAATTCCCATATGCTGGAAAGTCATTAACAGTGCAAAACAACATAGCGTGCAAACGAAATGTCTCTCTTGCTGAAGCATCATAGGTCATCACACCTTCAGCCCAAAGATTCTTTAAGTCATCAATCAAAGGTTCAAGATAAACATCGATATCATTTCCGGGTTGTTTAGGGCCCGATATCAACAACGACAACATAACGTACTTATTTTTCATACACATCCAGGGAGGAAGATTGTATATAACAAGCATGACTGGCCAAGTGCTATGTTGGCTGCTCAATGTCCCGTACGGATTCATCCCATATGTACAAAGCCCAAGTCTTAGATTCCTATCTTCTTCACCAAATTTGGGGTACAATAGATCAATCTTCTTCCACTGTGGGAAATCAGACGCATGTCGTAGGATCCCATCATTATTTTTCTTAACATCTGCATGCCGCCTCAAATTCTTCACATCTTTCGGATTTGCAAACAAGCGTTGAAACCGTGATATTATAGGTAGATACCACAACACCTTGGCAGGAGAACCAGTTTTGGACTCCCCCAAAGTCGTCAATTTATACCTTGACGCACCACATTTTGGACAATCTTTCAAATCTACATAGTCCTTTTCAAATAATACACAATCATTCGGGCATGCGTGTATCTTCTTGGCCTCCATTCCCATTGGGAACAACATTTTCTTTACCTGGTATGTTGAGATTGGCAGCTCGTTTCCTTCAGGAAGCATTTCTTTCAACAAAGTCAACAATGAAGTGAAGCTTTTGTCGCTCCATCTATTGTTAGCTTTCAACTTATACAATCTCAACACAGCGCTAAGCTTCATAAACTTAGGACAGCCTGTGTATAACGGTATCTCAGCATCATGCACAATGTTTCTAAAGATAGGAGGTGGATCGGTGTGCTCTACCCTACAACTATCCAGCATCGCATCAACGATGTCTGCTGGAACTGGTTCGTTCACATTTACGTCATCGGAGGCAATTTCTTCTTCCACCCAAGCACTGCTATCAACATCTACTGGTTTCGATTTTGAAATCTCTCCATGCCAGTGCCATTTTGTATAGCCTTGTACAATCCCGTTGCACATGACATGACTTTTGATTTCCTCACCAGTGTTGACTTTCAAGTTGTTACCGCAATGCCTACATGGACAGTAGAACCTATCTGTAGGTTTTTTCCTATGTTCCTCGGCAAATCTAATAAACTGGTCAAGACCAGATATAAACTCTGGGGTGCAACGATTACGAATGGACATCCATGATCTATCCATTCTATGATCAAAGAAAACAAGTATATATTAGGAAACAAGTATATATTAGGAAAAGATTAGGGTATACACTTACATACTAAGTGTATAATGTGATGTCATTCTTATATATAATAAATGTGTACCACCTATCCCATCCTTGAACACCTAATCTCACTAGTAAGTGTATAATGTGTATTGGGTTTTCGAGAAAATTTCAGCAACATTTCCCCGCTGTTCTCTAAGTACATATGTACTTAGAGAACAAACGGGGAAATGCTGCCGAAATTTTCTCGAAAACCCAATACACATTATACACTTACATCCTAAGTGAGATTAGGTGTTCAAGAACAGTCCCAAACCGGGGACTATCCAAGATTTAGTCCTAATGAGTCAATCTTGGACGGGTTTGTAGGCCAACAAACACATTTGATGTCATTCTTATATATAATAAATGTGTACCACCTATCCAATCCTTGAACACCTAATCTCACTAGTAAGTTTATAATGTGTATTGGGTTTTCGAGAAAATTTCGGCAGCATTTCCCCGTTGTTCTCTAAGTACATATGTACTTAGAGAACAAACGGGGAAATGCTGCCGAAATTTTCTCAAAAACCCAATACACATTATACACTTACATCCTAAGTGAGATTAGGTGTTCAAGAACAGTCCCAAACCGGGGACTATCCAAGATTTACTCCTAATGAGTCAATCTTGGACGGGTTTCTAGGCCAACAAACACAATAATAGATATGTACATGTTAGGGTTTCATCAATGTTAGGGTTTAATCAAATCAAATTAGGATGCTAGAATGGATTTAAATCAAATTAGGGTTTAAATCAAATCAAACACGGCCATGGTTGTGTTTTCCTACCACGTTCGTGCTGGGCAGCATGGCCGTGCTGTCCAGAACGGTCGTGCTGCCCAGCACGGCCGTGGTAGGCCATTCTTCTCAGTTCTCAGTGAAAGAAGTGGTGAAACCAAGATTTAGATGCAATATTAGCCGAGCAACAACAACTGACCTCCCAGCAGTGGTCGCGGTGACCGGCGAGCTCCAGGCGGCAGTGCAGGTAGGTGCAGCGGTGGCCGGCGAGCTCCAAGCGGTAGGGCAGACAGACCAAGGAGCAGCGGCGTCGGCGGCAAGGAGCAGCGGCGTCGGCGGGCGGCGGCAAGGAGGAAGGCGGTGCGGCTGCGAGCTCCAGGCGGCAGGGAAGGCAGACCAAGGAGCAGCATTGGCTGTGGAGAAGGGGGCGCGGTGGAGAAGGGGGCGCGGAGAAGGGGAAGAAGGCAGCAACTGTGGCGGCGGAGAAGGGGGTGCGCCGGCGGCGCGGCGGCGCTGTCGTGGAGGAAGAAGGAGCTTTCGTGGAGGAGAAATCAGCGGCGTGGTCGGGCGACAGCAGAGAAGAAAAGGGAAATCGGCTCGCAATGAAATAGAAGAAAGGGGAAGAGTCGGGCGATCGCGAGATATTAAGTTCCAAAATAGCGTCGGTTGTTTCAAACAACCGACGCCTAAACCTCTTTAGCGTCGGTTGTTTGAACCAACCGACGTCCAATTGGACGATATTTTCACGAAATTGTTTGGCGTGAACCACTTTCAGCGTCGGTTATAAAAGGTTAACCGACGCTGAAAGTGACACTTTTTGCGCAAATTTTCATCGCACATAGGCGTCAGTTTCTATCTACATAACCGACGTTGAAAGTGACACTATTTTTTTTGCTCGAAAATTGGATTTTGCGGGCAACTTTAGGCGTCAGTTTGTTATTAACAATCTACGCTGTATTCAAAGCGGTACCCGTGTCTGGCTGGTCTTCAAATATAGACGTCGGTTTGCCTAAATAACCGATGTCTAATAGTGTAGGAGTCGGTTTTCCTAAAGAACCGACGCCCAGAAAAGCGACACTAAATGCTGCATCTGTAGTAGTGAATGCAGTGAACTCCTCAGTACGAATCATCTTGGTGGCTAGGGAATGCACATGATATTAGCCCATTGAATAAGGTGATGGTAGTCTGGATTCATGGCTAGGGTTGGTTGCAATGGAAGCATAGATATTTAGAGGAGATAATGTGTGTAGAGAGATGTGTGTAGTGGGTTTGTTGTTGGCTTCAAACATGGATAGAAAAAGGAAAGGAAAAAATATGTTAGGGCTGGAAACAGGGATTAGCGTTCAATGCTATGGAAGCCATAAGTGAAAAGAAAAAATTGCGGGATGGGGAGAAGTGGTGAAGTCAGGAATTTTTTATAGGGGGGCACCATATAAATATGAATCTAGAACATATGTCGATTATCTATTGACAGTTTCCAAGAAACAAAGAGTTATATCTATTGGCAGTTTGAGAGGAACAAGGAGTTAGAGGGAAACGAGGAGTCTATGTTGGGACTTGAGAGTGGACGTACGTGGGAAGCCGAATGGATGTAGAGACGGATGCGATCACACATACAAGAACGTTTCCTGCGGATTCGGTACGGGTAGGGCACTCCTATTGACGTTTCTCTGGCAGTCGCTAAAATCAGAAATTTTACCTGTAGATTCCTTTTTTTTAACTTGGCAATGGGTAGGGCATGTTCCCTCCCGTGCCCACATGTGGCTACGCCACTGATGGGGAGGCAGATGGGTGAGATGTGCTTTTTAGCCAACGGGGGTGGCCTGTAGCTTGGGTTGGTGGAGGATGATGGCGGGCCTCATGTGGTGCCACGAGATTGGGGACAATTGGTTAGTTGGGTGGGAGAGAGAGGGGGGGTCTACTGTTGGCAACTGGGATAGGTGGGCGGTGGACTACTAAGGGATGATAGGTTCAGCGGGCAAGGGTGTCTTGGGCTGACAAGAACAATTTCAGGGAACATGGAAGCTAGTGTGATAGGGTTGGCGATGGGAAGGGGAAGTGTGCGACGGAGTCATGGGGAAGCAGGGTGGGTTTTGGTGCGGAAAGTGGAAATAGAGCAGGGTTGGGGGGGTGGAGCAGCAGAGGGGGTGTTGGGGCCCCCAACTAGTTCATCAAAAGGTCTGACATGACAAGGTGGTAATTTTTCTTAGGTTTTCTATGCAGACCAGTTTTGGAACCCGAAACTAAACCCAAAGTGATCTTATTATTTTATTTGTTATGCCATGGTACCATGTGGTGGAGATCACTTCAGATTTTGTTTTGGATTCCAAAATGGTGTCCTCCTAGCATTTCTCTTTTTCTTAGGTGTTTGCAACTTGGAGAATCAGATATGAGCTAATGAACATTCTTCTAATGCTCATTGTTAAGAATTTGTTTTATTATTGTGTTTATTGGGAGGCTAATAATTGGTGATCAATTTGGAAGTGTGGAGCTGGCTTGGTAGATCTCTATGAGTATACAAGGTTTGAGATGCCACCTATGATAGTATAGTACCACGACTCTGTGACTATACCAACAACCTCAAACTTCCCTCCCAAACTCTACTCCTGCCACTTTCTCAAAATAGGAGATAATTAACACACGATACCAATTTTATATATTAATAAATAGAATTAATTGATGCTTTAACCAGACATCAACAATCAATGGATGGAAGTAGAATGTTCATAAAGTAGTAGTAGAATGTTCAGAGAGCAGTGTATGATAGCCATCTCAAGAATTTTGGATAGCTGACAGTTCATCTTTGTGTGTAGGATCCAGACTGCATATGGTACATGTTAGTTAGGCATCTTGGTCACCGAGTGGATAGAAGGCTGGAGAGGTTGCACCTGTTCTCCGAATAATTTGTCAGCCTCAGTTTCATTTCAAAAGAAATTTTCATTTTAGCTCGGATCAGAATGGTGAATATTCTGAAGCTACAAGTGAATGTGTTATCCCGACCCATTCCCTAGCTCTTCCTAACCTCGATATATCAGAAACACATATTATTTGTGCATCACTACGGCCGGTTGAATGGCCGACAGTGAGTATCTTGCTCCGTCCAGCTACCCAATAAATCAGTGGCTAATGCTCCCTCTATTTTTCCGAAGGAATATCATCTCTCTAGTTTCACTGGACGACAAAAGATTGAAAAAGAGAGTTAGAAAGAGTGAGCATTTGCAAATTATAGTTGATTGCTACTTTATTCAATCATTATGCCCAATGAAATAATTTAATATCTGATAGTATTGGTGTGGGTCCAGTTTCTTTCCCACAATATTATTTTATCCACAAAATTTAATTATACGATAGGCGTTCAAAATACCAATAGTCAAACAGTTAGTAGCTCAAATTTGGGCTAATTTGGCTATCTGGACGAAAAGGCATTCTGGTAGACTATAGAAATCAATATAGCTGGCTATGGATCTTCAGAAGGGAAGAAACTGGGAATCACCCAGAACATTTAAGTTTGTATATTTGTTGATTGAACGGTAGACAATATGGTAGCTTACAGAGAAATCGGTATGACTGCCATAGGTTTTTGGAAAGGCAGAATTTGGGAATCACTCAGGACACTTATAAAGTTTGTATAAATAAATATTGAAGATTAGTTAAATACATGGTGTGAATGAAGGCCTCTAATCATATATATTTCTTACCTATAAAATACTAGGAGTTTGGATGATTTGATACAAACTAGGCCTGATGGCATTTTGTGATTTTTGTGAACTTTGTTGGATCTAGGGCTCTAGAGGGGGGGTGAATAAAGCTTCAAAACTTCTCACAAGATATATTAGACCTTCAAACTATGTCAAATTAAAACTAATAGCTTAAGTGCAATTTGAATTCCTAACTAACAAGCATAGCAAGGATGAGAGGAATTGATAGCAAGCACTTAACAAGGTCATGTAGAGTGATTCCACTCTCCAAAGTAGGAGAGAGTCAGTCCACTACCTAGAGAGGTTAGCCTCTAGGACTTTGCAACTGGTTTCTTCTATACATTCACCAATTAGAATTATAACACAAAACCACCAAAGGATTTACTCATCCAAGCACAAAGAGTATTTTGCCTTACCAAGGGCTTACCCACTTTGCAAGAGTCTTCAACCTTCTTCTAAGGTCTAATCCACTCTAGCACAAGTCTTCCGCCTTCAAGGACTTTTCCACTCTTCTTATATCTTCATCCTTTGCCTTCTCCTTCACCTAGAGAAGATCATCACCTCATCTTCAACTTTGAAGAAGAACAACAACAACTCCACCTTCACTCGGAGTAGCTTGCTTCACATTTGCTTCATGGAGGACAGGGGTAGGGAAGATGGAGTAGATGAGAGCTTTACAAGTAAAATGAAGTAGCTCTCTTACAACATGCCTATCTCACTCATAATCACAAAATGAAATGTAAACTAGAGAGAGAAAGGGGCTCAAGGAGTTGCAACATACTCAACTATAGTAAGGACTTAGGATAGCATGAATGAGCAACCTTGGAATGAACTCCAAGAGGTCCTATTTATAGCTGGGGGTGTTTCCTTTAGTTGGGGATCACTTAGAGTCGAAATATAGCCATTTTCCACAATGCAACATATTTATTTTCACCCAAAACAACTCACCAATGGTTATAATCACTTTTTCTACATTTTCCATACAGTACATTCGGTCAAGTTTCAATAAAGGTAACTCGACCGATCAACTAAAAGACAAAGCCAATTTTTAAACTATTGGTTGAGTTTGTTCTGGTAAACTCAACCGATGAGATAAAATTAGATTTGTTCAGTGAGTCGGGCGGTCAAGTTCTGTGAGTGTACAACTTGACCGATGGGTCATCTTCAGAAAATCCATCATAGGATCAGTCGAGTTTCCAACTCAACCGATGAACAACCTGTGACAAATTTTCTGAGTTGACTTTTGAGTGATTAAACCTTGGAGTTAAGTGTTTCTAATATTTTTCTCATCTTATTTACAAGTCATATCATCGATACAAGTGATTATAAAAACCATCTAAGGTCATTTGGAGTGATTATCCTAAACGCACACTTGCATTGCATTTGACTTGAACTTGAACAAGCTAGGGCTTGTGTAATTTGATCCTTTTCATGTACCTAAAGCCTGAAATCGATCTTGAACATATTAGATACATAGGAATGGAATGGTTAAGTCATTATCAAAATATGGGCAATGTATAATTCTCAAGTCAACATTCTCCCCCTTTTTGACAATGAAAAACCATTCCTCAATCATATCGAAAAGGATATTGAAGTTATACCTTTGCCTTGTGAATTGTAAGGGGATTTAAGATTTGAACAATAAGAATTGCTCCCCCTCAATCTATGCTTACTATTACCTACATATTTAGTTTATCTACACAAAGAAATATAACACATATGTACTATATGGTCCTTTAACAAATTCAATGATAAAGCATATAATGAACAAGACAAGGGTCAAACAGACAATAAAAGTAATATGGTTGAGTTTCAAAACATTGAATTTTCTCCCCCTTTTGACATTATGAAAAAGGTAGGGGATAGAAGAGCATAGAAACATATCTTCTCCAAGCGATACCAAGCATACATGCACAACATGCAATATCAAAACATACACTAAACAGAGACGAGAGAAACAAGCAGTCTAAGGCATAATCAAAATATGGTAAAATATGGCACCAACCCATGAGATATAGTAAGCTAAAGAGTAAGTGTGCACAAAAATAAGATTACAACTCAGAAAGCAAATTCTCATAAAATAGCTACAAGCAAAACAATGAAAGCTAAGGTGATAAAAATAGTACATCTTAGAACATGTGCCCAAATGTTTATAATATAAACTAGCCTAGAAAGATATATTTGATCAACATCTAGACTAAAAACTAAGCACAACTAGACATCTAAGCTATCTATATCAACATCATTCACAACATCATCAACATTAGGCTCGTAGTCATCATCTCCGTCTGAAGGTGCAACAACATCACCTTCATCACCAGAGTCACCAGCAAAGCCATCAAAGACATCATCATTAGAGGCATCACCATCCTCCTCATCATCTTCCTCATCAACATCAGCAACTTCCTCATCAGCCTGGTTTGACATCTCTTCCTCAGTAGAGGGATCGAAACCACTACCGAGCCAATGAGCAATCTACTCATCCCAAGACATACTAAGAGCATGGAGCTCATTGGCATGTGGGAAGGAAGGAGTAGAACTACTGAGGTTGGAAAGTAGAGTGGCTAAGGGGCCAGTAGGCAGAGGCATCACACCAAGGGTAGGTCCACCAATAGTAGAGGGTGTAGCAGTGGAAGGTGAAGGTGGAGGGGCAGTGTAAAAGTGATCATATGCAAAGGATGCATAGTCACCTCCTGAGTAGGGCTGGTAGGTTGGGTAGGGGTGTGCATAAGACATGTTCATGTTGGACATGATTGAACATAAGTCCTGATGCAAACGCTCCTGAACCTAGAGGTTGTATTCCTGGTGATGCGTCATGTAGCCCATAAGGGTTTCATTTGATACATAGAATGAGGCACGCACAGGTCGGGTAGGCTGAGGTGGTGGAGGTGCTTGGGTAGAGGTAGAGGTGGAGGATAGGGTAGGCATAGACTTCTGAAAAGTGGTCTCAATGATACAAACTCCTTTTTAGGCATGTTTGTAATGAAAGTCGTGGAAAAGAGATTTGCAGTGGTAATCTGGAACATACCATAAATCAGGGTAGGGTAGGGAGTGTGGGTTCCATGGGTGTTCTTGCCTGAGTCAAAATAGGTCATATGATGCTGAATATATCTTGACTACTTGACTCTGATGCTCTCCAAAAGACAATACATGATCACCACTATGCTTTTTGCAATCTCAGTTTGATTCTTCTTGGGGTAGATATTGCAGTTAAGAACTAGGGAGATGGTGTATCTTTTGAGGTCCAAGGTAGAGGATGGAAGGGTGCACTTCTTCTTATATGGGAATTGAGGCTTCTTTAAAAACCTATGAATATCAGGGAGAGAAGATCATATTGCTTGTAGAAGGCCTCAGGCTTAACAAGATCAAAATATCATGGGTAGTCCTTACGGTTGGTGTCAGTCTTATCAGTATCTGAAAAGAAAATGTTCAGGGTATCCTCAGAGACATAGAATTTCTTCACGGCTATCATAGATGTGAGGACTACTTGAGCATTAGGTGGGTATATGAGGGTACCATAATTCTAACACAAGTTAGCATAGAATTCATGAACCGCTTTCGTGCTAGTGATGGAATTGTTATAGCACGTGCATTTAACACCCAAGGCAGATAGATGATGAATGTTAAGAAACTCCGCTACTTGATCTATGACCTTTTATCTTCTAGGTCTAGGCTAAAAAAGGGCACGAAAAGAAAAAATATTTCGGGGAAGGAGCTCCTTATACCTATTTAGATCCTCATTTGAGACAAAGAAGGTGTCATCAAATAGAATCAAGTGGGAGTTGGACGAAGATGAAAATGCATTAGTTGGGGTAGCTCTCTTCCTCCTATTGGATTCCATAGAGACAAAAAAGAGAGGAAGGAGAGAGAAAAAGCTAAAAACTCACCACCAAAACTTGTCCACATACCTAGGTTAGCAAGGGGGAAGATCAAGGGAGGTCTAGCTAGGTTGGTCTAGGGCTAGGTTGAGGAAGGTTAGGGCAAGGGTAGAGAGCTTAGGGAAAATGGAGGTGGAACCGGTCACCTTTTCTCTAGTTGAGAAAGAGAATAGTCACCGAACCCATCTTAAGATTGCTCCAACCCGACCATTGGTTGAGTTCTGTGAACTCAAAAACTCAACTGATAGGCTTTTTAAAAATCTCTAGGCCTCCGATCGGTCGAGTTGGCAACTCAATCGATGGTCAACCTGACCTGATCATAAGAAACTTAGTTTATAGCCACTAGAGTGCTAACTAAATTTATTTGTCAAGTCCATTATGTATTTTGAACATACTTAGGCACATATCACTCATCATTGGGTACTATTTTACGGTAAAACATGCGTTTGTGAAAAATACCCACAAACAAGAGAAAAATAAGACAAAATGGACATGAAAAATGAATTTTTAGCATATTAGCAAGAAAAGATGATAAAAAATAGAGGTAAGACATATAGGATAGATGAAAACTAGCTAGAAGGCATATGAGATTCATTTAAAGCCGTCATAAGCAATTTTGATCTAATAAAGTTAAATTACTCTCGAGCGATGTTTAGTGAAAATGTCCGCCACCTGATTTTCTGTGTCCACATGCGTGATATATATCCTTCTTTCCAGTGTGATCATGGAGAAAATGATGACGAACCTCTATATGTTTATCTCTACTATGAAAGATAGGATTATATGACAAGTTAATTGTAATAATATTATCACAATAGATAGGAGAAGCATCAAAATGAATTTTAAAATCTTGAAGCATTTGCTTCATCCATTGGACTTGGGCACAACAACTCCCGACTACAATGTATTCATCCTCGATGGTTGATAATGCCACTATGCTCTATTTCTTGGAGAACCAAGACACCAATCATGGTCTTAGGAGGAAACAAGTGCCACTTGTGCACTTTCTATCAATCAAACACCCTGCATAATCCGCATCACTATAAGCAGTAAGAGTAAAGTCCCTTGACTTGGGATACCTGTTGGGTTTTGTGGAGAAAATATGTGCGGCGGAAGCAACAAAATAAAATCCACGCAATCCGAAATAGGATCTCGTCGACAATAGCGTATTCGGAAAGAGTGTTTGTGGGATATACCTTATCACGGATCAAGTCCGGCGATGTCCTGCTGCTGGCCTACACGGACAAAACTTCTCTCCATTTGCTATGTGCGTCGTAGGAAGATCCGGTGGTGCTCCTTTTGTGCGGGGATGTACGTCGCTCGTAGCATGCACGGATGACTGTTGATGTCCTCTGAATGCAAGCGCCTCAGCGTCTGCGTCTCTACTTCGTCCACGCGAATGGATTGGAACTCCACGTCACGCTTCCTAAGCCGGCGGGAAGGAGTTGTGTCTGTGCGGCGGTGTGCTACCAGAGCATTGCTCTCCTTTCTCTCCTGAGGATGATGTCAGCTAGGGTTTACGTACGTGAGCGTGAACTGAAAAACCTCTCCGATATCTTATATATATACCGACCATCAAGCTCCTTTAAATAGGAGATGAAGGGAAGTAGGGTTTCCTAAACCAAATGATAAACAGAAACATTGCGTTAATTAAAACACTTGTGGATTAATTAGAATATTCTAGAATTCATTAATTAACGAAATAATCACATTAATTGATTAATTAATATTAGACTTCATGCAATGCTCGGGGTGGCTCTATGGGCATATAAATACCAACAGACTCCCACTTGCACTTATAGCCAGTCACTCCAAAATTATTCTAATTGATTACATAAACATTTTAGTAATCAATGTGATTCGGAGAAATTACAATCAAATCCACAATTATACTCCTATTCCAACACATCTTATGTGTGTGACCCGGTAGGCTCCAAATTACGTTGGCAGTGATATCCATAATCATATTATGATTTCACAAGCAATGATTGGTATCTAGCAAGACTTCATTGCCACCCAAGTAATTGGAGAAGTTGGACTACAACTTAACCTATCATTCATGATTGGTGTTACAGTGATTGTATAGTTCCTTTGTCGCTGATATCCGGATTGAACTCAAGTCATGGAATTGTTATCCTCTTCAACGATCAATCCATGTTCCTTGAACTAGAGCAGACTGTCTAAGATATATGTAAGCTCAATATCACATATTGACTCACATAAGCATGGCCATGCATTTCTCAGTCTCGCTTATCAAGTAGCCGGAATATCAAACTCCCATAGGAAGGACAAATTCCTTCTACATCACTCACAGTCATCATCATGTGTCACAATGCACCCAAACACCATCTTTATGACAATCCTTATTTAGGACCATAGTGGATGATGTCAAAGTACATCGAACGACATGTGATAAGTGTAGTGACTTTTGGTCTAAGAACCACAATCACCCCATCATTATGAAATGTGACTCTAACTACCAATCATGGTATCCATGTGTCACTCTCAAGGTGGGTCTATCTGATACAATGTTCTCTAACAAGTATCTATGTATTTGGTTTGATATCTCCATATCATGGATAATGAGATTCTTCCATCAACCCACATACATTCTAATCTTATGTGTTATTGATGTCTATGGATATTTCCACAATAACAACCGATTAGGGACAAAACAAGAATACATACTCGTAGCATACATATGATCTCACTATTCAGGTCATCAACCTGAAGACATATGTCATTGAGTATATTATTCTATAAACATCTATAAGTTTTGTGGTCATCTCACAATATAAAACACAAACATATAGATTGGAAACTTGCCTTTATTGATATGATCAATGTAGTATTACAAATCGTTTACATAGTATCCCATTACAATCATTAAATGATAGTATCTATGGGCATACATACCAACATATTCCCACTTGCACTTATACCCAATCACTCAAGAATCTCAATCTAAGTGATCGAACATGTTCATCATGTTTCTGTTGTGAAAGTGCTTTTGTGAGCGGGTCAGCCACATTGCTTTCTGTAGGTACTTTGCAAATCTTCACATCTCCTCGATGTACGATCTCTCATATGAGATGAAACCGCCGTAGAATATGTTTGGAATGTTGGTGCGATGTTGGTTCTTTAGCCTGTGCAATTGCTTCGTTGTTGTCGCAAAACAACTCAATTGCATCACCAGTGCTTGGAACCACTCCAAGTTCAAAAATGAACTTCTTGATCCACACAGCTTCCTTTACAACATTAGATGCAGCAATATATTCAGCCTCTGTTGTAGAATCCGCAACTGTCTCTTGCTTGGAACTCTTCCAGCTCACAATTTTGTTGTTCAGGAAAAACACAAATCCATATTGCGATCTATAGTCATCTTTGTCAGTTTGGAAGCTAGCATCAGTGTAACCTTTTACCATGAGCTTTTCCTCACCACCGTATACCAAGAATTGATCCTTAGTCCTTCTCAAATACTTTAGGATGTTCTTAACGGCTGTCCAATGACATTCACGTGGATCTGACTGATACTGACTCGTCATGCTCAAAGCATACGACACATCAGGACGAGTGCATAACATCGCGTACATGATAGATCCAATTGCTGATGCATATGGAATCTTACTCATGTGTGCCCGTTCATCACATGAACTAGGACATTGGGCTTTAGAGATCGTAACCCCATGGGACATGGGCAAGTTACCTCTCTTAGAACCCTCCATGCTAAACCTCTTTAGCACCTTGTCAATGTATGTGCTCTGGCTTTGGCCTAGAAGCCTTCTAGATCTATCTCTATAGATCTTGATCCCTAGTATATAGGATGCTTCGCCTAAATCCTTCATAGAGAAGGTCTTCCCTAGCCAACCTTTTACTGTCTGAAGTGTAGGGATGCCATTTCCCATCAATAGTATGTCATCCACATACAATATGAGAAATACGGTTGTGCTCCCACTAACCTTTTTGTAAACACAAGGTTCATCTTCATTTTGACTAAAGCCAAACTTTTTGACTACTTCATCAAAACGTAGATTCCAACTCCGAGATGCTTGCTTCAATCCATAGATTGACCTTTGTAGCTTACAGACTTTATTTTATTGACTTCCTTTGGATCGATAAAACCCTCAGGTTGTGTCATGTACACATCCTCGAGTAAACTCCCATTAAGGAATGTTATTTTAACATCCATCTGCCAAATCTCATAGTCATGATAAGCTGCAATGGCAAGCATGATCCTGATGGATTTAACCATGGCAACTGGTGAGAAGGTCTCGTCATAATCAACACCTTGAATTTGACAGAATCCTTTTGCAACCAATCTTCCTTTATAGGTTTGAACGTTTCCATCCATGTCAGTCTTCTTCTTGAAGACCCACTTGCACCCTATGGGTTTTACCCCTTTGGGTGGATCCACCAAGGTCCATACCTTGTTGGTGTACATGGATTCCATCTCAGATCTCATGTCTTCGAGCCATTTCTAAGATTTTGGTCCCTTAGTAGCTTGTAGATTGGAAGTTGGCTCATCTGCTATGCCCAATACGTCACTGTCTTGAGTCACAAGAAATCCAAATCTCTCAGGCTCAAAGTCATGTCCTACTAGACCTACGAGGTTCCTATGTTACATTTGGAACTTGAAATTCCACAACAATTTGTGAGTCTTCATGTTCCTTATGTACCTCCTCAAGTTCTCTACTTTCTTGTTGGTCTCGAACTTCTTCGAGCTCTACATTCCTCCCACTAATTCCTTTGAAAATAAATTCCTTTTCAAGAAATACAGCAGTCCTAGCAACAAACACTTTGTTGTCAGTTGGTGTGTAGAAGTAGTATCCCTGAGTTTCCTTGGGGTATCCAACAAAATAGCATTTTTCCGATTTGGGTCCAAGCTTTTCAGGAAATTGTTTCCTAACATAAGCTTCACATTCCCAAATCTTTAACATAGACAAATTGGGACGATTCCCATTCCATATCTCATATGGTGTCCTTTGAACTGATTTGGAAGGTACACAATTAAGTGTGAACACTGCAGTTTCAAGAGCATATCCCCAGAACGATATTGGAAGTTTGGCTGAACTCATCATTGATCGTACCATGTCTAATAATGTATGATTCATTCTTTCTGACACACCATTATGATGTGGTGTACTAGGTGGATTCCATTGTGATACAATAACACGATCTCTCAAAAGGTCCTCAAACTCTTGGCTTAAGTATGCGCCACTTCGATCTGAATGGAGTGCTTTAATACTCTTACTAAGTTGCTTCTCTACTTCATTCATGAAAGTCTTGAACATTTCAAGAGTTTCTGACTTGTGTTTCATAAGATATACATAGCCATACTGATGCGATGATTTTGAGTCGCTTTTATAGACCTATTTTATATGAGTTTTGTGCCTTAATTACTCATTTTCATGGATATTATTGCATAATTCACTTTATTTGGTCTTTGCCATCATTTTATATCAAATCCCCTTTATTTCATTATTTTAAGCATTATTGATCATCTTATCATAAATCGTGTGGATTTATTTGGTCTTGTTGTGCAATTTCAGGAAAAACAAGTACCTACATCCGTCGATACCATCGACGGATGTCGATACCATCGACCAAGCCACAGGTTGTCAGCCGAGAAGAGCAATACAGAGTCGATATTATCGACACCCAAGTCGATGGCATCGAGATGTTTCCAGGCTGCTGGCGAGGATAAAGTCGATACTATCGACGCAAGTCGATGCCATCGACACAAGGAGAGCTACAACGTCGCTAAACGACAACAACCGACGCTAAAGGAGTCGATACCATCGACACCCAAGTCGATGGTATCGAGATCACCACAGGCGCCCAGAATAAAAGAAAGGAAAGCTGCCGCTAATCCGCCGGGTCGATACCATCGACCCGCGTCGATGGTATCGACGCCGACAGATATGCGTTGGATTTGTTTTGTTTTCGATCGGACGGCTGTTGTTATTTGACGACCTAATTAGGGACTTATACCTAATGACGGCCGCCCAGACGTGGGAGGATCTCATTTTTGGATTGCACGAGTGCCGAGGAGGAGAGAAAGGAGAACGGAGGCCGAGAAGCTCATCCCGGTTGATTCGGACGCTGCCGAAGACAATTTCCACCACCGACAGGCGGGGAAAGTTTGTGTTCTACGCCAAGGATCCGCCGGTTCTTCTCCGTTCAGGGGTTTTTCCCATCTATTTCACGTTTTTCTTATGAATTCCCCAATTTCTACCATGTATTCGTGTAAGATGAACATGAGAGGCTAAAACCCTCAATCTTTAGGACCGGGAGTAGCCCGGGGATACATTGTATGATGATTTTAGATTGATAATTCATATTTTTCTCTCATATCCGTGGTATAAATTCGTTTTCTCTATTGCTATTGTTATGCTTGATCACCATAATAATAAATTAATGCCCTTAATCACTTCGACAGAAGGATTAACGGTTGAAAAGAGACGAATTCTACATTAATTAATAAAACCCTTGACAAAGGAGTTGTAAAATTAATGGTGGGAACTGAGGGACCGATCTTAATGCGCTTAGTTTAGGGGAATGATTACTATGACGATGGAATCAACCTAAATCTAAGTAGTGGATTACACCACGACAGTGGGTAATTCTCATTTCAGGCCACTACCCGAATAGAGAGAGAAGTGTGAGGAATTATATGAAATCTAATACAATGTTGACCCGCGGTGAAACCGCCATCCTAAAGATATCCCTTTGAATTGATTAAATTAACCTTTAATCGATTGTTTTCTTTGTTTGATTTTTATTTTCTTTTAAGTTCAACAACAAAACCCTACTTTGTTAATCGGCCTAGCTGATTGTGATTAGTTAGTAGAAGTCTCCAATAATTCACGTATCCCTGAGTTCGACTCGGGCCTCACAAGGCCTATATTACTCGACGCGTATACTTGCGTTTAAGCGCGTAGTAAAATACACGTCAAGTTTTTGGCGCCGTTGCCGGGGATACGGCGAATTATTGGCACTTTGAGTGCTAAGAGCGGCCATTCTAGGACACATTTTTTTTATTTATTTTAAAACAATTTTAAAAATTCCTTTATTTCTCTATAATTGTGTTGACTCGTTCAAAGCATTGTACTGAACCCCTATTTCCATATTTCAGGTACTTTGCATGGTGCACACACGTAGTCGAGACTACGTGAATCGCACACCTGAGGTTCCATCTGCGGGACCAGAGGACGAGGACTACTACGAGGAGGAACACCATAGGGATATACATTCTGAATCTGAGCCAGAACAAGAAGAAGTAATGGCTGAAGCACAGACAATATGGGAGAAGATCAAGGCGTCTTCTTCCTCTGCATCAAAGGGGCCTATAAAGAAACAGGGGCTAAACATACCTACATACAAGATCGACCCAACACTGATTAACTTGGTCAAATCCAATGCATTTCACGGACTGAAAAATGAAGATCCAGTGGCACACATTAGTCAGTTTGTGGAGAACTGCGATATGGTGAAGATAGATCGCTTTCCGCAGGATGTGCTCTATCTCAAGTTATTCCCCAGTTCCTTGGCTGGAGTAGCAAGAGAGTGGCTCCACAACCTTGACGACGAGTTTGTTGAGTCATGGGATCACATGGTGGAGGTTTTCTTCGAGAGGTTCTTCCCTCCTGAGAAGACCAATGATATGATCCGAAAGATCCACAATTTCACCCAACAGGCGGGTGAAACCTATTCTGAGACTTGGGAGCGATTTCAAGTCATGTTGAGGAGATGTCCACATCATGGATTGGACAAGGAAACCCAAGTGAAGATCTTCTACTTTGCTCTCTCCGAGCATGATAGAAGCAACTTGGACTCGGCCGGCTCTGGATTCTTTCTAAATAACACTGATACAAGATGCTGGGAAATACTGAAGAATATGGCACGAAAGCAATCTTGGGGAGAAAGAGAAAGAGGCCCAGTTGAGCAAGCAAGAGTTGCCAGTGAGTCAAAGGCAATGAGAGAGCTGAATGAGAAGATGGATCTTCTCGCAAAGAAGTTGCTGCAGAAGGAAGACAATGAGTCCGAGGATGAGGCTCAGGTCAAGTATATGAGGCAACAACAACGGTACAGGAACAACGATTACTCATGGCGGAAGGACAAGAAATTTTCATGGAAGGATCCAAACAACTTCCTGCAAGATCCGGACGCCAAACCTGCACCGGTCACGGAGGACAAGAGCACGGAGTTGCTCAATCAAGTCATAAAGCAAAATCAAGAGTTGATGAACACTTTTGGGCAGCAAATAAAGCAGCAGGGTGAATTCATGAACCAGTTCAGGCAGACGTTGCAGAGCCACGGGGCTCAGATGCGGACTATAGAGACTTCCATGGCACAGATGGCAGCGGAGATTGCAAGCTTGAAAAAGCCGGCACATCCGGGTTTTCCGGGGAACACCAATGTTCCCGGGGGAAACCAACAGGCCAAGGCCATATTGTTGAGGAGCGGTAAGAAGGTGCTTAATCCAAGGGCGGATGACACAAGCACACCGCAGGACACAGTAGAAGAAGCAACCGCTAAGGAGCAGCCTGCACCAGTCATAGAGCAAATTGATGACACAACCGAAGATGGTAAGGAAGGACAAGCCACTGAGGAGGAACCACAGAAATTAACTCCCTATGTGCCACCTCATCAAAGAGCACATACCGTTCCGGTTCCCTATCCCAATAGTGCAAAAGCAAGAAAGGTGGATGCACAGTTTAAAAAATTTCTGGACAGCTTTAGAAAGTTATCTGTGAATATTCCCTTGTTAGAAGCAATTGAACAAATCCCGTCTTATGGAAAGTTTCTTAAAGATGTAATCACCAAGAAGAGGAAGATACCCGACACTGAGGTTGTGGTATTGAAGGAGCAAGTGAGTGCTTTTATTATGGGCACTTTGCCGCCAAAGCGACAGGATCTCGGGTGTTTCAATATTTCATGCTTTATCGAGAAGTTCAAATTTGGCGAAGCGCTTTGTGATTCCGGGGAAAGCATCAATCTGATGCCCCTTTCTACATTCAAGAAACTTGGATTGAAGGAGTCAAGGCCAAGCAATATGACTATCCAATTGGCCGATAATTCTGTGGTGAAACCATATGGAATTTGTGAGGATGTTTTGGTAAAGGTAGACCACTTTGTTTTTCCCGCTGATTTTGTTGTGATGGAGATGCAGGACGAACACGGCAATGAGTTACTTCTTGGTCGCCCATTTCAAGCTACAGCTGACATGATCTTGGAGATGGGGAGAGGTCGCTTGACCTTAGGCATTGCGGATGATCGCTTTGAGATGGTCATGCCCAGCAGCAATACATCTACTAAAGCAAAGGCACAGTGCAACATGGTGAAGCATGTGGAAAGCAATATCTCACTTTGTCTCGGGAAGCCATTTTTAGATATGGCCCATGTGATGAGCAGGATAGACAATGGGACCTTGGCGGTAGACCTTATGGAGCAAACGAAAGCTGTCTCTTTATGCAAGGCTGTCGGGTATCCAAATGATGAGAATGAGGACATTCCACCTTCGTGGGAGGATGATGTGATAATTACTTCTGTCTGTGATGCATATCCGGAATTGCCTCTAGAGGCGTGTTTTCTTAATGTCACTTATGATTGGATGCGGAGTACTTCACTCAAGGAGTGCGCCAAAATGCTTCAAATGCTTCCATGTTTCTACACGAGGCACTATGAAGATTTGGGTACACTGCCCCCACCGCTACAATCATCCCTTATCTGCCCACCTGATCTGAAGTTAAAGCCATTGCCCCCGCACTTGAAGTACGTCTTTCTAGATGAGGAGGACAAGTTGCCAGTGATTGTTTCTGCATACTTGAGTGCAGATGAGGAGGAGCAGCTACTGATAGTGCTCAAGAACCACCGTGGAGCCTTTGGGTGGTCAGTGGCGGACATCAAGGGGATCTCCCCTACACTTTGTCAACATAAGATTCGGCTTGAGGAAGGAGCCAAGTCAGTCATACAGCCTCAAAGATGTCTAAATCCAAGCATGATGGAGGTTGTCAAAAAGGAAGTCATTAAGTTGCTTGCTGCAGGGATTATTTATGCCATATCTGATTCGATGTGGGTGAGTCCCACACAGGTAGTCCCTAAAAAGGGGGGAATCACTGTCACTACAAATCTTCTGAATGAACCTGTCACCACCCGATTGGTAACCGGGTGGCGTGTATGCATTGATTACCGCCGACTGAACGCCGCAACTCTGAAAGATCATTTTCCATTGCCATTCATTGATCAGATTTTGGAACGCTTAGCCGGTCGGTCGCATTTTTGTTTCCTTGATGGTTACTCGGGGTACAACCAGATTTCTATTGATCCTTTGGATCAAGAGAAGTCTACGTTTACATGTCCCTATGGGACTTTCGCCTACCGCCGTATGCCGTTTGGTTTATGCAATGCGCCGGAGACTTTTCAACGCTGCATGCTCGCCATTTTTTCTGACACGGTGGAGCGGTGTCTCGAAGTCTTCATGGACGACTTCTCGGTTTATGGAGCGTCTTTTGATGAATGCCTTTATAATTTAGATAAGGTGTTGCAGCGGTGCGAGGACACACACTTGGTCCTCAATTGGGAGAAATGTCACATGATGGTGACAGAAGGAATTGTGCTAGGACACAAGGTGTCTAGCAAGGGTCTAGAGGTAGACCCCGTAAAAATTGAGGTGATTTCTAAGCTACCCCCACCAAATTCTGTAAAAGGGGTGAGAAGCTTTTTAGGACACGCTGGGTTTTATTGGCGCTTTATCAAGGATTTTTCAAAAATCGCAAAGCCATTATCGGAATTGTTGGAAAAAGACGCAGTTTTTGATTTCAATGAGAAATGTCTTCACGCATTCGAGGTTTTGAAGGAAAAGCTGATTTCGGCTCCGGTTGTTCAAATGCCGGATTGGACAAAGCCTTTCGAGTTGATGTGTGATGCGTCTGACTATGCTGTGGGGGCTGTTTTGGGGCAAAGGGTAGATAACAAGCCTGCTGTGATTTTCTACGCCTCAAAAACACTTAATGATGCTCAATTAAATTACACAACCACGGAAAAAGAGTTACTTGCTGTTGTTTTTGCTTTTGAGAAATTTCGGCAATACTTAGTGGGTTCTAAGGTGGTTGTGTGGACGGATCACGCCGCAATAAAATATTTGATGGAGAAGAAGGATGCGAAGCCTAGACTAATTAGGTGGATTTTGCTCCTACAAGAATTCGATATTGAAATCAAGGACAAGTCGGGAATTGAAAATGTGGTGGCTGACCACTTGTCTAGGTTAGAGAGGGTGGATGAACAAGGTTTGCATATACCCATTACCGAGACTTTTCCCGACGAACAACTTTTAAAAATTGATTCTAAAGAACCATGGTTTGCGGAAATTGTGAATTATCTGGCTTGCGAGATCATCCCAGAAGATTGGTCTTATCAAGAGAAGAAGAAATTCTTCCATTCATTGAGATACTATTTTTGGGATGACCCAATATTGTTGAAGCAATGCAGGGATGGTATTCTTTGCAGGTGTGTGCCGGAGTTAGAGTACGAAAGTGTTCTACATCATTGTCATGCGTCGCCTACGGGAGGACATCATGCTAGCTCACGGACAGCAGCTAAGGTGTTGGAGAGCGGCCTTTATTGGCCCACTTTGTTCCGGGATGCCTATGATTTTGTTAGGCAGTGTGACCCGTGCCAGCGTGCAGGTAATATCTCAAGGAGACAAGAAATGCCCCTGAATGTGTTTCAGGAAGTCGAGGTATTTGATTTATGGGGCATTGACTTCATGGGACCCTTTGTGTCCTCAAATTCAAATCTTTATATTTTGCTTGCGGTGGATTATGTGTCGAAGTGGGTAGAGGCAATCCCCACAAGGACTAATGATTCGAATGTAGTGTGCAGGTTCGTCAAAGAGAATATTTTCTGCAGGTTCGGGATTCCTCAAATGATCATTAGTGACGGAGGCACACACTTCCGAAATCAGAAATTTGCTTCACTTTTGAAGAAATATGGGGTCAAGCACAACATTGGCACCCCATATCATCCACAAACGCAAGGACAGGTGGAGGTATCAAACAGGGAAATCAAGAAGATTTTAGAAAGAACCGTAGCATCTACACGGAAGAATTGGAGTGCATTACTACCGGATGCACTTTGGGCTTATCGAACGGCGTACAAAACACCTATAGGCACTACACCTTTTAGGTTGGCGTATGGCCGGGCGTGCCATCTTCCGGTAGAATTGGAGCACAAGGCCCATTGGGCGCTAAGAAGGCTGAACTTGTGCTATGACGAGGCCGGGAGGAAAAGAATGTTTGAATTGAATGAATTGGATGAGCTACGTATGACGGCATATGAGAATGCCCGCATTTATAAGGAGCGCACAAAGCTGATCCACGATCGCCACATTGAGATGCGCACGTTCAAGAAAGGAGACAGTGTCCTATTGTTCAACTCTCGTCTCAAATTGCATCCCGGGAAACTGAAATCCCGATGGAGTGGACCCTTCGAGGTGGAAGAAGTGAGACCGCACGGAGCGATTCTCGTGCGAGATGGAGAGGCCACGTTCTTGGTGAACGGGCAACGCTTGAAGCTGTACTTTGGTGAGAACTATACGAGGAAAGTGAATGAGGTTAAACTCATTTCACTTGTACATGAATGAAAAGAAGGACCGACGTCTAGCCTAAGACGCTAAAGAAGGGCGCTTGTTGGGAGGCAACCCAACCATTGGTACATTAGGATAGTTTAATGTTAGGTGTAGTTTGCTTTTATTTTGTTTACTTTTTAGTTTAAAAATGATACCTTGATCCGTTTGTTAAATGTGCAGGAACAGGCAGGGTCGATACCATCGACACATCAGTCGATGGTATCGACATGGGTTCAGGTTGATACCAGCAGAAATCGCACTGCGTCGATACCATCGATGGACCCGTCGATGGCATCGACATGGTCACAGGCAGGTCGCAATAAAAGTGTCGATGGTATCGACATCTCAGTCGATACCATCGAGATCTCTGGAGATATTCAGATGAATTTTGCTCAGTCAACTCGATACCATCGACGGCCTCGTCGATGGTATCGACATCATCACAGGTTGAATGCAATAAACGGAGGTGTCGCAATAAAAGCAAGTCGATACCATCGACACTCGTCGATGGCATCGACGGACATGTCACCGATCCGCATGAAGACATCGACGACGATCGCAACAGCCACGTCAGCGATCCGGGTGCTGCGTCGATACCATCGACTTATGTCGATGGTATCGACCCGTCAGCGATCCGGGTTTCTCAATCCAGCAAACGTCAGCCATCGATACCAGCGACAGATGCGGCTACCCGCGAGACATGTCGATACCATCGACCCGCGTCGATGGTATCGACGGGTCAACAGGGGCGCCGATCAAGTCTATTTAAGGGGACTTGCAACGTCATATGACATCAAACCCTCAGAGCAAGTATCCCCCATTGCGCCGAGTACTCCCCCGAGCCCTCTACACCTGCGGAGAAGCGTCATCGAGTGAAGATCTTCACCGAGCGGAGAATTTCTCTCCATCTTCACCGAGCTCTTTTCTCCCAATCTCATTCTTCTCGCAATCATGGTGCATACGGGCGGAGCATCTTCATCAAGCGCGCACCCCAGGGAGATCGAGGAGTTTGTTCCTCCTCCAACCGCTTCCATCTCTCGTCCACGCCTCATTCATGCCAACATGGATGTAAGAAAGGTATATGAGGAGATAATGAAGCGGAAGTTCGAGGCCACCCGATATGTGGACCGGGGAATGATCAGGGACCTGGGATTCGAGGCCGACTTGGCCTATGTGTTGGCCGGGCAAGCGCGGCACACCGGTCGCATATATGAGATGGACTGTCATGTGGATGGGCAGCCGTTCTTTGGCGAATGGCCCACATACAAGGAACTGGTGGCCGAGTTCATGGCGTCTCTTGATATCTGTGTCGTACCAAATGATGTGGTGCCATCGGACCAGACGTAGATCCAGGGAAGGGTGTCCTTCCGACTCTTCAACAACAATTACAACATCACGTTGAAGCAGTTCAATGCCATCTTCAACTGGAACCACAGCCGCCACGATCACCGACGCCCCGACGCCCGCACCGACTACGACAAAATCTTCGCCGAGCTAGTTACAGTGCCGGCAGGGAAGACCGTGAGCTACCACAATGCCGCGGTAGCTGATTTTGAGCACCCGTTCGTCCGGGTATTGCATAGGATGCTTAGCTTGACCTTCTTCGGGCGGAGCGATCTTGCTTTGAGCAAGTTTCAGGAGAGCGACTTGTTCTTTCTATACGCCCTCCTGAAACGTCAAGAGTGCAACTGGGGAGCATTCTGGTTACAGCGCGTCATGGCGGTGAAGCGGAGCACAAGGAAGGCTCCAATTCATTTTGGTGGTTTGGTCACCGGGTTGGCGCTTTACTTGGGGCTGAACTTTCAGTCCATGACTCCGATTTCTACACGGAGTAAGGTGAACGTGCAACACTTGCACCGTTCAAACCTCATTCTTATCCGGGACGGGTTGGCGTACGCTCATTGCCATGTCAACCAAGCTTACCAGGAGGCATCCCTGCCGGACGACGTCTTCCACATCGAGGGCAAGCAGCATTTCCGATGGCCCATCATAGCCATCGAGTCCTCAGAAGAAGAAGGCGGAGGTGAAGACCAAGAAGGCGAGGCCGAGGAAGACGAGGAGGCTTTCACACCTCTTCGAGCACGCGTGGCACCACGGAAGCGTCCTAGGATGCACCCGGGTGCATCTTCATCATCTCAGCCCCCGCCGCCATCACCACAGCAAGAGCAGCCAGCTGCGGATCCCTACTCCATGCAAGGGATGTATACCATGCTGCAGGACATCCAGCAGACGCAGCACCAGCATATGACTTTGTATACCGGCATCCATGAGACAACGGGCCGGTTGCTTGATAATCAAAGGGCTATGTTCAAGAACGAGCGGCTCATCCTCGCCAACCAAGAACAAATGCACAACCGGTTGCAGCGGATAGAGACGCAGCAGGAGCCCTTCTTCGACCACTACTGGAGTCGAGACTACTTTGGAGGTTATCCACAGCCTCCGCTGAGGACCCAATATGATCCAAGCTTCCAGGGGGAGTACCCGTCTTGGGATCCTACGACACCACAATACCCACCACCGCCTCCGCAAGATTGATCAGGGTATCACTGTTCCACCCTTAAGTTGGTTTTTGACTATGAGGCCATAGTCGGATTCAAGCTTAGGGGGGTGGCTGGAACAGCTTTATCTTTTATCTTTTCTTTAGTTGTTTTTAGTTTTTGCTTTGTTATTTGTTTTTGCAATTTTAAGTTTTTATTTAGGATCCACGTCTATCTAGTGTAATTGTGGATGTCGTAAAAATTGTCATCTTGCTATTTTCATGGGGAAATTAAGGGAATTGAAAATTTTTTCTGTGTCATTTGGATAGCTGTACTTGGTTGTCCTTGGGGAACTTGTTCTATGAAAATGATTGATTATGTCAACTTTGAAGCAATATGTCATACCCACACCCCCTTTGACTCATGAAAAGTGGATAGTAACGGTTGTTTGAGCCTAACCTAATCAAATGGTAATGAGACCTTAATCAGATGTAAGAGAAAGAACCCTTTAAACTACTACACATGTCAATAAGGAGGGACACATAATTTTCTTTTAAGGTTCAGTCACTTAATCTTGTGATCATTCCACCCCATTTCCTATAATCCACCCAAGAATTGAAAGTAAAGTGCAGTTTCAATTTCTTCTGCGTGCATGGCATGTAGATAGGTTTTGCATTGTTATTTTCATGTTTTTGCATAGAATAATGAAAAAAATATATAGTGAAACATGCATATTACCTTTAGGTGCATGTCATGTAGTTGCACTCATAACTTTTATGATTTTCATGCATACGCACACCATGTACCTCAGTTTGTCTTGAAAAGTGATCTAAATTGTCCCATACCCTCGAAATAGTACAAAGATTTCCAATCATGAAGAAAATAGCCTAACACATGTATCTCTAAGCAATTATGGATATGTGGGCTAAGAGGAAAAGAGAAAAAATCTGAAATTTGAAAAAAAAACAATATAATATGAAAAAAAAAGAGAATTTAGAAGGAAATGGAATAAGAGGGAGAAAGGAACATGATATCACTTACATAACAAGGAAACTGAGTACATGATGTGGCTTAATTAGATTTCTATCTCTTTTTGAGGTGGAAGGTTAGTGCATGCATCATTCCACCCAATTTTAAGCATTAGGGCATTTTCAATGTGCATTTGCATCATTTAGGGCATTTTGTTGTATGCATTTTGAAACTATGTAATACTTCCAAATTCTTTCATGAACCACCCATTCCATCCACCCGTTGCTCGGATTGGTAGGCCACCGTGATTTTCTCCTCACTCATGTTTATCAGGAGAACTGCTTCCATGTAGATGGTAGTTAGGGCGAGCAACGTAGTGTAGGTGATCACAAGATGCACTAATGCTGAATCGGCAAATTTTATTATGTTAACTGCCTTATGTGATAGTGTTCATCAGCTTGAAGGATAATTTCTTTTATTGATGGTTATTGTCGCCTATAGGGTAATTACTGTTCTGTGATTATGGTAGGCCGGTTTGAGAACGTCCAGTGGGAGTCATTTGTGAGGTGGGTTGGTGTTTTGATTGTTAGTTGACATTCGCAATTCTATTCTAAGGATTAGTTGCTCGAGGACGAGCAATGTTTAAGCTTAGAGGAGTTTGATGCGATGATTTTGAGTCGCATTTATAGACCTATTTTATATGAGTTTTGTGCCTTAATTACTCATTTTCATGGATATTATTGCATAATTCACTTTATTTGGTCTTTGCCATCATTTTATATCAAATCCCCTTTATTTCATTATTTTAAGAATTATTGATCATCTTATCATAAATCGTGTGGATTTATTTGGTCTTGTTGTGCAATTTCAGGAAAAACAAGTACCTACATCCGTCGATACCATCGACGGATGTCGATACCATCGACCAAGCCACAGGTTGTCAGCCGAGAAGAGCAATACAGAGTCGATACCATCGACACCCAAGTCGATGGCATCGAGATGTTTCCAGGCTGCTGGCGAGGATAAAGTCGATACTATCGACACAAGTCGATGCCATCGACACAAGGAGAGCTACAGCGTCGCTAAACGACAACAACCGACGCTAAAGGATTCGATACCATCGACACCCAAGTCGATGGTATCGAGATCACCACAGGCGCCCAGAATAAAAGAAAGGAAAGCTGCCGCTAATCCGCTGGGTCGATACCATCGACCCGCGTCGATGGTATCGACGCCGGCAGATATGCGTTGGATTTGTTTTGTTTTCGATCGGACGGCTGTTGTTATTTGACGACCTAATTAGGGACTTATACCTAATGACGGCCGCCCAGACGTGGGAGGATCTCATTTTTGGATTGCACGAGTGCCGAGGAGGACAGAAAGGAGAACGGAGGCCGAGAAGCTCATCCCGGTTGATTCGGACGCTGCCGAAGACAATTTCCACCACCGACAGGCGGGGAAAGTTTGTGTTCTACGCCAAGGATCCGCCGGTTCTTCTCCGTTCAGGGGTTTTTCCCATCTATTTCACATTTTTCTTATGAATTCCCCAATTTCTACCATGTATTCGTGTAAGATGAACATGAGAGGCTAAAACCCTCAATCTTTAGGACCGCGAGTAGCCCGGGGATACATTGTATGATGATTTTAGATTGATAATTCATATTTTTCTCTCATATCCGTGGTATAAATTCGTTTTATCTATTGCTATTGTTATGCTTGATCACCATAATAATAAATTAATGCCCTTAATCACTTCGACAGAAGGATTAACGGTTGAAAAGAGACGAATTCTACATTAATTAATAAAACCCTTGACAAAGGAGTTGTAAAATTAATGGTGGGAACTGAGGGACCGATCTTAATGCGCTTAGTTTAGGGGAATGATTACTATGACGATGGAATCAACCTAAATCTAAGTAGTGGATTACACCACGACAGTGGGTAATTCTCATTTCAGGCCACTACCCGGATAGAGAGAGAAGTGTGAGGAATTATATGAAATCTAATACAATGTTGACCCGCGGTGAAACCGCCATCCTAAAGATATCCCTTTGAATTGATTAAATTAACCTTTAATCGATTGTTTTCTTTGTTTGATTTTTATTTTCTTTTAAGTTCAACAACAAAACCCTACTTTGTTAATCGGCCTAGCTGATTGCGATTAGTTAGTAGAAGTCTCCAATAATTCACGTATCCCTGAGTTCGACTCGGGCCTCACAAGGCCTATATTACTCGACGCGTATACTTGCGTTTAAGCGCGTAGTAAAATACACGTCACATACCTACTGAGGTCATCAATGAAGGTAATGAAGTATTGATAGCCTCCTCTAGCATTTGATCTAAAAGGTCCACATACATCAGTATGTATGAGCCCTAGCAGATCATTGACTCTCTCACTGTGTCCAGTGAAAAGAGTCTTGGTCATCTTCCCTAATAAATATGCCTCGCATGTCTCTAATGATTCAAAATCAAAAGAGTCTAGATAACCATCCTTACGGAGTCTAGATATGCGCTTATCCTTTATGTGCCCAAGAAGACAATGCCATAAGTATGTTTTGTTTGAGTTGTCAAGTTTTAACCTTTTAGTATTTACGTTGTATATACTAGTCTCAAGTTATAACAAGTAGATACCATAAGGCATAGGGGCATTGCCATAAAAGATCTCATCTTTAGAAATAGAAATAATTCCATTCTTAATGTGAAATTCAAATCCACTCTTGTCCATACAAGATACAGAAATAATATTTCTATTAATGGCAGGCACATAATAGAAATTCTCTAATTCTATTACAAATCCCATAGGCAAAGATAAACTAATAACTCGAACTATGGTGGTAGAAACTCTTGCTCCATTAGCGACCTGCAGCTCGACTTGGCCCTTTCGTAAAGGCTTACTTCTTATCAGATCATGCATATTAGAACATATGTGAGATCCACATACGGTATCCAGTACCCATGATGAAGAAGTATTTAAGTTTATCTCAATAACGTATATACCTAAAGTGGAGATCTCTATCCCCTGCTTCTTCTTCCTCAGTTCCTCCAAGTAGAGAGGATAGTTTCTTTTCTAATGTCCTTCTTGGTGACAATGGTGACAACTGCCTTCTTTGGAGATCCCACCTTTAGCTTTGAGCACAGATGACTTTGGCTTCTGCCTGGCTTTAGAACCTTTCTTAGCCTTGCCTTTACTTTTTGAATTTCCCTTTATCTTACTGATCATCATCACAGACTTGGGCTTGTCTTTCTTTATCTGTGCTTCAGCTGTCCTCAACATGCCCAACAATTCTGACAACAGCTTGTCAAGATTGTTCATGTTGTAGTTCATGAAAAAATGATTATATGATTCAGGCAACGATTGTAGAATCACATCAGTGGCCAACTCTTGACCTAGGGGAAATCCCAGCTTGTATATTCTTTCCACGTACCCAATTAAAGTGAGTATATGGGTGCCAACTGAGTCTCCCTCTTTCATCTTGCTCCTGAACAAAGCCTTTGAGACATCATATCTCTCATGTCTTTCTTGATGTTGATACATGTTCTTGAGATGTGTTACCATATCCATGACATTCATGTTCTCATGCTGCTCTTGCAACTTATAGTTCATTTAGCACACCATCAGGCACTTGACATCCACGACATCATCAAGGTGCTTCTTATAAGCATCCTTTTCAGCCTTGGGCGCATTTACGGCGGGTTCTGCTGGCTCTGGTGTTTCAAGGATATAGAGCTTACGCTCATGTGTGAGAACAATTCTCAACGTCCTAAACCAGTTTTGAAAGTTGGTTCTGGTAAGTTTGTCCTTCTCAAGGACCGATCGCAATGAGAAAGTGTGAGTGTTGTTTGCCATTTGATTTCTACAAAAGAAAAATTTGTATTTAGTCCAAAACATTTTGACTTGTAAAGATTTGATAAACGAGATTAATTAGGCTTTTAATTAATTACGCTCCCACTATTTTATTCAAATTGATAGCCCTCACTATCAACTCGGAAGATTGCAATGCACAACCTTCTAGTGAGCTAAGATCCAAAATAATTGGATCAATGCCCAGCCAACGCCGGCGTCAAAGACCAAATACTAAGGTAGATAACTTTTGCCAATTGCAACATATGCAACTCTTGGATAGATGGTCATGCACAAATCCTTGCCATAATTCATCTATGTGCCTCTAGGTACTTGATCCTATCAAGGTTTCCTAGTTAAGTCCAACCCATAAGCCAACACGATGAGTGTGCACCCTACGAAGGCAGACCCACACACCCCCCATCACACTTCCACGAGATAGATAGTATACCACGCGGAGGCGTGCCCACACACAGTCGATCAAGCTTTTCATGTGTGTTTCTTTATGGAAGGAAACTAAAACTTAATATTATTAATTGAGGGATTTTATAAATACATATACATATCCAAACACCACATACTTATAGTACATATCATATACTACTATATCCACAACCACAAATGATAGACATGCAATCACAAACACAAATACATCAGTTATGGCCATACTATTGTAATCCTTTGGAGCAACAAAGGATTACGGTCCACCTATGGTCTTATGCATCTCATGCAACACCTGTGAATCAACATGTAAGCCTATAAGGATCAACATTACAATGAACAACTTCATGGATGCTTCATGAGGTTGGAACTTCAAGTTACTTCTTGGAATTGGATCTTCTTGTTGCTTCTCCATGGACGCTCCTTGGAATTGGATCTTCAGGTTGCTTCTTAGAATTAGATATTCATGGTGCTTCTCCATGGACACTCCTTGGAGTTGGATCTTCAAGTGGCCTCCTTACATCAAGTTTACAAAGACTAAAACTAATCCTATCTCTATTACATTATATGAGTACAAATATAAAGGGAAAGAATTAATTACACTTTAAAATAAGAGATGAGGCTTGGCATGCAAGACAAATACTTTATACAAAGGATCCATATGCAACTATTATCCATTAATAGCTTTCACAAACAAACATATCCATAAGATTCACATCCACATCCATTCACAACATTCACAAAAGGGGATACTAGGCCATAACTGTGCATGCATTCACCATATAAAACATATTTTAAAGGCGTCGTGTATGCTATCATAGGTATATCTACATATACGTATCTACATATTAAAATTGTAGTACTATTAATGTGGGACATTCCCCATTACATAATTTTTGACTCCCACGCAGACTATGCGGGTTACACAGGGGCAGCGCCCCTATGCAGGGTCTCAGGGGAAGAGCCCCTGAAATGTCTACGAAATTTTACTTCCGTGCACTTAGGAAAATTAGTATTTTCCATAGTCGACCCCATCCGAAACGTAAAAAATAGAAGCCTGTGGCGTATGTGGAATTAGGTTTAGATTTGCACATTAGTAGTTTTAATTCACATCATATGCAATATAGAAAACAGTATACAACAATTCGATCATATCGAAATGAATCCAAATACGTCATAGATCGACGCTGCTCTGATACCACTGTTGGGTTTTGTGGAGAAAACATGTGTGGCGGAAGCAACAAAATAAAATCCACACAACCCAAAACAAGATCTCGTCGACAACAACATATTCGGAAAGAGTGTTTACGGGATATACTTTATCGCGGATCAAGTCTGGCGATGTCCTGCTGCTAGCCTACACGGACAAAACTTCTCTCCGTTCGTTGAGTGCATCGTAGGAAGATCCGGAGGCACTCCTTTCGTGCGGTGATGTACGTCACTCGTAGCATGCACGGATGGTTGTTGATGTCCTCTAAACACAGACATCTCAGCATCTGTGTCTCTACTTCATCCACGCGGATGGACTGGAACTCCACGCCGCACTTCCTAAGTCGGTGGGAAGGAGTTGTGTCTGTGCGGCGGCATGCTAGTAGTGCGTTGCTCTCCTTTCTCTCCTGAGGACGATGGCGACTAGGGTTTACGTACGTGAGCGTGAACTAAAAAACCTCTCTGATATCTTATATAGATATCGGCCGTCAAGCTCCTTTAAATAGGAGACAAAGGAAGTAGGGTTTCCTAAACCCATCGATAAACAGAACCATTGCGTTAATTAAAATGCTCGTGGATTAATTAGAATATTCTGGAATTCATTAATTAACCAAATAATCACATTAATTGATTAATTAATATCAGACTTCATACAATAGCTCAGGATGACTCTATGGGCATATAAATTCCAACAATACCATAGTCTAAAATATTGGATTTTGTCTAAGTACCTTAAAATTCTCTTAATGGCTATAAGATGTGATTTCTTAGGATTTGATTGAAATCGAGCACACAAGCCAACACTAAAAATTGTATCAGGTCTAGAGGCATTTAAGTAAACTTCCAATCATACCTCTATAGAGCTTCTCATCTACCTTCTCACATTCTTCATATTTGTCAAGTTTGGTGGTGTTTTACATGGGTGTGTCCATAGGCTTGGTGTTCTCCATCCCAAAGTGCTTGAGTAACTCACTGGTGTACTTGCCTTGGTTGATGAAGATCCCATCTTTAGTTTACTTGATTTGAAAGTCGAGGAATAATGTGAGCTTACCCATCATACTCATCTCAAATTCACTCTGCATAAGATCACTAAATTATTTACAAAGATCAAGGTTAGTTCTGCCAAAAATAATATCATCATCATATATTTGAATGATAAGAAAATTGTTAGAAGTGTGCTTTAGAAATAAGGTAGAATATACTTTGCCCATTATATACCAATGATCTAATAAAAAGTTCTTTAATTTCTCAAACTAAGCTTGAGGTGCTTGTTTGAGTCCATAGAGATATTTTTAAAACAAATAAACATGGGTAGGTAAAATATCATGTTCAAAGCCCGGGGCTTGTGCAACATACTCTTCCTCCTCAATTGTACCATTAAAAAATGCACTTTTAACATCCATTTGATAAAGAAGAAAGTTTTTATAACTAGTAAAAGAAAGCAACATATGAATGGACTCAAGTCTAGCTACATGTGCATATGTTTCATCAAAGTCTATACCTTCATGCTGATTGTAGCCTTGATCCAATAACCTTACTTTGTTCCTTACCACTTTGCCACTTTAATCTATCTTGTTGCGGTAGACACACTTGATGCCAAGGATCTTTCTATCACCTGGCCTTGGCACTATGGTCCAAACTTTGTTCTTTTCAAATTGCTCCAACTCTTCTTGCATAGTTATGATCCACTCATCATCCCTAAGAGCGTCCTTGACATTCTTAGGCTTGAGTTGTGAGATGAAGGTGTTGTTGGCTTGTTCTTTGTTGAATGCAGCCCGCCTTATCACTCTTTCAAATGTATCACCTAAAATCATCTCCTTTGGATGATTCTTTGCAAACCAGGGGGTTGGATCCTTCTTTTCATCATCTTTCTCTTCATCTTGAGTGACCATCTCTTTTTCCTTTTGGGTGATGTTGAGCGCTTTTAGAATAGGAATTACTTCACCTACAACATCATCATTTGGAACAATATCTCTGGGAATAGAGGGGTTAGTCTCAATAAACGTAACATTTATGGAGTCTTCTATTTTAGCAAGATCAACATTAAAAACTATATAAGCCTTGCTAGTAGTGCTATAGCAAAAAAAAGAAAGCTTTGTAAGATTTCAGATCAAACTTGTCGAGAGAATCTTTCGTATTCAAGACAAAACAAGGACATCTGAAAATATAAAAATACTCGATAGAAGACTTCCTACCACACCATAGCTCATAGGAGGTTTTCTTCAAAGAAGGGTGACTAAAAACCCAGTTTTGTACAAAACATGAGGTACTAACAGCTTCAACCCAAAACTTCTTTGGAGTGTCATACTCTAGAAGTATGGTCCTAGCCATCTCCTATAAAGAACTATTCTTCCTCTCTACAACCCTATTTACTGAGGTGTTTGAGGTGAAGATAAGTTGTGTGCATAACCATATTCTTGACAAAAATGTTCAAAAAGCTCATTTTCAAATTCTCTCCATGTTCACTATAGATGGAAGCAATACATCAATAAGCATCATTCTCAACTCATTTACAAAATCTTGAGAAAGCATCAAGCGTATAACTTTTAGAAATGAGAAAGAAGGTCCAAGTATATCTAGGAAAATCATTGGCAATAACAAGGTAATACTTAGAACCACAAAGTGATTGAGTTCTCATTGGTCCAAATAGATCAATGTGAAGAAGCTCAAGAGCTCTTTTGGTACTAAGGACTCCTTTGGATTTGAAGGAGGACTTGGTTTGCTTTCCTTGGGTACAAGATTGACATTCCTCATCCTTTTCAAAATCCAATTTGGGAAGTTCCTTAACAAAATCCTTTTTGCTCAATTTCTTCAAATGATGCATATTTACATGACCAAGCTGATTGTGCCAAAGAAAATTATCATTTGAGTCGACTACTAGGCATCTACCAACAACAGTCTTAATAGGGTCAAGAACAATAACATAGAGATTACCACTTCTAGTTCCCTTATATATAACTTGCTAGGTGATGGAATCTAGAATAAAGCATTCAAAGGAAGAAATAACACAAGGTAACCATGGTCACATAGTTGACTAACACTAATTATATTGTGATGTAGGCCATCCACAAAAAGAATATTCTTGATACACAAGGATTCACCTACATCACCCTCACCTTTGACTTTACCTTTCTTGTTGTCCACAAAAGTGACCGATCCTCCTTTATTTTTGATGAAGTTGTTAAAATGACTTATATCACCTGTCATATGCTTAGTGCAGCCACTATGAACAATCTATCTTCCTTTTTCTTACAAGAAAGGAGAATGTTAGTTCCTAACTCAAACTTTGGGATTCAGAGTTAGCTTGTGGACCCATTTCATCTTTGGGTTGGTCCCCTTAGTTTTGTAAGGACAATAAGTAGAGTAATGATCATCACATTTGCAATAAGAACAAACCATATGATTCTTAGTACCTGAAGACTCTCCTAAAAAGAAAGAGGTCTCCTTGCTCTTTTTCTTACCTTTGGCTTTGCTCTTTCCCTTTTGTGCTCACCCTACAAATCTACAAATGATTTCATTTAGGGAGTTCTTCCCTTTGAGGAATTTCTATAGGAATGATCTCAATATATGGTTATCATTATTTAAAGAAATAATGGTAGAAGATAAGCTAGATATGTAATCCCTAGCATGAACAAGATTAGCCTCAAGACATAAGTCTTTAATTAAATATGAATCCTTTTCAAGAGAAATGGAAGCAACATTTGCACTAGGCAATTAAGGTCTAGAAGATAGATCATTTATTTGACCAAGAAACCTAGAATTTTAAAATTTAAGCATTTGGATTTCTTTAAGATAGACATCTCTTTCTTCTCTACGAGCATCAATAAGGAGCTTAAATTCAACATTTTCAGTTTTAACTATTTCAAGCTCTTTAAGGAAATTTTGGTTTTCTTCCTTACGATTTTCAATATTCTTAAGGTAGATACCATTCTCAACTTCAACTCCATTCTATTGGAGCTTAAGATCAAGGTATTGCCCTTGCAAATTATCAATACTCTCAAGATTGGGTTTCTCATTCAATTCAAGGATTTCAAGTTTAGCATATAGATCATCAATGATTTTTTCTAACAGTTTTCTTTTAGATTTATATGTAGCAAAATATGAATGGGTAGAGATACGCATGTAAATAAAAACTTCCTTAAATAACTCATACAAACTTAACTCACTAATTTCTTCACTAGTAGAGTCCATGAGTGTAAGGTGGCACTCTCCATCTTCTTCAGAGCTTGAGCTGCTTGAGGATGAAGCTTCCCAAGCTACAAGAGCTGCATTCTTGTGTCTCTTCTCCTTCTTGTCCTTCCTCTTGTATTTTCTGTCCTTCTTGTACTCTTCTTCCTTCTTTGAGCTACCCTTGTGGTGTGACTTTTTTGACTTGAGATATTCACTCTTGTAGTGTCCCTTTTGTCCACACTTGTAGCATCTAGGAGTAGAGAAGGAGGCTTGCTTTCCCTTGAAGTGTTTGAGGCTTGATTTCCCTCGAAGTGCCCTTGATATAGTTGGCTTCATGCTCACTTGGGCCATCATCTTCACTAGAGGAGGAAGGAGAATTCTGGAAAGCAAGTTGATGTTGAAGGATGACCGCCTGTACTTGTTCTATAAAAGCACTATCTTTGTTCTTCTTGGCTTCCTTCTCTTTTGCTTGGCTTCTTCTTCTTGTTTATCGAGCCTTGGCTCATGGGCTTGGAGGTTGCCAATGAGCTCTTGGGTTGGGATATCACCAAGGCTCCTCACTTCTTCAATGGAGGTGACCTTTGACTTCCATCTCTTTGGTAGAGTCCTCAAGATCTTGGAGTTGATTACACCTCTATCCAAAGTGTTTCCCAATGCAGCCAACCCATTGATGATGACATTGAGTCTTGAGTACATATCTACAATCTCTTCTTTCTTTCCCATCTTGAAGTTCTCTAAAAGATTATTCAATATGTGGATCTTGGCCTCCTTGACTTGCTTTGTGCTTTCATAAGTGATGCATAATTTGTCCCAAATTTCATAGATAATGTCTCAAGATGAGATCCAATTGAACTCCGTTGGGATAAGGGCTACATAGAAGATGCTTATGGTTTTGGCATTGAGTTGGGCTTCTTTGAGAGCAACTTCACTCCATGCTGCAACAACTCTAGTTGGCTCCTTGTAAGGTGTGACCATTACCTTCAACATGTCAAAGTTCATGCCTTGAATGTAGAATTGCATAAGCCTCTTTCAATAGAGGAAGTTGGTGCCATCAAAGATTGGAGGATGCATGGAGAAGCCTCCCTCTAGGTTGAGAGAACCAAGTAGGTTGTCTCCCATCTTCTCGTCTCGTGGGAGATTGTTGGATAAGATCCTTAGCTATGATACCACTTGTTGGATCTAGGGCTATAGCGAGGGGTGAATAGAGCTTGAAAAATTCTCACAAGATAGATTAGATCTTCAAATTATATCAAATTAAAACCAATAGCTTGAGTGCAATTTTAAGTCCTAACTAACAAGCATAGCAAGGATGAGGGAAATTTATAGCAAGCACTTGACAAGGTCATAGAGAGTGGTTCCACTCTCCAAACTAGGAGAGAGTCAGTGCACTACCTAGAGAGGTCAGCCTCTAGGACCTTGCAAGTGCTTTTCTCTATATATTCACCAATTAGAGTTACAACACAAGACCACCAAAGGACATACCCATCTAAGCACAGTGAGTATTCCACCTTACCAAGGGCTTACCCACTTTGCAAGAGCCTTCATCCTTCTTGCAAGGTCTTACCCATTCTAGCACAAGTCTTCTGCCTTCAAGACTTTTTCACTTTTCTTGGATCTTCAGCCTTTGCCTTCTCCTTCACCTGGAGAAGATCATCACCTCATCTTCAACCTTGAAGAAGAGCAGCAACAACTCCACTTTCACTCATAGTAGCTTTCTTCACCTTTTATTCATGGAGGAAAGGGGTAGGGAAGATGGAGTAAATGAGAGATTTACAAGAACAATAAATTAGCTCTCTTAAAACATGCCTATCTCTCTCATAATCACAAAATGAAGTGTAAACTAGAGAGAGAAAGGGGCTGAAGGAGTTGTAACACGCTCAGCTATAGTAAGGACTTAGGATAGCATGAATGAGCAACCTTGAAATGAACTCTAAGAGGTCCTATTTATAGCTGGGGGTGTTCCCTTGAGTTGGGGATCACTTAGGGTAGAAATATAGACGTTTTCCACAATGCAATAGATCTATTTTCACCCAAAACAACTCACCAACGGTTATTATTACCTTTTCAACATTTTCCATACAGTACATTCGATTGAGTTTCAATAAAGGTAACTCGACCGATCAAGTAAAAGACAAAGCCAGTTTTCAAACTATCGGTCAAGTTTGTTCTGATAAACTCAACCGATGAGATAAAATTAGATTTTCTTTGTGAGTCGGTCGATCAAGTTCGGTGAGTGTACAACTCGACTGATGGGTCATCTTAAGAAAATCCATCATAGGATCGGTCGAGTTTCCAACAGGACCGATGAACATCCTGTGACAAATTTTCTAAGTTGAGTTTTGAGTGATTAAACCTTAGAGTTAAGTGCCCCAAATATTTTTCTCATCTTAGTTACAAGTCATATCATTAATATAAGTGATTACAAAAATCATCTAAGGTCATTTGGAGTTATTTCTCAAAATGCACACTTGCATTGCATTTGACTTGAACTTGAACAAGCTAGGGCTTGTGTAATTTTATCCTTTTCATGTACCTAAAGCCTGAAATCAATCTTGAATAAACATATTAGATACATAGGAATGGAGTGGTTAAGTCATTATCAAAATATGAGCAATGTATAACTCTCAAGTCAACAAGATGACTGGTATCCTTACTATCCCCTTGTATACATTTCTACTGAGAATTTGTTAATTTTAGGTGTTCTCATCCCTAATTAAACTTGCATTGCAATTATTTATTCAAATTACAAAAGAATTGAACGTCATATAAAACAGTGTCAGGATCTCTGTTGCAAATGAAAACAATCATAATTGGGAGTTGTTGGTTTCTGTAGAGTTTTGATATGAAAGTGAAAAAACCTATGGATGGTAATGAACACATTTTTTGTTCAAGACCATGACACAATTAGACCCCTCTTAACAATTTCTGGTGGAATATGCCTTTGTAGCTAGTTTCATGAGAAATGTTGTGACAACCTTTTATCTTGATGTATCCATCTATAAAGAAAGAAATCAAGAGTTATACTTTTTCCATATGGTATTGCTAAGTAACCAAAGCTTTCAGGCTCAACTCTGAGGTTGACCAAACAAAGCTTTCGGGTCATAGATAGGATTTTGAGTCTCGATATGACCGGCCAGTTGAACCACCACTTGGCATCTCTAGCCAGTTGGGTGGGACTGAAACCAATTTTTGGCCAAGATCCAACTTTGACCAGGTGACCCATCCATTCAACCACTGACCTGGTGACTTGACTAGCTTTTACTAGGTTTTTTTCCTCTCTAAATGGTCTTGTGGTGGATATCTTTGTAAAGTGGTACGGTGGGAAAGTCCCATGTATGTGTTTTCTCATTGATATAAAGACAAACCCTCTCCTATGAATAGGAATAGGAGACACAGGAAGCGGAAAAACCCTAATGGGAAAACACAATTGGGCTCATATACAAATATATACAACAACTTAATTAACTACATAACTAGACTCTCTAACACTCTGCGTCAAGTTGGAGTTTGGGAGAATCCCAAGTTAGCTTGCAAGTAGACAAGAAGACTAAAGAAAAAGAAGCAGAACAGTAAACAACATGTAGGTGTCACAGTCTTCATCTCAGTCGCTATTGTCATGAAATAGATAAGAGAGTGTTGGAACACAAGACCATAGAGTGTTGGTACACAAGAAGCAGTAGTCAACAAACATACAAAGCACATACAAGAAAAGAGTCAACATGCCCCTGGCACGAACAAGCTAGAGCACACTGGCATACACCAAGATAAAGTACATGTAGTGAGATAAAAGAATAGTGTGCGAAGTGGCAAGCAGATAAAGGAATCCAAGATCCAATGCAGATGAAAGTCCATCATGTATATGTAAAGTCACCAACAGATATCTTTAGCATCTCCATTCATAGAGTTTCCATCAGATTAGCAGGTGTCATCATCTAGACAGTGCCGAGTCACAATAGTAGCAGTGGTCGATGTCTATAGGGCATAGACAGAAAATCAATGTGCAACCAGAGCATGGACAACAAAGAGTGTAAAAGAGAAAGCAACAAATAGAATGTACTTACCATAGCACAAGTAGCAAGAACGACATATTTAAATAGAAAACTAATAGAAAAAGTGTAGATAAAGTAGCATCCAATGAACATAAAGCACATGTGAAGTAGATAACTCCAAAGCAACAGTCAAGGTAGTTGATGATGAATAAACTCCACAAACTCTTCACAAGGAAAAAAGAATAACAATAACAACAACACCATCCAAATAGATAGTTACAAAAACAAATTCCTCCTCTCTTTCTTCATCTCTCCTCCATCTCATCTCTTTCCTCTACTCGTCTTGCTCTATTCACCCCTCACCCTAAGCATAGAAAAAACTAAGAGTGGTTGGGGTGGAAAGTTAGAAATAATGAGTAAGGAAATGAATATATGTAGGCATATATGTGGGGGATGTCAATCAAGAACTCAATTCAATGTGAAACATGACCTGAATAGAATTGGAGCAAGAATGAGATCAGATTAGTCAAGAACAATGTATATGGGGGGTAATTTAAGCATTGAGGTCGGAAATATGTATGTAGGGATGCATGGGTGCTTAAAGAACAAAAGAAAAAAAAATGTTTGTATGGAAGATAAATGTTTTTGGTAAAATGGATAAAGATAGGGACACAGCATGTATAGGAGCCTCCTCCATGTTATAGAATAATCACTAGATGATGTTGCATGCCAAGATATAGTAACAATAACATGTGGCATGATATATTGGCGAAGCCACATGCCATATCAAGTGGTAGTCAGTGAAGTTAGCAAGTGACATGTCATGTTTAATAAGACACACAATGTGTGTTACAACAAAAGGCAGATGACATGCCATGTCTTGAAGTCGACACTCCATGTCTGGCCGCGGTAGCTGAAGCATGCTGAAAATAGGTGACACGCCGTGTCATGTAGATGAAACATTGGGTCATGTAGCAGAAGTCATTGTTGGACAAAAGTAGGAAACACATAGTGTCGTTGAGGCAATACATTGTGTCAATCAACAGATCTTGGGGCAGAGTCAGTGTAGATCGCGGGTGACACACTATGTCGTTGGATGATATGATGTGTTACATGACAGACTTTGCAACCGATGTTTCGAAAGAAATAGATCTTTGTCGACATGCCATGTTTACGATGGAGAAACAACAGGAAACCCCAAGACAAAAACAAAGGGGTGGAGAAATCCTTTCAGATCTCTACTACAGAAATATAGTGGTCAGTGATATATCCCTAATATCAACCGTAAAAGATCTTTTTTCCATGCTTTGGGATCATATTTGAATGTTGGTGGTGGCATGGATGATGACAACACTATAGATCCACAATGATGCACATGACAATGATGTAGTTTGTAGCGGTCTATAATGACGGTGTAGATGACAATAATAAATAGGGTAGTAGTGGCAGCTCCTTAAGCAAACAATAATGGAGGTGGCATGACAACCCTTGTAAATCTATTAGTAGCAACTTCAAGATGGATTTTTTACTTTGATGGAGATGAGTCCTAGAAGACGCATGGGTAGGAAATTCCCATGGGAAGCTAAGTAATTGTTAGGGGCACAACCACCCACATGTGAAGGCTTCTTTCCTTTGCTCTCTCTCTCAGAGTTGCGGGCAGTGCATGAAAACATGTTTTGATACCATGTAGAGAAATGGTATGATGGGGAAAGTCCCATGTGTGTGTTTCTCATTGATAGAAGGGCATACTATCTCCTGGGGCTGTAAATGGAAACACAAAATCAACACATTCGGTCCAGATTGGACTCCAAATTTTAGAAAAGATTCGATACCCATCGAATTCAGATTGAATTTTGGATATCAAGTTTCAGATCCAAAATTTTTGAATCAGGTATTGGAATTTGTTGTATCCATTTTGAAAAATCCTAATTTGACAAATACGTACTATATTATCTAATATATTATTTATATATACAAATATGAAAATATAGACATTTGATCATATATATATATATATATATTTAATGTAATATTATTATTTTTTACATATATTTATTAACATTAAATGTATGATTTTTAGCTTGGGATCGGATATTTATCCAAATTTGGATACTATCCATTTGGATCACATTAACATGTTATCATATGATATCTATCGGATAACACATTAGATATTGGATTGAATTTATTATTCCGAATTCAGGTATCAATATAGTAATATCCACTCCATATTTAATCCGTTTGCAGGTCTACATCTCCTATAAACATGAGGAGATATATGGAAGTGAACAAATCGTAATGAGCCAGAACACAATTGGGCTCATATAAAAATAGATCCAACAACTTCATTAACTACATAACTAGACTTTCTAACAATATAAATACCCTTCCGGGCAACTTAATTACTTTCAAAAAATAATGGAGATAATGCCTATGAAATGTGATGTGTTTGGATTTTACTAAAGCCATAACTACCTTAAAATCACAACTTTATTATCTATATATTACATTTATAATAATGTATGATGCTATACAATTCACATTTTAATAATGTACATGATTGAATTTCGATTCCAAATGCCTATACCAATTAGAGTATGAACTAAAATTTATGTCTTGATGTATTTGTTGTACATGTTTCCTCTAAGTTCTTTACTACGATTGACTAATGAGTTTTTATTTTTTTGGAAATCATAATGGGTAATAATTGATCAAATATTAATAATAAATATACAATTTTATGAAGGTCGTGTTGTCTAAAGTGTATGTATTCAAAGAGCACGTTGAAATGTGCATTTTGAACCTCATGTTTTTTACTTTTTGATAATGTTGATGCAATGTGATACAAGTTGTAGTGACTTAGAAGTGAAATTTGAATCCAAATCATCAAATATCGTTCTGTGCAAGTATGGATGCATCTAGCTTGGATAGAGGTCTTGGATGTTTCATATTCTCTTTCTTTTATATGAGGCGACTCATGCTCTTCAAGTGACTTTGGACCTTCTTTTCTCATTTGAATTGCACACATGGAGGAGACTTCAAATCTTCTCAAAGTTCTTTGATGAACTCTATATCTAAAAATTATCATTTTACACATCATCTAATAGTGGAAGAAACTTGCCTCATAGACTAACCAATATTGTCCATTTCAAAATTTAGATTGCTTGGATTTCTTTAAATGCAATATTCAAGGCAAAAGAAGGGAATAATGACTATTTTAAGTTGATATCACTCCATTAATTGATGTGTTTTCCTTTCTAATTCTTTTCTAAGGAATTACAATGCTATTTATATCAACATTGAGTGTATGCTTCATATCTACACCTTTTTAATGTTCAAATGTCTTTTCCCCATGTATCACATTTTAATTTGTTTTCTTCAATATCTATTATTGTATTTGTTTTTTTCTATATCTAAGACAGATAGCACTTTTATAGCTAGAAGCATTCAAACTTGAAGAAATGTGATAAGGGATTTTATTTTTCACATAACCCTCTCAATCAACATATCAAGATCCATATACATTGAATAGATTCTTGTTAACGTTGTACTCTTGGATATATCCTATCCATATATATATGTATAGCAAAAATGTAGGACTATGTACACAACAAGATAGTTCTAAAACACCTTGATGTAATGAGGGTTATAAAAGGTTTATATAGGTTTATGAGACTTAAAAACAAGATAAACAAGCTTCCTTAGTCGAGATTCTTCACTTAGGAACATTAAAAACATAGAACTTTTCATGTCGCTTCCCTCAAGCTATGCAACATGAAATGAGTTTGTGAAAGTATTGGGCCAAAGCGATACCCTATTGGAGGAGGTTACCCTTTATTATATAGGAAGATAATATTTACATGATAAACCCAATAAAGAAAGGAAATAAGAAAATACTACATGAATAACTTTATTTCCTAACACACCCCCTCAAACTGGAGTGTACATATTTTGCATTCACAACATGGAACTCATATGGCCAAAAGTTGAAGGTATAATGGGCTTGGTGAAGATATCTGCAACTTGTTGTCCAATGCAAACATGAGGAGTCTGAATCTTCTTGGAGAGCATTAGATCTCAAATAAAGTGGCAATCCACCTCAATGTGCTTTGTCCGCTCATGGAACACAAGATTGCTAGCAATGTGAATGGCTTCACAATTATCACACAAGAGAGAGATTGGAGTTTCAATAGACACTCCCATTTTGGACAATATGTACATAACCCATTGTAGTTCACAACAAGCTCATTCCATTTCTCGATATTTAGCCTTTGTGCTGGACCGTGCTATCACATTTTGTTTCTTGCTCCTCCATGTCACTAAATGTGCCCAAGGAACACACAATACCCTGAGGTAGACCATCTATCTCCAACATCACTTGCCCAGTTACCATCATTATATCTAGTAAGCTTCAAGGGTGTGTGTGTGATATCTTTCCTTATGAAGTAAGTGAGACCCTTCACTGATGATCCTTTAACATAAAGTAGAATCTAGGTGACTTCCATCATGTGTGACATCTTGGGCACACTAATAAACTGTCTAACAACTCCCATAACATATGAGATATCAGGACAAGTAACTTCCAAGTAAATTAGTTTCCCTACAAGCCTTCTATACTTTGTTGGATTAGAAAAATCACCATCATCTAAAATAGATGCCTTGGTATGATAATCCATAAGTGTGGAGACTAGTTGGCAATGTGTCATACCTATCTCTGCAAGAAGATCAAAAACATATTTTTATGGAGAAAGATTTGTGCCTTCCTTGAAACTTAGAACCTATATTTCAAGGAAATAACAAAGATTGTCCATGTCTTTTGTCTGAAATTGCATTTGTAGCCACCTAGGAAGCACGAATACATGAAACAACATGGGCACAAACACAGACATGAACACGGGACACGACAACTTTCAAAAATATAGGATACAGATATGGCGTTGGACACATCATACACACATTTACATACATACATCATACACACATATATATACATAATATATTTATGTATAAGTATAAATATAGTTGTGTACATTTATAGACACATATATACATCTACATATACATGTACATAACATGGAACTAATACATATAATATGCATCTATCCAAATGTATAAAGATTGATAACATGAGATTTGAAGAAAAACTTAAAAGAAATATAAATCAAACTCAAAATTCACTTACAATATGAATGTAAACTTTATAAGAAAGAACTAGTATGTTTCCATCATGAGATAATAAATGATCAATGTAGATTAATCTAGAATACATTTCCAATATGAAATCAATTAAGTATGAATGAAGAGTGATGAATATAATGAATTTGTATGTCAAATTCCTAGAACACTTGTTCTATAATGATGAATATATCTATAAGTATGATGTATAATAGATAAATATATAATAATCATTAGGAAAAGGATGGGATGGAGACATATGGTACTGTGTTGGAATAAGAAGAGGGAGAGAGTAGATATACAATGATAAACTTATCAAGGAGGGGAAAGGAAATTGATTTTTCATGGTAAACTTATCACGGAGGGAACTTGGAACTTAGAGTCTGATGTTAACACTATGGCATAACATGAGCAACTGCATACCAAAAATTACGAAAGAGGTTTTAGGGGAGTCCAAAGGTTGTGGGCCTTCACAGAAAGAAACTTGGTGGTGGAATGATGAAGTATAGAAGGCTATTAAACTAAAAAAGGTGATCTCTAGGATCTTGCCCAAATTCGGAGATGATGCAACTTTCTAGAGATACAAGAAAGATAAAGAAAGAAGCTAAAAATGTTGTTAAGGAGGAAATCTCTACATATTTTGATGATATTTACAATAAGCTAGGCACGAGAAGGGGAAAACGATATATATAGGAGGGCTTGAATATGAAAAAGAAAGGAAGATACTTGAGTCAAGTAAAATGCATTAAGAATGGAGATGGCAGAGTGTTGGTGAAGGATGATGATATCAAAAATGAATAGAGAAATTACTGTCATAAGCTTTTCAATGGAGATACCATAAATAATGTTAGAGACTCATGTGACATGAATACAAGAGATATCATTTACACGCTACGAGTTTCACTATTTGAGGTCAAGAATGCTTTGAAAAAGATGAAAATGAGAAAGGCATGCAGACAAGGCAATATTCCCATTGATGTATGGAAGAGTATAGGGGATGAAGGAGTTATGTGGTTAACCAAGATCTTTAACAAGATCATGAAGATCAAGAAGATGACAAATGAGTGGTGAAATAGTACTATAGTCCCCATCTACAAGAACATAGGTGATGTTTAGATCCCCACAAACTATAGAGGTATCAAGTTGACGAGTCACATAATGAAGCTTTGGGAGAGGATTATTGAGCAGAGGATAAGATCTATAACACATAAACCAATTTGGTTTCATGCCTAGAATATCAATAACATATGCTATTTTTTTTTGAGAAGGAGGCCTATGGATAAGTATAGAGAAATCAAAAGAGATCTTCATATGGTTTTTATTGATTTGGAAAAGGCTTATGATTGAATACCTATAGAAGTGTTGTGGATGGTTTTGAAAGAAAAAGGGTGTGACAATCCAATACATTGACTTGATCAAAGACATGCATGATAGCTATACTGCAAGTATGAATTTGTTTAGAGTGAGTTCGTCATTTTTTTGTTATATTTTGAGGGTGAATTTGTTTTGGGATGATGGGATATTACCCGAGTTATAAGTGCGGGAGCTGTAATTTTTGCTGTGATTTAGCCCACAAGAGGGGTGTGGGATGAATAAAAGTGACCCCTGGCTTAACTAAAAAAAAATACTGCAAGTATGAAGACTACTGAAGGAGAGACACCAACATTTCCCATCATAGTTGGGGTACATCAAGAATCCACACTTAGCCCATATCTATTTGTTCTTGTTATGGATGAGTTGACAAACAATGTTCAGTTAGATATTCCTTAGTGTATGTCATTTGCTGATGATATTGTATTGATTGACAAAACTAAAGATGGATTGAATGATAAAATTGAACTTTGGAGAAAGACATTGGAATGAAATGGATTTATGATTAATAGAAGAAAAATTGAGCATATGCATTACAATTTTAGACAAGCTCACAGTGTGAATGGTGGAACCAAGTTGGACGGAGTAAATATACCAAAATGTGAAATTTGGTTACTTGGGTTTTATTATTCAAATAGATGGGGATATCCAACATGATGTTTGTCACAAGATCATTGTAGGATGGTTTAAATAGAGGGGTGCAACTAGAGTATTATGTGATCGGAAGATATGCCTCATATTAAAAAACAAGTTTTATAGAACAACTATACAACCACCCATTCTCTATAGTAGTGAATGTTGGATAGTGAAGAAATAAGGTCTCAACAAGATAAGCATGGTTGAAATGCGTATTATGATATGAATGTGTGGGAAGACTAGAAAGACCACTTGTGAAATGACTATATCAGGAATAAAGTGGGGGTGGCGAGCATTGAGGACAAGTTGCGCGAGGGCTGACTGAGATGGTATGGACATGTGCAACACAGACCGACTAATGTACCTATATGAAGTAATGCTATTGAGTCAAGCACAATTAATAGAAAAAGAGGAAGGGCTAAATTAACATGGAAAGAACTTATGACCCATGATAGAGCTGAATGGAAATGAAGCATCCATGTACCCGGCCCCAACATAGTTGGGATTGAGGCTTAGATGATGTTGATGATGAGAGAGAATATATACAATTTATATTTCTTTTATGTAGGGAATTAGTTTGGGCATGTCATGTCCATGACGTGTGTAAGTCGTGTCTAAGCTGTCCACCACAGTGTGCATGTTGTGTTCAGGATTTCAAAAAAAAGTGGACACTTTTGAGCCGTGCCTACCACGTGTCCACCTATGTCCACACCATGTTTGTGCCCGACACGTGTTCAGGATGACCATGGCTTCCCCGAGGAAGTGTCTGTACTTCCTAGGTATCCACTCTTCAAGATGTGAAATACTAGTAAGATTATCACTTGTGATGGCAAAATGTCCACATATATATCCATAATAATAGAGCCACAAGAGGATTTACTCACAAATAAAGAGTGATTAATAGAAGACTGACTGAAATAAAACTATATAATTGCAACATTAAATTTAGCAAACCAAGTAGGTGGTGATTTCTTCAGGCCATATAAGGATTTCTTCAGTTTGCACATTTTCACATCGCCCTGAGCAACATACCTAGTAGGTTGCTACTAATACACCTATTTAAGAAGATAACCATGAAGAAATGTGTTTTTCACTTCCATCTAGAGAAGATGCCAATAATAATGAGTAGCAACAAAAATAAGGATTCATATAGAATTGAGTTGAACAACACGAGAAAAAGTCTCGAACAAGTCCACCCCATGTGTCTAAGTGTACCGTTTTTCCACCGATCGTACCTTCAAGTGGTTAATAGATCCATCCGGTTTCTATTTAACAATATACACCCAATGACAACCTACAATAGGCTTTCCAAGAGGAAGATCCACCAAGTCCGAGGTGGTGTTATTGTAGAGAGATTCCATCTCACTATCCAAGGCTTGTACCCATCTGTCATGTCGGGATGTTTCCACATTTGGGTGAGGAACAAATGTAGAATCTAACTAAGAAACCAATATGCACACAACTGGTGACAAATGGGATAAGAAACAAACACTAGAGGTCGGATTTCATTTTTGCAAGACCGAACACCTTTAGAGCCGCAACTGAAAGGTGTAAGTTTGAAACAGAAGCATCATTTCTCTCAACATGAAAAGTACCTCAAGAGTATCCAACAATAATGAGTCAAATCTTTTGGACTGATGTTGCTTCATCTTTTGGGTGATGTCCTACTCGCCTAGTGTAAACCAGTGTAAAAGGTTGAACATGTAGAGGTGGTGGTGGTGGTGGTATAATAGAAGTGTTATCTGTTACACTCTCATTACACAACACATGGAGTGGTGGAACTCACTCTCTATCATTCTGATGTGGCTTTTGAATGCACTAACAAATTCACTCGGGGTTTATATCCCCGAGCTTTTACCAAAACCAAGTGCAACAATACCACCCGCAAGCGGACGGATCTTATCGCAGTATAGTTTAGGATCGAACCCAAAGGACAACGTTTTTAAGAATCCTTGTCAGTTAGATCTAGCTCAAGTAAAACTAATATTTAGAACAATAGGTTGATTTTGGTTTGATTAAACTAATTGCAAGAAAGTAAACGTGGAATAAAAGATGGGTTTAGATTAATGATACGAAATCGCTGGGATGGTACCGGGTTTGACCACCGCTACACACACAATCATACTCTCTCGCGAACAATCCAGGCACGAAATAACACTCCAAGTAGAGCTGCTGCAGAACCCCCCTTACGGGCGTCAGGTCCGCGTAAGCGTCACCATAGGCAGCCGATTTCTCATCGCCATCCGGATCATACGTCTTACGGCTCTGAAGATACAGAAATCCACGGAAGCTGTGAACCCCCCTTTCGGGCGTTAGGCGCACAGAAGTGTCACCGAAGGTTAGGCAGACCGTCCCCTCGCGGATCATACACTTACGACCTCGATGAAATCCCATCCTATTTCTAATCAGGGAGTCAACCGCGCAAACCGTAAAGCAAACAAGCGACTATTGTACGTGTAAACATCGACGAAAAGCACGAAGATACAAAATCCAACTAAGGCTGTGAACCCCCCTTACGGGCGTCAGGCGCACACAAGTGTCACCGAAGGTTAGGCGGACCGTCCCCTCGCGGATCCTACACCTACTACCTCAAGGAATCCTATCGGAAGTTCTCGTCAAGGAGTCTAACATGCTAAACGACATTCATACCTATGCATTGAAGTTCTCGCAACATAGGGAGCACAAAGATGGAAACACGCACATAACCAACTCACAAGCTTAACGATAAACGACAAAATGAAGAGTTATATACATTGCCATGGAAAGTTTAACAAGAGAACATGGTTTGCATGGGCAGCGGGGCTAGTCCCCGCACCCCAGCGAAAGAGGACTACTCGCTCATGATGCGAGGTACAAGAAAGATAGAAGAAGAAGATAGATCCGCCATGAGCTCGGTGCAGAAGGTGGACGCAGCCCGGTGAAGAAGATGCGCTCTTTGCTCCGTCTTCTTCTCCTTCTTAGCCTCCTTGGACGCAACACCAGCTGTAGGTGGAGTGGAACTTGATCGGGATGGTGCTCTGGCAGCCTTTCGGCGTCCGGAACCGATGCCTCAAATGGGGACCCTGGGGGTCTATTTATAGTTTTAGATCTGACGCCAAACGGTCTGGGGACCGTTTGGGCGCCAAACGGTCTTGAGACCGTTTGGGCGCCAAACGGTCTTGAGACCGTTTGGGCGCCAAACGGTATCGACACCGTTTGGGCACCAAACGGTCTTGAGACCGTTTGGGCATCAAACGGTTTGGAGGTCGTTTGAGCGCCAAACGGTCTTGCTTTGATCAGTCTGGCTTTGGTGTGGTCGCGCGGCTTTAGTTCTTCAAACGATCCTTGTGCTTGCATCGAACGGTCTTGGGACCGCGCGAGACCAAACGGTCTTGGGACCGCATGGGACCAAACGGTCTTGGGACCGCATGGGACCAAACGGTCTTGAGACCGCATGGGACCAAACGGTCTTGAGACCGCATGGGACCAAACGGTCTTGGGACCGCATGGGACCAAACGGTCTTGAGACCGCATGGGACCAAACGGTCTTGGGACCGCATGGGACCAAACGGTCTTGAGACCGCATGGGACCAAACGGTCTTGGGACCGCATGGGACCAAACGGTCTTGGGACCGCATGGGACCAAACGGTCTTGAGACCGCATGGGACCAAACGGTCTTGAGACCGCATGGGACCAAACGGTCTTGGGACCGCATGGGACCAAACGGTCTTGAGACCGCATGGGACCAAACGGTCTTGGGACCGCATGGTACCAAACGGTCTTGGGACCGCGTGGGACCAAACGGTCTTGAGACCGCATTGGACCAAACGGTCTTGGGACCGCATGGGACCAAACGGTCTTGGGACCGCGTGGGACCAAACGGTCTTGAGACCGCATGGGACCAAACGGTCTTGAGACCGCATGGACTTCTTGGGCAACTGGTTTCGTCTTGTTTCTTTGTGTATTCCAGCAAACGATCTTGAGACCGCATGGATCCAAACGATCTTGAGACCGTTTGCATGGAGTTGCCTGCTGTACCTGCATAAAATGAAAGATATTTAGTTAAAACCTTGATTATTGAATTACTTAGTAGTTTTGTGCATTATGATTCATATTAGGGTGAAAAGATGTGGAAAAGATATTAAATTGTTCCAAAAAGGTAATTGAAAATTATGATGAGTATGCACTCATCAAAACACCCCGAACTTAAATCGTTGCTCGTCCTCGAGTAACATAAAATTTGAAACTGTTGCCTAATGAAATACTTTCGATCCATGTGATTTCTTCATCTTCACATCACAAGTGTTTTCTTTCTGCTCAGTATGAATGAGTACCTCAACTTCCTGGGACCACTAAACACGTCTTTCCATAGCTTCGTTCCTGAGTTCGTTTCCCAACAACGCTTCCTCCCCGCCTTTTCTAACACCAAGCATGTCAAAGAGTGTCGTAGGAGTTCTGAGATACCCGCAGAATCAACAAGTATGCATTTGATCTGACACTGGTATTGTTAAGGATGGTAGGGCATGTATTGTGCCCTTAGGTAGAAAAATGAGTGAAAGGTGGTATGAAAGGAAGAAGAAAATCTCTCCTCTATTCGACTCGAGATTTTTATTTGTTTTGCAATTTCATTTATTGCATATATTTTTTTTTTTGTGTGCGCTATGGCATCTTTTGTTGCAGATCTCTCCTCTATTCGACTCGAGATTGCATTTATTTTGTGTGCACTTTGGCATCTTTTTATTGCAGATCTCTCCTCTATTCGACTCGAGATTGCATTTTTGGTGGTACGCCCCTACTTATTGGAAGGGGTATGGAAGAAGCGGATATGGGGAAAGTGGCGTGCCACCCCGAACTTAGGGATTTGGCACAAGTTTGGCTATTTTGGTGGTATTTATGGATGGAGGGATACGAAGATGATAGAAGAAGTGTAGAAGAGAGTTCAGATCAGGATGCAACTTGATTTACAATTCAAAATCGGGTTATTCTCTTTGTCATACTCTGCTCAAATAATGACTTGGTGCGGATCCGGTGGGGTTTCTGAGCCATTGTTCCATTAGTCAGTTAGGAAGCGCAACGTGTTTGATCCCTATCAGTTTGACAGATACTTGTCATTATGTAAAAAGGATTATGATGTTAGGAATCATAAGTTTCACAGGATGATTTCAGGCAAGTTTCAAAAGTCAGTCCTCTTGGGGATTTGTTTCGAATAAGGAGGATGTTATGATAGAAGATGCATAGCAAACAGTTAGTTACATTTTTATCAATAAAAGACAAAATTCCATCAAGTATCTGTTCACAATTTTGAAAATTTTTATGATAGAGACATATTGAGTATAAAAGAGGGTGTGTATGTGGAAGTGGAATACGTACCACCCACCCTCCACCCCGAACTTAGTGATTTGCTCGTCCTCGAGGAAACCCTAAATTCAAGATGGAGGGGAAAGGAAACACCAGGTATGACTGCCGAGAATAAATTCGTTGTGATCAGCACCAATCCGATCTCGTATCCTGAAAGAAAACTATCCATAAGGCAAATTTTATTTAAGGAAAATTAACTATAAAACAAAATTGGGAAAAGAAAGGTAAAACAGATTTATTGGTCGGGTTGCCTCCCGACAAGCGCCTTTGTTTTATGTCGATGGCTCGACAGAGTCCTTCGTCGTCATGTGGGATCCTTAGGATCGGTGAGTTCCAGCGTTGATTTGGTGCCTATGTCTGTTGTGGTGAAATATCTCTTCAGGCGGTGGCCATTGGTTATGAATTCACCCGACTCTGCACTCCATAAAGAGAAAGTGCCTTGAGGAGAGATGCTTTTGACAATGTACAGTCCAGACCAGCGTGAGCGAAGTTTTCCTGGGAATATCCTTAATCTTGAGTTAAAAACCAGAACTTGGTCTCCCACTTGAATGTCTTTTCTTTTCAGATGTCCATCGTGCCAAAGTTTTGTATGTTCCTTGTAGATTCGAGCATTTTCATAGGCCGTCATTCTAAGTTCATCCAGCTCGTTGAGTTGCAGAATCCTGGCTTGCCCTGCTTCCTTCATATCGAAATTTAATTGTTTAATTGCCCACCATGCCTTATGTTCTACTTCGACCGGAAGGTGACAAGCTTTTCCATATATCAAACGAAAAGGAGTAGTACCAAGGGGAGTTTTATAAGCAGTGCGATAAGCCCATAGGGCATCGTTGATTTTTGTCGCCCAATCTTTTCGATTACGCCCAACGGTTTTCTCAAGGATAGCCTTTAGTTGTCGATTAGAGACTTCTACCTGTCCACTGGTCTGTGGATGGTAAGGAGAAGCTACCTTGTGTGAGACGCCATATTTTTTTAATAGAGCTTCGAAGCTTCTTTCGATGAAATGGGAGCCTCCATCAGAAATCATGGTTCTCGGCACTCCGAACCGTGGGAAGATAATATCTTTGAATAGTTTGATGACTGGTTTCGAATCACAAGTGACGGTTGGTATAGCTTCAACCCATTTGGAGACGTAGTCCACCGCCACAAGGATGTAAGAGAATCCATTAGAAGATGGGAATGGCCCCATATAGTCTACTCCCCAGACGTCAAATATCTCTACTTCTTGCCATAGATTCAGTGGCATTTCATCTCTCTTGGTTATATTGCCAGCTCTTTGACACTTATCACATGATATGACAAAATCATAACAGTCCTTGGATAAAGTTGGCCAGAAAAATCCACATTGCAAAACTTTTAAGGCAGTCTTTTTAGAGCTCATATGCCCACCCACGGGTCCTGAGTGGCATTGTTCCAAAATGGAATGGGCTTCTTCTTTGGCGACGCAACGTCTATACAATCCATCCGCGTAGAGTTTGAAGAGATATGGTTCATCCCAATAGTAATGCTTCACATCATGCATCAATTTCTTCAGACCGTTCCCTGTGTATTGAGGATGGATGACTCCGGCGGCAAGGTAGTTTACTAAGTCTGAATACCATGGTTCAGATTCTGAGACTCTCATAAGTTGATCGTCTGGTAGAGAGTCGTTTATCGGAATTCCTTCAGCATCCAGAGTGTGGATGCGACTCAGGTGATCTGCTACGACATTCTCCGTTCCTTTCTTATCTCGTATTTCTAGGTCAAATTCTTGTAGAAGGAGTATCCATCTGATCAGCCTTGGCTTAGCATCCTTCTTTGCCATAAGGTAACATATGGCAGCATGGTCTGTGTAAACGATTACCTTTGAACCAGTAAGGTAGGATCTGAATTTATCGAAGGCATAGATGACTGCCAAAAGTTCCTTTTCAGTAGTGGCATAGTTCCTTTGAGCTTCGTCGAGGGTTTTCGATGCATAATAGATAACATAATGTTTCTTCTCAATGCATTGTCCTAAGACTGCACCCACTGCGTAGTCACTGGCATCACACATAATTTCAAAGGGGTGCTCCCAATTTGGAGCTCTAATAATGGGGGTAGTCGTAAGGGCTTTCTTCAGCGTATCGAAACTTTTGATGCATTCCTTATTGAAATTGAAATTAGCATCTTTGAGAAGTAAATTGGTCATCGGCTTTGTTATCTTAGAAAAATCATGTATAAACCTTCTATAGAATCCAGCGTGACCGAGAAAAGCACGAACTTCTTTCACATTTGTGGGTATTGCCAATTTAGATATGACTTCTATCTTGGCTTTATCAACTTCAATTCCTTTGTTGCTAACCTTGTGGCCCAAAACTATGCCTTCCTTTACCATAAAGTGGCATTTCTCCCAATTTAGCACCAGATGTGCTTCTTCACAGCGTTTGAGTACCATGGAGAGGTGCTTAAGACAAGAATCAAAGGAGTCACCATATACAGAAAAGTCGTCCATGAAAACCTCCATAACTGTTTCAGTAAGCCCTGCAAAAATGGCAGTCATGCAACGTTGAAAAGTTGCAGGGGCATTACACAAGCCAAATGGCATCCTTTTAAAAGCATATGTCCCGAAGGGACAGGTGAAAGTTGTTTTCTCTTGATCATCTGGATGTATGGGGATCTGATAGAATCCAGAGTAACCGTCCAGGTAACAGAAGTATTCTTGGTGAGCCAATCTTTCCAAAACCTGATCGAGGAAGGGCATAGGAAAATGATCCTTCCGAGTGGCCTTGTTTAATTTTCTATAATCAATACACATCCTCCACCCAGTCACTGTTCGGGTGGGGATGAGCTCATTGTTTTCATTTCTTGTGACAGTGGTACCTCCTTTCTTGGGTACAACATGAACTGGGCTCACCCATGGTGAGTCCGATATCGGGTATATTATTCCAGCTGTAAGGAGTTTGATGATCTCACGACGGACCACTTCCTTCATATTCGGGTTTAATTTTCGTTGATGCTCGATTGTTGGCTTATGGTCTTCCATCATGGGAATTCTGTGCATGCACAAAGCTTGACTGACCCCTGTGAGGTCACTCATTCTGTAGCCTATGGCTTTCTTGCTATCCTTTAATATTTCCAGAAGTTGCTCTTCTTGTTTGGTTGTTAAACCAGAGTTTATAATGACAGGACAAACTTTGAGATTGTCTAAAAACATATACTTCAGCCCTTCAGGTAGGGGCTTCATTTCAGGAGGTTCTGGTTTTTTATTGATTTCTTCTGGGGTTTCAGTAACCTTTAATTCCTCATAGGTAGCTTCATGATTCTCCTCATCAGAGTCGGGAGGTTTGGCGCAATCCTTATCTTGTTGGTCAGTAGGTTCATCATTAAAAAGGTCATATAGAGAAGTTTCCAAAGGATCGCATGACTCGTGATATTCTTGAGTAAGTTGTGACATCTGCTCAACACAATCTATCAGATAGACTTCCTCCTGTATACTTGGTCTTCTCATGCTTTCAAAGACCTTGAATTCCAGAGTTTCTTTTCCTAACCTGAGCAGTAAGGTTCCGGCTTCAACATCGATAAGAGCTCTAGCAGTAGCGAGAAATGGACGACCGAAGATAATAGGGTATTTGGTGTCTTCTTTTATGTCCATGATAACAAAATCACATGGGACATATGCGTCCTTTCCTACCTTGACCGGGATGTCTTCGAGAATTCCTAGCGGTCTTTTTACTGAATTGTCCGCAAGTTGGATTTTCATAGCAGTTGGAAGCAATTCTTCGAATCCTAATCTCTTGCATAGACTCAGCGGCATAATAGAAATACTTGCGCCAAGATCTGCCAATCCTTTCTTACATGATGAATCACCAATGTGGCATGAGATTCCGAAGGATCCTGGATCTTTTTGTTTCTTCGGCATCTTGCTTAATATGATATCTGATGTAGTTGCAGCCAATTTCACAGTTTCACACTCTTCCGTGATGTACTTCTTGGTGAGAAGCGACTTTAGATATTTGGTCCAGGCTGGTATCTCATTAAGAGCATCCAAGAATGGTATATCAACATGGAGCTTCTTCATAGCTTCTTTGAATTTGATGAATCTAGTATCAAACTTGGTTTCCCTCAGACGGGATGGGAAAGGGACACGAGGCTTATATACAGGAATTTCTGGTTCAGGAGTCTCTACTTCTTCATTGGTAGGTTTCTCAGAAATCCCCTTATCATTATTTCTCTCCTTCGGTTGCGGTTCTGATGTTGTTGAGTTTTGATCAGTCAAGGGTTCATTCTCCTCAGGGATATCCATAGTTGTTTTCGCTGGTGGATCCGAATAACTTTTCCCTGATCTTGTGGCGATAACCTTCAGCTGCTCCGGATGTTTCGGATTGTTCTCAGGTTGTCCAGCGAAGATCCCAGCTTGTGGCTTAATACTAGCAGCAAGTTGAGCTAGTTGAGTTTCAATAGCCTTCTGCTGGGCTTGTTGATTGGCTATCATCGTTTGTTGTGTTTGCAATAACTTCTCGATGGTAGATAGCTTGTCATCAGAAGGGATAGGTCCTGTTTGACCCTATTGTTGGTTCAAGTTTTGATACTGAGAGTTGTTCTGATAATTGTTATAGTTTCTGTTCTGAAAGTTTCCCTTGAAGTTTCCTTGATTCCCAAAGTTCTGTTGCTGATTAAACTGATACCCAGATGGGCCTCTTGGTTGATTATTTGGAACAAATTGATGTGAGTTCATAGCTCCTGAAGGATTTCCGTACTGGAAGCCTGGGTGATTCCTATTTTGATTTGGATTGTAAAAGTTCTGCCCAGGGTTGGTGTTAATAGCATTAAGATTTTCCATCTGGCAACTATCTCCTTGTCCACAGGCATTGCTTAAAACAACATCATAGAGAACATTGCATGATAGTGTTGAATGGTCAGTGCCTTTGCACGCTTCACAAAACAAAGAAGTGGACTTGACTTGTTCTGGTTGCCTAGTTGGAGAATGTCCTCTTCCAATTGCAGCAAGGGATGATTCTATGTGATCTTGCTTTGCGACCAAGACTTTCAAAGTTTCAGCTATAGATTTGTATTCTGGGATAGCATCAGCCATAGCTACCTTTAGGACTCCTTTACCAACAGATCTACCCCAGTTGGCTTGGTTTTCTGCTCCCAGGGTGACAACTCTCCATGCACTGTCGTAACTTTGCCGCATGAAGTTCCCTCCGGACGAGGAATCAAGGAACATCTTAACATCATCTTCCACACCCCTATAGAATATCTCGATCAGCTGGTTCTTAGGAATTCCATGGTGTGGGCATTTTCGTAGGAGCTCCTTGTACCTATCCCAAGCTTCGGAAAGAGTTTCACCTGGGACTTGAGTGAAATTTGTGATTCGTCCCCTGATTTCGTATGTAAGAGATGGGGGGTAGAATTTTTCCAGAAAGGCGTTTTGAAGCTGCTCCCAGGTGGTGATGGGTACATCACTCTGCAGTGAGTTGTACCAACTAATGGATTTGTCAGCCAGAGAGTACTTGAAGAGACGGAGTCGAATAGCATCATCAGAGACTCCATTTTGCTTCGTCATGGCACACAGGTCAATGAATCTGAGAAGATGACCTTGGCTGTCTTCAGCTTGTTTACCGTAGAATGGGTTGTTCTGAAGCAAGGTTATCCAATGTGCTCTAATCTCAAAGTTGGCAGCTTCGATGGGAGGAGGCTGCACCGGATGATATACATTTGCGGCCTTTGGGATAGAGAACTCTCTAAGATCCTTCTGAAGTTCCGCTGCCTGCGCTGCTGCTTGTGCTGCTAAGATCTCCTGTTGAACCGCAGCTCTAGCTTCTTGCATGAACCTCTCTCTCTGCGCATTGATGGCTTGAGCTACCCTACGGGCTACTTCTTCTTCTTGCGCCATTCTGGCTTGATTCTCTCGGATCTGACGATGGAAGGTTCTATCGATCTCGGGATCAAAGCTCGCAGTCAGTCCGAGACTATCCGAACGGTGCATACACTAATCGTCAAGAGCACCTGAAACTTAAAAAGGTTTGAAAGTGAGATCCTTGGAGTAGAATAAAGATCAAGTAGATAAGCGATAGTTTCAAAAAGAAAAAAAAAACAAAATCCTAGATTAGTCTTAAAAGAACTTGATTTGACTGATTGATTCCGTTGTCCCCGGCAACGGCACCAGAATTTGATGTGGCTTTTGAATGCACTAACAAATTCACTCGGGGTTTATATCCCCGAGCTTTTACCAAAACCAAGTGCAACAATACCACCCGCAAGCGGACGGATCTTATCGCAGTATAGTTTAGGATCGAACCCAAAGGACAACGTTTTTAAGAATCCTTGTCAGTTAGATCTAGCTCAAGTAAAACTAATATTTAGAACAATAGGTTGATTTTGGTTTGATTAAACTAATTGCAAGAAAGTAAACGTGGAATAAAAGATGGGTTTAGATTAATGATACGAAATCGCTGGGATGGTACCAGGTTTGACCACCGCTACACACACAATCATACTCTCTCGCGAACAATCCAGGCACGAAATAACACTCCAAGTAGAGCTGCTGCAGAACCCCCCTTACGGGCGTCAGGTCCGCGTAAGCGTCACCATAGGCAGCCGATTTCTCATCGCCATCCGGATCATACGTCTTACGGCTCTGAAGATACAGAAATCCACGGAAGCTGTGAACCCCCCTTTCGGGCGTTAGGCGCACAGAAGTGTCACCGAAGGTTAGGCAGACCGTCCCCTCGCGGATCATACACTTACGACCTCGATGAAATCCCATCCTATTTCTAATCAGGGAGTCAACCGCGCAAACCGCAAAGCAAACAAGCGACTATTGTACGTGTAAACATCGACGAAAAGCACGAAGATACAAAATCCAACTAAGGCTGTGAACCCCCCTTACGGGCGTCAGGTGCACACAAGTGTCACCGAAGGTTAGGCGGACCGTCCCCTCGCGGATCCTACACCTACTACCTCAAGGAATCCTATCGGAAGTTCTCGTTAAGGAGTCTAACATGCTAAACGACATTCATACCTATGCATTGAAGTTCTCGCAACATAGGGAGCACAAAGATGGAAACACGCACATAACCAACTCACAAGCTTAACGATAAACGACAAAATGAAGAGTTATATACATTGCCATGGAAAGTTTAACAAGAGAACATGGTTTGCATGGGCAGCGGGGCTAGTCCCCGCACCCCAGCGAAAGAGGACTACTCGCTCATGATGCGAGGTACAAGAAAGATAGAAGAAGAAGATAGATCCGCCATGAGCTCGGTGCAGAAGGTGGACGCAGCCCGGTGAAGAAGATGCGCTCTTTGCTCCGTCTTCTTCTCCTTCTTAGCCTCCTTGGACGCAACACCAGCTGTAGGTGGAGTGGAACTTGATCGGGATGGTGCTCTGGCAGCCTTTCGGCGTCCGGAACCGATGCCTCAAATGGGGACCCTGGGGGTCTATTTATAGTTTTAGATCTGACGCCAAACGGTCTGGGGACCGTTTGGGCGCCAAACGGTCTTGAGACCGTTTGGGCGCCAAACGGTCTCGAGACCGTTTGGGCACCAAACGGTCTTGAGACCGTTTGGGCATCAAACGGTTTGGAGGTCGTTTGAGCGCCAAACGGTCTTGCTTTGATCAGTCTGGCTTTGGTGTGGTCGCGCGGCTTTAGTTCTTCAAACGATCCTTGTGCTTGCATCGAACGGTCTTGGGACCGCGTGAGACCAAACGGTCTTGGGACCGCATGGGACCAAACGGTCTTGAGACCGCATGGGACCAAACGGTCTTGAGACCGCATGGGACCAAACGGTCTTGGGACCGCATGGGACCAAACGGTCTTGAGACCGCATGGGACCAAACGGTCTTGGGACCGCATGGGACCAAACGGTCTTGAGACCGCATGGGACCAAACGGTCTTGAGACCGCATGGGACCAAACGGTCTTGGGACCGCATGGGACCAAACGGTCTTGGGACCGCATGGGACCAAACGGTCTTGAGACCGCATGGGACCAAACGGTCTTGAGACCGCATGGGACCAAACGGTCTTGGGACCGCATGGGACCAAACGGTCTTGAGACCGCATGGGACCAAACGGTCTTGGGACCGCATGGTACCAAACGGTCTTGGGACCGCGTGGGACCAAACGGTCTTGAGACCGCATGGGACCAAACGGTCTTGGGACCGCATGGGACCAAACGGTCTTGGGACCGCGTGGGACCAAACGGTCTTGAGACCGCATGGGACCAAACGGTCTTGAGACCGCATGGACTTCTTGGGCAACTGGTTTCGTCTTGTTTCTTTGTGTATTCCAGCAAACGATCTTGAGACCGCATGGATCCAAACGATCTTGAGACCGTTTGCATGGAGTTGCCTGCTGTACCTGCATAAAATGAAAGATATTTAGTTAAAACCTTGATTATTGAATTACTTAGTAGTTTTGTGCATTATGATTCATATTAGGGTGAAAAGATGTGGAAAAGATATTAAATTGTTCCAAAAAGGTAATTGAAAATTATGATGAGTATGCACTCATCACATTCTCAAAGCTAAGTTCACTCTCATGGTTTTTCTCTCCCTTACTCTAAATAGAGTCACCAAAGAACATAGTGGGCTCTAAAAAGTAATGTCAACTAACACAGACATATGATAAAGATGAGGAAAATCATTCCTACCCCCTTCGTGTGAGAGAATATCCCAAAAAGATAGTACAGACTGCATGAGGAGACAACTTGTCTGCATGTGAATCAAACACATGAACAAACACAGTGCGACTAAAGACATAGAGGGAAATAAGAAAATCTTTCTTTTTTTGTCATAAAACATATAAGAGGGTGGCCCCATTCAAGAAAGAAGATAGCTAATGATAAATCAAGAAAAAAATGACGAGAAGAACATTAGATCAGTTGGAATAGTAGTGCGTACGAGTTACATCAAGTTATGGAAAAATGATATGATGGAGAAGTCCCCTTTGTGTAGTATTTCTTGTTGACTGAAGGGAAGCCCTCCTTTCCTATAAATAGAAATAAGGGGGAAGCATAAAGACTCGAGGAAAACCCTAATTTTCCAAGATACAATTGGGCCCATATCACAAATAGACCCAATAACTTAATTAACTAGACTCTCTAACACTTCCCCTTCAGCTGGAGCTTGGGAGATTCCCAAATCAACTTGTAAACAAATTGATAGACTAAAGACAAAGAAGCAAAATAACAAGATAAACCAACCCCATACAAGAATATTTCTCCCTGTCGATATTACAATAAAACACTCAAAACACTCAAACACTTTCCCTTTAGTAGATAATCCAAAAGCGGGTACACAAATAGGTAGAATGAGGTCCTTGATCAATATGAAGTGGCATATAGAGTAGAAGTAAACAACAATAGGTAGGCATCATAGTCTCCATCTCACTCGTCATCGTCAATAAATACACCATAAAGTGCTGGAACACAAGAAGCAAAGTCAACATGCATACAAAGAACAAATAAGAAAAGAGTCAACATGCCTTACGCACAGTGTTGGCACATAACGGTAGAAAGTAGACGACGTAGTAGGATAAAAGACCAGTGTGCAAAGTAGCAAGAAAATAAAGGACTCTAAGATACATTATAGATGAAACTTCATCATATATATGTAACTTCCCAAAGGAACCATCATCATCTTATCTCATCATATAATTTCCATCATAGTAGCAGATGTCATAGTCTAGACTCTAGAGAGTGCTAGGTTATGGTGCCCGGTGAGTGTTGGGCAAGGTTGAAAAAGGCATCAGGTGCATCGAGGCATTTTCCTCCTAGTGAGGCAAGGCATAAGCCTTAGAAAAATACGAGGCACTCATATATAAATATGTATATGCATATATACATATTATATATCTGTAGTAATATACATACATATATATTTAATGCACATATATGTACATACAAGTATTTACATTCACATAGGCATAAACAAGTATGCAAATTTAAAAAATTATATAGATATACATATATATACATGAAAATATTTATTACATGTGTGTCCATTACATATACATAGACATATGCAAGTCCACCCAATATGCAAAATAATACACATTTAGACATATATACATGTAAATCTTTACATACCCTTACAATTATATACATATGCACATATACATCCACAAATATATACATGTAAATATATACCATGTTGTCACATGTATAGGCATATACAATATAGATACATCACAAATGCAAAAATATATAAACATAAATATACATGTTTAGATAGATATATATGTATATATACACATATACATAGATTATACTCAAAAGTATACATGTTTATATATATATATATATATATATATATATATAATGTATATTTACACATATATAGATTATACATGTGCATGTGAGGCTTAAATTGAGTTTTGAATTGAGGTTTATGCCTCAAAAACACCTCAATGCCTTTTTTCCTTGCCAAAATAAGGCGCATGCCTCTCCCCTGGATAGTGAGGCACACACCTCAGGGAACATTAGGGGCCGCCTCACCTCAAAGCATACTCCTTTGAAGCCTTGAGGTGTGCCTTTTCTTCCATGGTACTGGGTCAGAACAACAATAGTAGTCAATGTGCACAAAGCACCAAAAAAGCAAACGTGCAAATAGAGCACAAATAGTAGATAGTGCAAACAATAAATCAAAAAATAAAATATGCTAATCATAGAAAATTAAAATAAATGGTGTCGTTGGATAGAAAATCATTTAACAGATAGCACAAGTGAAATAGATAACTCCATAGCAGCAGTCGAGGTAGGTCATTCATGAAAATGCTTCATAAGCTCTTCATAAGAAAGATCAATAATAACAACAGAAGGATCCATATAGATAGCATTATAAATGAATTCTTATTCTCTTTCTGCATCTCATCTCTTCCCTCTACTCATCATCCTCTATTATCCTCCTCAGATCAACCATGAAATGAATGAATAGAGTGGTTGGGGTGGAGAGTAAAAAATAATGGTAGAGGTAGAGTTTAAGGTAAATATTTGGAGGATGGGAATTGATAACTTGAGGCAATGTGTAGAATCCAATTAGTAAGTAGGCACAATATGTGTATGTGGGTAATATAAGTATCAAGGAGGTAAGAAATTTGTATGTAGTGTTGGAAAAAAAGGGGGGGGGGTTAAAGCACAAAAAGAAATGAAAAAATGTTGGAAAAGGAAGATAAGTGTCGGTGGTAAGGATAGAGATACATACACGCCATTATTAGAAGCCTCTATCATGTTATATAATAATTGTAAATGAAAGTACACGCCAAGTGTAACAATAGTAGTTGGTGACACACCGTGTCAGTAAAGAAACATGTCATGTCAAACATCAATATATCCAAGTAGTAGGAGATACATTTTTTTAAGAAGTAGTAATCAAAGGCAGTATATTGTAGGTGACATGTCCCATTCATGTAGGGACATGCCATGTCAGTCGATAGATCTCATAGAAGTCAGGGAAGAAGAGGTGACAACAAGGTAGCATGCATGCATTGACACCACGTATCAGGTAGTGACATGTTGTGTCACCATCTAGAATTCATGACCCGAGTCACGAAAGAAGCAACTCTCTACCGACATGTCATGTCAAACAGTGACATGTCGTGTTAGCGATAGAACGACAGTAGGAAATCTCGAGACGATAGCAAAGTGGTTAAGAAATCCTTGTAGATCTCCACATAATAATATAGGGATGATATATACCCAATATTAGTAGAAAAATGAGATCTTTTTCTAGGATTTGGGATTAGATATCAATAGAAGTGGCATGGATGATAAATGTGGTGCAGATAAACAATGGTGTTGATGACAACAACATAGTTTGACAATGATATAGATGATAATGACAAATAGGGTAGCATGTGGAAACTCTTGTGGCAGCTCCAAAAGCAAATATTAATGGTGGCGGCATGGCGACCCATGTTGATCTAGTAGCAATAACTTAAGATGGACTTTGATGGAGACATTCCATGGAGACGAGTCCTAGAAGACGAGATAGGGATCCCTGTATGAAACCAAGAAATGCATAGGGGCAGTGGTCACCCATAAGGGGAGGCTTCTCTCCATTACTCTCTCAAGGTTGGAGGCGTGATGCATGGGTTTTTAGTCATTTTCACAGACATATTTTCCTAGATTTTATGTGTTGATTATTCATTTATTTGATAAATTATGCATGAAATTCTATCAATGGCATGTTCTATATAAATGCATCAAATTATGCAATTTTTACTGTTTTAAATGGTTCAATATTCATCTTGAGTACTTACGTACATTCTCATGCAATTTCAGGCACAACTGAGCTTCACAAACTTGGTACTACCAACATCAAAAGTCAGTGGTACCGACTTCACATCAATATTGGACCAGAAACTCACCCAAACTCAGTACTACCGACACCCAAAGTGGGTAGTACTAAAACTATGTCAGTAAGGTGCAAGAAATGAATCACAGAAACTTGGTACTACTGACACCCAAAGTCGGTAGTACTGAAACCATGTCAGTAAGGCGCAAGAAATGAATTGCAGAAACTCGGTACTACCGAGTCCACCGACTCGATACTACTGAGATGGCATCAAGGAAGAAGGGTTCAAGTGACCTAAAGACTCAGTGCTATCAAGACAAGTACATAGTACCAACATTTTGAGAAATCACAGATACCCTATAGACTCAGTAGTACCAGCTGACAAGTCGATAGTACCGAGTTTGCCCGATCACGCAATCCGAAGATAGCACTCTAATCCAACAATTGGCATTATTTCATACCTTAAGTGATTCCTATGAATTGAGGGGAGTTCGTCCAGACCTAAGAGAGTAGCTATTTTCCATTGCATGACACCGAAGAGAGAGGAGAAGAGAGAAAGGGACCGAAGGCTTTAGCCGGGATGATCTGAGCACCTTTGGAGGGTGAATCTATAGCCGGAAGACAACAAATTGCATGTATGTTGAAGGGGATCATCTAGACCGTCCATTCTCCACGGGTTACTTTAGTTTTCTTATAATTCCCATGTTCTTGTCTTTCTCTACCATGTATTCATCAATGAAAACCATGATGGGCTAAACCCTCTAGTTCCTTAGGATTTGGGAGTTGTCTGGGTATGCATTGTAATTGATTTTCATGCGATAATATCATCTTTATCCCTATTTTCTAGATATAAATCTATGAAATTGTGTTTTTATGTTTGTGCTTGATCAACATAGATAGATTATCAGATCCTTAAACATTTTGGGAGAGAGGTTAAGGGTTGAAAAAGAATAAATCTACCCATTTATTACACCCTTTAATCTGAGTAAATCAATCTTGAAGCTTGTTTTGTTTTTGCATTTGTTTCTATTCAATCAAACCAATTCAAGTATTTTACCGGCCTAGCTGATTAGATCATAGTTAGTAGTAGTATATGGAGTACGTTTCCCTGTGTTTGACTTGGGCCTCAAAAGGCATGTATTACTTTGATACGTTCACTTACATATAACACATGGTAAACACATGTTAAGTTTTTGGAACCGTTATTGGGGAAACAACAACAACCAACACTATGAGTGCTGTGGTAGGCCACTCTAGGAGAACCCTTTTTAATTTTTAGTTTTATTTCACTAAAAGTTGAACTATAATATCATTATTGTTTTCATCTCATCGTATTCTAACAATTATTTTTACTGCTTTAATGTACTAGTGCTTGGTGCATACCCGAGGCCACAAGTAAAGAGAGCCATCTTCAGTAGGTTTTGGTCAAGTAGAACTCCTTCATAGAGAAAGGGAGTTTGGAAGATCTTTAGATAAATTCAACCGAACCCCACCACCGCAACACCTCCCCCTGAAGGACCTGAAACACCAGAGGAACCTGAATCAACAGAAATGGGTGATGGAGAAGAAGAACAAATGATATGGGAGAGGATCAAGACCTATTCCTCTACAACCAAATGGATGAATGATTGAATAATCTCCAAGAAACCTAGTTGAAGGCATGAAACTCAGTGCTTGTGGGAGGAAACCCACCTAGGTTTGGGCAATTTTCACCCAACCTTCCATTTTTTATACTTTTGTTTTGTTTTTATATTTTTACAAGAACACACACACATACACTTGTTTTTAATGATTTTATGATGTGTAGGTGAAAACAGGGTGAAATGAGGAGATTAGATAAAATTTGAAAAGTAATCCATGAAAAATAAATATGGATCAAAGATTTGATGTTTTGGTGAGATTCAAGTGTGGAACAACTACCACAGTACTCCCCAAGGCTATGCTGACATAGAACGTCTGTGGTGGTGCACTCACAATCAACATGGAAATCGAGAAGAATAAAAAAAATCAACAAAGTGAAGAACATAGTCAGAACAGTCGTGCAAGGCAGCACGACTGTGTTGCTAACAACCCAGAATGGCTGTGTGAAGTAGAACGGTCAAGTGAAGAACAAAGGCATAAAGGCTGTTCAAGGCAGCACGACCATGTTAGGAGCCCCCCCCACATGGTTGTACCATATAGCACGACCGTGCTGCAGCTCGATCCAGTACTTGATTTAACATTTTGCAATTTTTCTCTTCACTTGTTCATTCACCCCCGTGCAAACAGAACAACCGTTCTGTGCTAGAGAGAAGTCATGCAACGTTTTGCCAACTCCAAAACACCCCTAATTCATCCTCAAATCACCCGCAATCCATCTCAAATCATATCCCTACCATTTTTACTACTTCTATCCATCATTTCCACCCATTTTCACCCACTGATTTCTCCACTTTCTCTCAATTCCGCCCCACATACATGAAACAGCGAAAATCCCTAAAATTCCACATTTCTCCACCAATATCAGTCCAAGATAAAGCAAATTCCTAATTAGGTTGTGTCTAAGACAAGGCAATTTCTTATGGGCGTCGGCCCAAGAATGCATTGTCTTCGGCTCTGTTGGCTCTCCTAGCCCTTCTAACACCATTGGTGGCCTCCGATTCACAAGGAGAATCATCCCATGCGGTGGCGAAAGTGGATCCCATGATTGAGGAGTCCTATAGACTACCTAGAGGAGGTGGACAACGACAAGGTCATCAGTTTCAGAAGCCCACCCATCGGTTTCAACAGCCCAACCTTCAATTTCCATGGCTAGAGCGTCAACTTTGACTCTACCCTCAGCTTCTGCAACACCACAACCGAGAGTATGATGATTTTTTTTTTTGAGGAAGGATGGGAAGCCCTATGATTGGGGCTCCCCATCATCTATTGATTAGCTAAATCGCTAGTTACAAAAAACATAAAGTTCGAAGGAAAATTCTGGGAAAAGGAAAACCTATCTACTTGGCCCCTACGTGCAACATTTGCTACCTCGTGGGCAACCTTGTTGCATCTACGGCTAACATAACTAAGATTACAGAAAGAAAAAGATTGCTTCAGGTGATATATATCATCTACAATGGAGCCAATGTAGTCTTTCCTTGGGCTGCTGTTGTTGCATGCGTGGACGATTACCTTGGCATCGGATTCCACTTCTATCCTGTTTAAGCCCTTCTCTCTTGCCCATGTGAGTGCTTCCCTTATCGCTAAGGCTTCTGTCAAAGAGATATCTCCTCCTGTCGTTACCCGTACCCCCAACATTCCCACGACCAAACCCCCCTCATCTCTAGCTACAACACCTATACCCGCCGTCCCCTCATCCCCACAAGAGTCGTCCACATTAAATTTAATATTTCCTTGTGCCGGTCGCTTCCAACTAGACTCCCCGTTGCTGCTAGGCGCCATGCACACATCTCCCCCGTGCTGCTGTACTGTCGCGTCCACCTGGGCGGTGAACAATCCTTCACGTCCCGCCCCTTCGAGCCTGCTTCTCACCGTAGTCGTGTAGCAACGGAGCAACACTCCCATGTTCGGAATGCCGGACTAGACTACTCGCATACATCTGCCTCTCCATATAGCCGCCATAGCTGCCACTAAAACCTCCCTCTCTCCCGGTGTCGTGTCTTGTAACGCAGCCTCCATGGTTGCTTGGATCTCCCCATCCTTCCTGCCTTCCACCCAATGTTGTATTTCCCTTGAGGTTTGATCCCACATATACGTTGCATTTGGGCACCTGAATAGCATATATGGTATGGTCTCTTTTTCAGACATGCACAGTGTGCAACATCCGTCTTCAATGCAGTGCCTATCAAAAAGCCAACCCCTCGTGGCGAGCCCACCCGTACATACTCTCCACAAGAAGTGTGTAGTCTTTGGACTCCATCCATCCTGCCATACCCTCTTCCATAAACCATGTCCTCCCTGGTCATTGTACCTCCGCACCTCCTCCACCCCAAGCAACCCCATCCAGTAAGCAGACCTGACAGTGAACTCCCCATTCTTTGATGGCCACCACATCAACGAGTCTGTGGGCTTCCTACTGCTGATTGGGATTGTGCAAATCTTTGTTGCAATGCTGTCCGGAACGCAATCCCGCACCTTTCTCTCATCCCATCTCATCCCGTCCTCCGTCATGAGCTCCTTCACAACGCGGTATTCCGGGATGCCCTCATGTTTGAACCTCCTTAGCGTGTCCACTTCCTTCGGAACCCACTTGTCGTCCCATATGTCTATGTCATTTCCGTCCCCCACTCTCCACTGTACCCCTTCCTTCAGCACCGCCTTAGCTCCCCAAAGGCTCCTCCATGCATGGCTCGAATCATACCCCCTCCTTGCTTCCCAAAAGGACGTCCTTGGAAAGTATCTCGCCTTTAGCACCTTGGTAACTAGAGCTTCCGGGTGACAAACCAACCTCCAAGCTAGTCTGGCCAGGAGGGCTTGGTTAAAGGTGTGAAAGTCCCTAAACCCAAGCCCACCCTGCCTTTTTGGTTTACATAGCCTCTCCCAACTCATCCATGAGAGCTTCCTCTCCTTCTCCTTTGCTCCCCACCAGAATCTAGCCACCATGCGCTGTATTTCCTCCATAGTACCCATGGGCAACTGGAAGACACTCATGACATAGGTAGGAATTGCTTGTGCCACTGCCTTGATGAGGACCTCCCTTCCTGCTTTTGACAGCAAATTTTCGGACCATCCTTGAAGCTTCCTCCATATTCTTTCTTTTATGAAGCTGAAAACTTGCTTTTTTGACCTACCCACCATGGTGGGGAGACCAAGGTAGCAAGCATGGCGATCCACGACCTATACTCCCAAAAGATCTCGCAGCTCCTCTCTTCTTGGACCTCGTACACCTTTGCTGAAAACAACCTCTGTCTTTTGGAAATGTATTTTCTGAACGGATGCCTGTTCATACTGGCTGATAATTTCAGCTATCTTAGAATACTATCGTCTGCGAAGAAAAGATGTGAGATACAGGGTGCTCCCCTACACGGCTTAATGCCATGTAATTGGGAGTCACAGACAACCGTGCTAATCAAAGTGGAAAAAGCTTCAGCACATAAAATAAAAAGGTATGGGGAAAGAGGGTCACCCTGGCGAAGTCCACGTACAGGTCTCATGCTCTTGGTCCTATCCCCATTAACGGTGAAGGTATGCTGGATAGAAGTGATACACTCCTGGATCTTGCTCCTCCATAACCTCCCAAACCCCATCTTCTGCATGACAGTGTCAAGGAAACTCCATTCGACCCGATCGTAGGCTTTGGACGTGTCAAGTTTCAAAGAAAGGTTGCCCTTCTTCTTCCCCTTGTCTCTTTTCATGTTGTAAAACACCTCATAGGCTATGATGGCGTTATCAGTGATCATTCTCCCTGGCACGAAAGCGCTTTGATTTTCAGAAATAATACTATTCATAAGCGGCTTTAGTCTATTTGTCAACACCTTGGAAGCAATCTTGTACATCACATTGCACAAACTGATGGGCCGGTACTCACCCACTGATTTAGGTTTTTCGGTCTTTGGGATCAGCACCACTAGAGTTTCATTTACCATAGGTCTTTGAGAGCATGATGATAGTTAAAATTAGATGGAGAGGATGAGGTGATGCAGGATGCACCACAACTCGAGGAACCATAGAAGCAGCCTAATATAGAGCCTGAGACTTCTAGTAGGAGGGCAAAGAAGCCCAAGCACCCAGAGTGCCTGACGCATAGGGTGATAGCCACCCACTACGCATGTTGGGAGACGCTAAACACCCTAGGTTTCCTCAAGTACTATGAGGGCATGATGAAGGAGGTTAGTTTATATGGCATTCTGATAATAGAGCAGGAGACCTATATTGAGCTCATGCAGTAGTTCTTTGCCACATTGGAGAAGGTCTCCCATGTAGGGGTCAGAAAAATTTGGTTAAATAACCGATTCATCGAACGATTAATTCCGAACGGTTAATTTTATTGGGTTTATTTGGTTAATTTATTTCAGTTAATTGGTTAAATGGTTAATTTGACGGTGAAAAATATTTTTACTTTGGTTAACCAAATTAACCTAATAGTCATAATTTATTCATAAATAATATCCTACACATGCATATATACATATATAGTTGTACTTTTATTTCAAAATACTTCCCCATATATACAGTAATCAAGTTTTTACGAGTCATACATAATTAAATTTACAATAATACTACTATAATGTAACAATTGTCCCAAGTTCTATGAGTATTTCAAATAATATTATTACACGAGTGTTATCTAGTTAACCAAATTAACCGACCGAATTAACCATTAACCGATTAGACAATAACCAAATTAACTGATTCAATTTGGTTAGGTTAATGGTTAAAATCTCATACCACAAATTAACCATTTAATCGAACCAAATTAACCGTAACTGATTGAATTAATCGAATGCTAACCCCTACTCCCATGATGGTGAAGATGGCATTAAAGTCAGACTTGGAGGCCAGTGTTGGGTCATCTCTTCAACCATACTGAACAACTTCTTTGCTCCAAATGAAGAAATGACAACTCACTTTGAGACTGGAAAAATATGCAAGAGCGCTAGTGCTAGTTTCACTTCCATGTGGAAGGCATTCACCACCCACAACAAATTTGTAGTAGGGAAGTCAAAGACTGTTGTTCTCCATATCCCCTTCCTACGGTATGTTTAGAAAGTCATAGCAAATACCATTTTTGGTAGATATGAGAATCAGGGGATCTGCACAAAGAAAGACTTGTGTGTTTTGGGCTGGTTGATAAAGGGAAAACATGTAAACGTAGGAGCTTTGATGATTGACCACTTGAGGATAGTCCCATCCAAGAGAAATAATCCATTCATTCTAGGAGGGATTGTGACATCCATAGCTATTTCCCTTGGTCATAATGTTTCTGGATATACCATGTTTGGGGGAGAGTTGGTGGACTTGCACTATCTTGTACACTCTTCTATGATTTTAGTCGTTGATCTGAAAATTTTATATCAGGTCAACCCACCTTACCCAAAAGTATCACTAGAGATCCCATACCATGATGTACCATTGTTGACGGAGTGGGGTCCTTCTCCAGATTTCTTTGAAAAAGTGAGAAGATGGGAGGAGGATAACCCTAGGGACATGTTTGAGTAGCCAAAGATCATCCCAAAGGGGTTAGATGAGTCACAAGCAACTACAAAGAGGAGGAGGAATGTTGAGGAGTGAGAGACACACAGGGTGAGGCGACATGAGGCAGAGACAACTCAGCAACCACAACAGCCCACAACGAACGCATACGACATGTATAGCATACATGTGAAGCTAGAGAGCATCCAGAGAACACATGACCACATACTAAGCACCCAGGAGGGTATTTTGAGGGCACAAAAGGGTTTCCAATGCACCTAGGATGCAATGTGATTAAACCATCAACAAATGCATTATCAGGTCAACCACTTGTATCAGTTCCATCACGCCGAGTCCCAGAGGAACCCCCAATGGGGGGAAGATTGGTGAAGTTCACTCTCAGCATTTTAGGACAACTATTAGTCTCCACAGTCAAACTATTGGGGTTCCTATTACCAACATCCTCCACCACATGGAGGAGCACCACCACCGTAGTGATCTTCTACCCTATCATTCCTAGAATTTAGTGTCATGCTGAGGATAACATGATTCAAACGTTTGGGGTGGTAGGGTGGTATGATCTTATCTAATTGTCACTCTTCTTTTTGCATTTCACCTACCATTTACTTTTGTTTTGTTTGCTTTTGTTTGTTTTAGTTTAGAATTACCTGCTTTGCATACATGCATGTCATATAGCTACTTTCTTGCAATTTTTGTGTAATTTTCAAAAAATTTCTCTTTTCTCATGCATTGCATTTCCATGTAGATTTTGATAATTTATACATGTTTTAGCTAGGATTTTCTTATTTACTACTTTTTATTCAATAATATATGCTTAGATTTGATTGAAGGAAACTTGTCATCATTTTGGCCAATTTTTCCTTGAGATTTCTTGCTTAAAAGTGTGTTTTGACCCAATCTCTACTCTTTGGATTAAAAATGATGACCATTGACAAATGCAAGTGAATTATCATTGTTTATTGTTAAATAATATCAATTCTTGACATTTTACATACACATCACCTCTCTTGTGTTTGTGAATGTTTTGGCTGAATTGTGACTTGAGAAAGATATGAGTGCTTAGTGCCTATGAAATCACTTGATAGAAGTATTAATTTCACGTTCTTCATTCTTGTGGTGTGAAATTGTTGGATGAAGTGTTGGATTAATTTTCATGCAAGAGACCTTATGTTGACAATCACACCAGTGACCCCTCTTTGACTTGACTTTTCATTCATCATCTTCTTACCCCTCTACCTCATGAAAGGATTCCAAAGTGTACATATCAGTCATGGCCACCTCCAAAAGTTTGGGTGGCCATAGCTATATTTTCATGTTTCACTCTCATCACTGTATGCCCTATCTACACCAAGGGAAAAGAAAAAGAAAAAGAAAATGCAAAAAGAAAATAAAAGATGCTCCTATTTAAGAGGGTCTAAATAAAGAAAATACAAGTGTGTAAAAGAACTCCAAAATCTTACCACAATCCTTTCTTCCATTTTCATACCCATTGAGCTAGAAAACGTAAAATCTAGCTCACTTCATCCTTTTTCCACAACCATGTGGCTCACTTGGTATGGTTTGAAACATAATATTGAATGCATGAAGGTGAAACAACACTCCTAGTCATTCTTGATTAACATCATCATGAAATGGTCTACTCGGGACTACATGAAAGAAATATGGATAGCTTGTATATTCTATGTGCTATATATGAAGTTCATATGCTTTGTTATCTTTTCATGATTGGTTTGTGAAAGTAGGAAAGGAGAGAGGCGGAATTCATGCACTTAGTCAACACTAATCCCATTCAACAATAATCATATTTTGCATTACATATGTCATTTGTTGATTGTGGAAAAATTGTAGAGAGATTGAGTTGGAGCATACTTGAGGACAAGTATGTTCATATTCACCCCTTTAGAGAGAGATAAATACAAATAGGTAAACCAACATGTAGATATGAAGGGAACTTAACACATGATTAACTTTTATAGACTTCCCTTCATATCTACTATCATGTGTCGGTAGTAGCGAGTTCCTTTGAATTTTTATTCGTCCCCCTGTGATGTCATTGGTAATTCTAACTCTACTGTTGGTAGTACTGAGTTAATTGAAAATCGATTCCTTAGCCCCTATGATGTCGTCGGTACTACTGACTCAAAAATCGATAGTACCAACTTGTTGTCAGCCTACACACCCCAAAAAATTGATCAAGGCACATTTTTTATATAAAAACTAATGAAATACAACTAAATCTATGAAACTACACATTTGAATGTAAAGAACAAAATGATGGTTGGGTTGCCTGCCAAAAAGTGCCCTTGTTTTATGTCATAGTCTCAAGGACCAAAGCACAAAAGATCATTGAAGTTCAATGAGCTACAACTCCTCTTCTTTCTTGACCACATCTCCCCCAAAGTAATGTTTAAGCCATTGGCCATTAACAAGGAATGGCTCAACCCCATTTCTTATGTCCATTTCCCCATGAGGAAAAACCTTGACTACCTTAAAAGCACCACTCCATCTAGACCTCAATTTACCAGGGTGTAATTTCAACCTAGAATTGAATAGAAGCACCTTCTATTCTAAAGTGAAGACTCTATGTAAGATGTGACGATCATGGATATTATAGGTTCTCTCTTTGTAGATCATGGAGCTTTCATAGGAATCAAACCTAAGCTCATATAATCCATTCAATTCCAACACCCTCCTTCTTCCTGCATCATCCATATTATAGTTCAATTTCCTCAGGGCCCATTTAGCTTTATGCTCTAACTCTGCGGGTAAGTGACAAGCCCTCCCATAAACCAACCTAAAATTAGTGGTTCCTATGGGTGTCTTATAGACTGGCCTATATGCCCAAAGAGCATCATTAAGCAACATGGTCCAATCAGTCCTATTTTTTTGAGACTGACTTTTCTAAGATTTTCTTAATCTCCCTATTAGACACCTCACTCTATCCTTGGATTTGAAAGTGATATGGGGTACCTACCCTTCATTTCACTCCATATTTGCTTAAAAGTGTTCCAAATTTCCTAATGGTGAAGTGAGATCCACGGTTACTGATTATCAATCTGAGCACCCCAAACTTACAAAAGATGTAATCTTTTACAAACCTGCATTCAAACTGGGCATCATTTGTGTGGGTTGTAATTGCTTCCACCCACTTAGAAACATAGTCAACGGTAAGTAATGTATATACATTAGAAATAGATGACATGAAATGGCAAAAGCAATTCCCCATAGATCAAAAACCTCAATTTCTTGAAAAACATTTAAGGGCATTTCGTGTCTTTTTGAAACGTTACATGCACGTTGACATGCATCACAATGAAGAACAAAATTATATAAATACTTGAAAAGCATTGAAAAAAAAACCCCACTTTCTAAGACCTTAGCCGCAGTCCTAGAACTAGCATGGTGATCCCAAATAGGTAAGGAGTGACAATGTGCCATGATACTCTCAAACTCACAATTGGGCACACATTTCCCTAAGACCCCATCCCTACTCTGCTTGAGCAAGATAGGATCATCCCAAAAGTAAAACCTCAAAGAAAGGAAGAATTTCTTTTTCTCCTGATATCCCCAATCTCCTGGAATCTCTCCACACACTAAGAAGTTCACAATGTTTGCAAACCACGAATCTTTGTTTTTCATGGCAAATAGTTTCTCATCTGGGAATTCTTCCACAATATGCATTCCTATGTCCTTTTCATCCACTCTTTCAAGCTTGGACAAATTATCTACCATAACATTTTTTAGTTCTTGCTTTATCCTTAATTTCAATATCAAATTCATGCAACCACAAAATCCACCTAATCAACCTAGTCTTGGCTTCCTTCTTCTGCAACAAATATTTGATGTCCGCACAATTCATCCTCACAATTACCTTAGTCCCTATCAAATATTGATAAAATTTCACAAAAGTGAAAAATACCACCAATAACTCTTTTTCTGTAGTTGTGTAATTTAATTGGGCATTGTTTAGGGTCTTTGATGCATAATAAATGATGACGGAAACCTTGTCTCCGCATTGGTCTAAAACATCCCCTACCGCATAATCTAATGTGTCATACATCAGCTCAAATGGTTGACTCCAGTCTGGATCCTAGACAATGGGTGTTTAGAGAATTTTCTCCTTCAACACCTCAAATGACTTCAAACACACCTCGTCGAAATTAAATTCACCGTCCTTTTCCATCAACACGGAGAGCGGTTTGGAGATTTTTGAAAATTCTTTTATAAAACATTGATAAAATCCGACATATCCTAAAAATCTCTTCACTCCCTTCACCGATGATGGTGGCGGTAGCTTGGATATGACTTCTATTTTTACTAGATCGACCTTCATTCCCTTATTGGACACCTTGTCTCCCAAAACTATTCCCTATCTCACCATTATGTGACGTTTTTTCCAGTTCAAAAACCAGGTGAGTGTCCTCACATCTTTGGAAAACCTTATCGAGATTGTCAAGGCAATCATCAAACAATTCCCCTTAAACCAAAAAATCATCCATGAATACCTCCAAACATCGCTCCACAATATCACAAAAAATGGTGAGCTTTCATCTCTGAAAGGTAGCCGGTACATTGCAAAGACCGAAAGGCATCCAACAATATGTGAAAGTGCCATAAGGACAAGTAAAGGTAGACTTCTCTTGGTCTCGTGGCTCGGTAGAAATCTAGTTGTATCCCTAATAACCATCAAGAAAACAAAAGTGAGAGTGGTTGGCAAGCCACTTTAAAATCTGATTGATAAAGGGGAGTCGAAAATGGTCTTTCAAAGTGGTGGCATTCAAACGTCGGTAATCAATACATACTCTCCACCCAATAACCAACCTAGTAGAAATAAACTCACTAGACAAATTAGTTGTGACCTCTATCCCCCTTTCTTAGGAACCACTTGAATTGGACTAATCCAGTTAGAGTCAGAGATAGCATAAATTATACCTGTAGATAAAAGTTTTACTACCTCTTTCTTTAGTACCTCAATATGATAGGATTGAGTTATCACTGAGGTTGCACTATGGGATTGGCTCCTTCTTCCAGTCTGATATTGTACTGGAAGAAACTAGGGGAGATCCCCTTTATGTCTACAACAAACCATCCAAATGCTACCCGATGGTTTTTCAAAACCACTAGTAACTGCTCCTCTAATTATATTCTCAATGAAGATGAGATGATGAATGAAACATTCTCTTTTGCTGCCAAGAAAATATACTTCAAGTGTAGAGATAATGGCTTCAAATCAAGATCAAGAGGACTCAATAAAGATGGGATAAATGGTGGAGGTGGTGGTCCTAGATCCTCAAAGTGCCTGGTGTAGTAGCACAAAAATGCCTTGAAAAACAAGACACATTCCTCCAAATAAAAATGTTGGGTATATTCGTCCTCCAAATTCAGTAGACACGCCTCCAAAGGCAACTTTGGATATGCTTGAATAAAAGTGGAAGAAGTTGCCTCGTCCATTGTTGTTGGGGCATATCCCTCCTCTTCATCATCTAGATATTGAACTACCTTGATCAATGAAACTTCCTTTGTGTTCTCTAAGACATCCATTGCCAGTGTTCCTTTGTGAACCTATGTCATCACATAAGGCATGTCTAGGAATGACCTCCCTATAAATAAAGACATCTTTCCCTAGACCTACTATAGCATGTGATAATGTGCCTTATCCTCAGTTTTTTGTGCAAACTTGGGCATCTTGATTTCAAAGCAGTCTTCTTTGATTCACCGTGTAAGTCTTCCTCTACCCATCTCAAGTATCATGTCTATTGTGGCTTGAAATTGCCTCCCAGGTAATAACTCATTTTTGTGGTCATCCTGCATCTCCATTACCACAAAATCTACTAGAAATACAAATCTATCCACCTTGACAAGAACATCCTCACAAATACCATATGGCCTAACCACTGAGTTGTCTACTAGTTGTATGGTCATATTGGTCCTTCTGTATTCTTTAAGACCCAACTTCTTGAAGGTAGTAAGGTGCATAAGATTGATACTTCCCCTAAATCACATAAAGCTTCCCCAGATCTTGTCTTCCTGATGTAACATGATATGTTGAAGCAGCCCAGATCATGCCTTTTTGGTGGCAATGTTTCTAAAATAAAAGCACTAACCTACTCCTTTAATACCACTACATATGAATCAGCTATTCTCTTCTTCTTATTGATTATTTCCTTCAGTTTGTGTAGGAAGGGATTTGTTCAATTACATCAACCAGTCGAATGTTGAATGAAGTTTTCTAAAGTTATCTAGAAACATCTGAAAATGTTGGTCAACTTTCTTTGCCTTCAAGCTATTTGAGAAGAACAATGGAGTCACTAACTTCCTCTAGTGAGGTGGGACATACACCTCCTTTTTTGTCTCCTCTGGTTCATGAGTTTCATCATCAACTATCTTTTCCTTTGTTGTAGTACCTGGTTCAACTATATCAATAGTCACTGTCGACCTTGTGTCACCTATGGCATCTTTTGCTTCTGGGACAGTCTGTTTGTCATTACACACTTTCTTGCCGCTGCGAACCAACACCACCTTGACCTGTTGATTTCCAGATGGTATGTCAGTATTTCCTAGGAACCCATGCTGACCATGTTTCTTTAAAGAAGCCCCTTCCTCTGTGATCTGAGAGATCTAAGTCTCTATACTACAAATTTGTGCTCCTTGGTTCTATAGTTCCCCTTGGGTCTAGCCAATGAGAACTTCATTATGGATGACCAACTTACCTAACATTTCCTCAGTGCACTCTATCTTTCTAGGGGGCCCTTTCATGTTGTTGTGCATTTCCTTGATGATTTGCTTGTGATTGATCATGCTGAAAATAATTGGGGTCCTTTGACGTGGCTTTTATCTCACTAACAAATTCACATAGGGCTGAAATCCCTAAGTTTTACCAAAACCTTATGCAATAGTACCACCCACAAGTGGACGGGTCTTATCACAGTATAGTTAAGGGTCAAATCCCAAGGGGCAACATTTTGAAGAACCTCAATTGTCATATCCAGTTGAATCAAAACTAATATTTAGAACCGAGGGGGAAGATTCAGTCATGGTCATGGTGAAGGAGATGGTCACGTCTTGGTGGAGCAATAGTCCTCTACTCAATGCCAGGGCAGATCTAGAGGAGGAGTGGAAGAGAACCAACAATAGATGAGGATGACCTTCTCTCTCCTTCTCCCTTCTCATCTTGTGATCTTGTTCATAGGAGATGGGGTACTGGATGGTTGATGGAGGACGGTGCTACAAATCAGAACTCCTACAACTTTCATGGCTAGGAGATAGATGTCGATGGAGCGGAGATGACATAGTAGAAAGGACACCACAGAGGCAATCTTTGCTGGTGGTCGGTTGTCTTCCTTAGCTGGGCGTAGTTCAGCAGCCTAGTGATGTAATGGAGTGGAAGTGAAGCCTCAAATGAAGGAGGGGGTTCTCAATTTGTAGGTGCATATTTGGAGAGCACTGACTTAGTTGTAGCAGTCGCGATCCTTGCTATGGTCATGGCGTCTATCCCAGAAGTGATAATATTTTGCGTTGCGGTCACAATGACTTTTAGAATTTCGATTGATACATCTTTAGGCATCATAGTCACGATGTTGGCGATGATGTTTCAGTCGCAACGATGTCGACAAAGTTGCATTCACGATGACAGTGATGGTCATGACCACACGTCATGTTTGTGATGACTTTGTTGTTATGGTCGAGAACTCCTTCTCGGTCGTGGCCCATTATGGTCATGTAGCGGTCACTACACTCTCTTGGTCATCATGGTCACTACCCTCATGGAAAAAACCCATCCTTGGGGGGTGCACTATTTCTATGGGTTGATGGGCATGTGCTGATGAATCCTCTTATTGATGAGGATGTTTTATTATGAAGGGACTAGCCATCGAAAATAAGGTCCAAATTATCTAAAGTTTCTTGGGACCACTGGTCGCATAGCAGGACAACCATCTCCTAAACGGGTGCACATAGTGTGATGCTTAATCATGCAATGGAGACCAATGGATTTGATCAAAACTCTAAATAATCACTTGAAACTGAGGAAAATCATATATGAGCAGATTCAGGGGGTATATGAGAGATTCAAGTGAACAATTGGGCCAAAAGTGGCAACTAAACTAAGATGAATATGCATTCATCAAAACACCTCGAACTTAAATGTTGCTCGTCCTTGAGTAACATAAAATCCCAAAATAGTTGCCAATTGAATACTTTCAACTCTTGTGATTGCCTCATCTTCACATCACATTTGTTTCTTTACTACAATGTATGGCTGAGCATCTCAACTTCCTGAGATCACTAAACACATCTTACAATATCTTCATTCTCAAGTTCATTTCCCAAAAAAACTTCCTCCCACTTTCTCCAACATCAAGCATGTCTAAGAGCTTTGTAAGAGTCTAGAGATACCCACAGAACAACAAGTGTGCATCTAATCTGACACTGGTGTTTTATAAAAGAGTGACAAAAATGTGGCATTCATTATGCCTATAGGTGGAAAAGGGAGTGAAGGGAGGTGTGGAAGGAAGTAGTAAATCTCTACTATGTTCAACTCAAGATTTTATTGTATGATTGCAATTAATTTGATTGCATTTTTTAATGGAAATATCTCATCTATTTGACTCAAGAATGCATTTTTTCTTGTGTGCACGTTGGCATCTTTTCTTTTATTATTTTGGTGATATGCCCCTATTACATAGAAAGGGGTATGAAAGAAACAGATATAGAGAAGGGTGGTGTTCCACCCCGAACATAGGGTTTGGCACTATTTTTATGGCTTTTTGTTTCTTTTTTACAAATGGAGGGGTATGAAGATGGTAGAAGAAGTGTACAAGAGAGTTTAAATCATAATGCAACTTGATTCGCAATCCAATGCATAGAGTTGTTCTCCTTATCATGCTATGCTCAAATAATAATTGATGGGGATTTGGTGGAGATTCCATGCTATTATTCCACTATTCAGTTAGGAATCATGACGTGCTTGATCCCTGTCAGTTTGACAGATACTTTACATCTTTACTGAAGGGTCATGATGTTAGGATTCATAAGCTTCATGAGGTGTTTTCTAACCATTTTCTAGCTTAAGAAATTTTCACTCTTGAGGCTTTGTTTCAAATAAAGAGGGTATAATGATGCAAAATTTCATGGAAAAAGAAACTAGACGTCTAGATATTGCTTTGATTGAAATAAAAGCATCAAAACTTCATCAAGTTTCTATACAAAGCTACTTTGAAAACTTAAAATTTTGAAAATTTTGATCAAAACTGCAATGATGGAATCTTATGTCCAAAACAAATAGGTGTGGGTGGAAGGTAGAGTACGTACCACCCACCCTTCACCTGAACTTAGACATTTGCTCATCTTGAGAAAACACTAAATTTGAGATGGAGGGGAAAAATTGTGTCGATTGAACCACCTGATACTATTGCGTTCCTCTCAGCAACTTGTCTTCCATCTAAAATCTCAAAAAAAAAATATTAGAACTTAAGGTATCATCTTGTGATTTGATATCTATTGGGTGAAAAAATTCTTAATTCAAAACTAAAAGTAAAAGCTAAGGTAAGGATCGGGTTGCCTCCCTACAAGCACCTTTGTTTTATATTGTTGGCTTGACCTACTTCTTTCAATTTTCTGGTTGATATATTGGTTTGGAAAGATTTAGTGATGCTTCAATGCTCATGTCAACTGTGGTAAAATATCTCTTCAAGCGTTGGCCATTTGCAACAAACTCTCCTGAATTTTCACTCAATAAAATGAAAGCACTATGTAGGTAGATGCTCTTGACAGTGTATGGTCCAGACCAGTGAGAAAGGAGTTTCCCTTGGAACAATCACAGTCTTGAATTAAACAGTAGAACTTGGTTTCCCAATTGTATGTCTTTCCTTTTTAGATGACTGTCATGCCATAGTTTTGTGCATTCTTTATAAATCATTGCATTCTCATAAGCTGTCATTCGGAGCTCTCTAGCTCCTGCAGTTGTAGTAACCTGGCTTAACCAACTTTCTTCATGTCAAAATTCAGTTGTTTGATTTCCCACCAAGCTTAATGTTCAAGTTCTATGAGAAAGTGACATGATTTTCCATACATTAATCTAAAGGGTGTTGTTCTTAGAGGAGTCTTGAAGCCAATTCTATAGGCCCACAAGGCATCATTGATTTTTAATGACCAATCTTTTAGGTTGTGGCCCACTGTCTTTTCCATGATGGCTTTGAGTTGACAGTTTGACACCTCTACCTATCCACTTGTTTGTGGGTGGTAGGGGGAATCTACCTTGTGAGTCACACCATATTTTCTTAAAGGAGCATCGAAACTTCTTTCTAGAAAATGAGAACCTCCATCGGATATCACAGTGCATGGAACTCCAAAATAGGAAAAAATAACATCTCTAAACATTTTGATGATTGGTTTTGAATCACTAGTGACAGTCGGTATGGCCTCCACCTATTTAGAGACATAATACTTCGTAACTAGAATGTAGAAAAATCCATGTGAGGATGGGAATGGGTCCATGTAGTTCACTCCCCAAACGTCAAAAATCTTGACCTCCTTCCAGAGCTGAAGGGGCATCTCATCTCTTTTTGTAATGTTACCCACCCTATAGCAGTAGTCACATGAGTAGACAAATTTGTAGGCATCCTTGGATATGGTTGGCCAAAAAAAGCCACACTATAAAACCTTCAAAATAGTATTATTGGAGCTCATATAGGCTCCACCAAGGCCCAAGTGGCATTGCCCTAGAACAAGCTGAACTTCTTCCTCAGCAATACAACGTCTGTAGAGACCATAAACACATATCTTAAAGAGATATGGTTCATCCCAATGCTATTGCTTGACTTTGTGCATGAATTTCTTCAGTGCAATGTCGACGCATTTAGGGTGGATGACCCCGGTTGTGAGGTAGTTCACATAGTCCGCGTACCAAGGGGTAATTTCTGAAGCTTTCATGAGTTGGTCATCTAGAAGAGAGTCATTGATTGGGATCTTTTCAGTGTCTAGGGTGTGGATTCGGCTCAAGTGATCTGCCACAACGTTCTCCATGCCTTTCTTATCTCTTGTCTCTAGATAAAATTCTTATAAGAGGAGAATCAATCTGATTAGCCAGGGTTTAGCATCTTTCTTTGTTAAGAGGTAACAAATTGCAACATGTTATGTGTAGACAATGACCTTTGAACATATGAGGTAGGATCTAAACTTGTCAAAGGCTCACACAACTGTTAAAAGTTCCTTCTCAGTAGTTACATAGTTCCTTTGAGCTTCATCAAGGGTCTTATATGCATAGTAGATGACATAATGCTTCTTTTCTATATATTGGCCCAAAACAACACCAACTTCGTAATCACCGGCGTCACACATTATCTCAAATGGGTTATCCCAATCTGGCACCCGCATGATAGGGGTTGATGTAAGGCATTCTTAAGATTGTTGAAACTGTTGATGCATTTGTCATCAAAGTTGAAGTCAATGTCCTTTACCAGTAAGTTCATCATTGACTTGGCTATCTTAGAGAAGTCCTTGATTAACCTTCTATAGAAGCCTACATGACCAAGAAAAGCACGAACCTCTCTTACATTGGTTAGAAGACCGAGCTTAGCAATTACCTCGATCTTTTCCTTGTCCACTTCAATTCCCTAACTGATGACCCTATGGTCAAGCACAATGCTCTCCCTTACCATGAATGACATTTCTCCCAGTTTAGCACTAGACGTGCTTCTTCATATTATTTGATGACCATGGAGAGGTGCATGAGGCATGAGTCGAATGAAACTCCATAGATAGAGAAATCATCCATAAAGATTACCATAATAGTTTTAGTGAGTCCAACAAATATGGCTGCCATGCAACGTTTGAAAGTGGTGGGCGCATTATAGAGCCTGAAGGGCATCCTTCTAAAAGCATATGTTCCCAAGGCGCAAGTGAATGTTGTTTTCTCCTGGTCATCCGAATGTATGGGAATTTGATAAAATCTATAGTAACCATCAATATAGTAAAAGTATGTTTGGTGAGCTAATCGTTCTAATACTTGGTCTAGGAAAGACATCAGGAAATGATCCTTTCGCATGGCCTTGTTCAATTTCCTATAATCGATACACATCCTCCAGCTAGTGATCGTTCGAGAGGGGATGAGTTTGCTATTTTCATCCATATCACGATAGTTACACCTTTCTTTGGGACAACATGTACATGACTTACCCATGGTGAGTCAGATATAGGATAGATGATTTCCATAGTGAGCAATTTGATGACTTCAAGGAAGACTACCTCTTTCATATTTAGATTCAACTTTTGTTGATGTTTTATAGTCAACTTGTGGTCTTCTACCATGGGGATTCTGTGCATGCAAAGATCTTGACTGACCCTGGTGAGGTCACTCATTTCATTGTCGAGGACCTTTCTTCTTTCCCTTAATTCTTTTAGAAGTTTATCTTCTTATTCAGATGTTAGGTCAGAATTTATGATAACTAGGTAGACCTTGAGATCATCCAGAAACACGTACTTCAGTCCCTCAGGTACGGGCTTCATTTTAGGGGCCTCGTCTTTCTTGCATGACTCTTCAGTTATGTGCACCACCTTGATTTCCTTGAATTTAGCTTCAGGATCTTCTTCTGCACCGTTGAGGCGGAGAACATAATTCTTTACTTATTCATTGATGACGACATCAACATATGGGTTTCATAGAGCTACTTCTAAAGGGTTGTCTGATTCATGATTCCCTTGCATGAGAAGTGACATTTTCTTTATGCAATCAATCAAATAGACTTCTTCTTTCATGCTTGGTCTTTGCATACTTTCAAAACTCTAAACTCGAGTATTTCCTTGCCCAATCTTAGGAGCAAGGTTCCTACTCCAACATCAATCATATCTCTTGAAGTGGTGAGGAAAGGACCACCAAATATAAGAGGGTATCTAGAGTCCTCTTTTATGTCCATGATGACAAAGTTGCATGAGACATAAGAGTATTTTCCTACCTTGACTGGGACATCCTCAATTATTCCCAAAGGAAGAGTCATATAATTGTCCTCAAGCTGTATAGTCATGCCAGTTGGGAGAAGTTTCACAAACCCAAGCCTCTTTCAAATACGAAGGGCAAGATAGAGATGCTAGTATCGAGGTCCGCTAATCCCTTCTTACATATGGAGTCACCGATACTTCTTGGGCATTTTACTCTAAATAGCATCAGAAGTTGTTCTTGCTAATTTGACTGTCTCATATTCCTTAGTTATATAATTCCTTGTGAGGAGAGATTTTGAAGTATTTCATCCAGGCTGGTATCTCAGCCAATGCATCTAGAAAGGGTATATTAACACGAAGCTTCTTCATTACTTTCTTAAACTTCATGAAATGTGTGTCAAGCCTTCTCTGCTTTAGTTGAGCTTGGAAAGGAGGATGAGGCTTGTATTCTGGTATAACTAGCTCAGGCATGTTGTCTTCTGCTTCTCTAACGATAGGTTTCTCAGAACTAGTTTTTTCTGCCTTATTAGTGGTCAACGGTTCTTTCGGTTGAGATTCAAGTACTTCAGTGTCTTGGACAATCACCAAGTCATCCTCATCTATAACTACCACATGCGTCTTAATAGGTGGATCAGAATAGTCTTTTCCAGATCGAGTGGAAACAACTTCAGTTGCGCAAAATGTTTAGGATTGTTCATAGGTTGGCCAACAAAAGCTCCAACATGTGGCTTGAGGATAGTTGAAAGTTGATCTAGTTGGGATTCAATAGCTTTCTGATGGGCTTGCTGATTTGCTATCATAGTATGTTGTGATTGTAGCATTTTCTCAATGGCTGATAGTTTGTCGTCAAAAGAGATGGGACCGACTTGTTATCCTTATTTTAGTTGTTGATGCGGGATTTGGTTGAGATTTTGGAACTGAGAGGTGTTTTGATACTGGTTGTAATTTTAGTTCTGAAAGTTACCCTTAAAGTTCTCTTGATTCCTAAAATTTTGTTGTTGATTATACTGGAATCCCGACTGGCCTCATTGTTGATTATATGAACTGAGTTGCTGTGAGTTTTCTACTCCCAAAGGATTTTCACACTGAAAACTTAGATGGTTCCTATTTTGATTTGGATTATAATACCCTTGATCAGGGATAGTGTGGACCATATTCAAATTTTCTATCTGACCATTACCTCCTTGGGAACAAGCATTGCCCAAAACGACATCGTAGAGAATATTATAGGCCAGTTTAGAGTGATCAATGCCTTTACACGATTCATTAAATGGCAAAGCTAACTTGACTTGTTCTTGTTGTCAAGGGGGCGAGCGCCTCCTTTGATAGGTGTTGAAAGACAATTTGACATTGTCTTGCTTGGTAGCTGGTAGATTTAGAGATTCGACGATAGACTTGTACTCAGAACTACTTTCTACCATTGCTACCTCCAACACCCCTTTGCCTATGAATCTTCCCCAGTTGGCTTGATTTTTAGCTCCAAGGGTGACAACCTTCCATGCACAATCATAACTTTGATGCATGAAGTTTCCTCCTGATGAGGAGTCTAAAGAATTCTTGATATTATCATCCACACCCCAATAAAAGATTTTGATGAGCTAATTTTGAGGTATGCCATGGTTTGGACACTTGCATAGTAAATCATTGTATCTTTCCCATGCTTCTATCAGGGTTTCTCCAGGGACCTAAAAAAATTGTGTTATCCATTCCCTAATATCATAGGTGAGGGAAGGAGGGTAGAATTATTCGAAGAAAACATTTTGAAGTTGTCCCCAAGTGGTGATAGGGTCGCATTGCAAGGAGTTATACCAACTCATGGCTCTATCTGCAAGAGAATATTTGAAGAGACAGAGTCAGATGGCATCATACGCAACTCTATTCTACTTCATTATAGTACATAAGTCTATGAACCTCAAAAGATGTTCTTGACTATCCTCGCCTTACTTACCATAGAAAGGGTTGTTTTGAAGTAGTATAATCCAATGTGCCATGATTTCAAAGTTTGGAGCAGTGATGGGAGGAGGTTGTAGTGGGTGTTGAATGTCACTAGCCTTAGGGATTGAGAACTCTCTAAGGTCTTTTTGTAACTCATCTTGTTGAGTTACTGCTTGAGATGCATGGATCTCCTCTTAAACTGCAGCTTGGGCTTCTTGCATAAGCCTTTCTCTTTGTACATTAAAGAATTGAGCTACCCTTTGGGAAATTTCCTCCTCTTGTGCCATCCTATCTTGGTTCTCTCTACTCTAACGATAAAAGGTTTGTTCTATCTCAGGGTCAAAGCTAGCTGTAAGGCCCATAATATGAGAGTGTGGCATGCACTAGTCTTTGGGGGTACCTGGGATGGAAAGATCTTTCGGGATTCAGATGGACGGAGTAGAACAAAATTTAAGTATATGATCAATAGTATCAAAAGTTAAAGTAAAATCCTAGATTAGTCTCAATAGAACTAGATTTAACTAGACGGTTCCGTTGTTCCCGACGACGGCGCCAGATCTTGACGTTGCTTTTATTGCAAATTTACCTAGGACTGAAATCCCTAGTTTTTCACCAAAACCTTGTGCAATAGTACCACCCACAATCGGATAGGTTTTATCGTAGTATAGTTAAGGATTGAATCCCAAGGGACAACATTTTCAAGAACCTCACTAGTCATATCTAGTTGAATCAAAACTAATATTTAGAATTGAGAGTTGATTTGGGTTTAGTTAAACTAATTGTAAGGAAAGTAAAAGAGCAGGATTAAAATTGAGTTTAGATTAATGATGAGAATCACTAGGGTGGAATCAGGTTTCATCACCACTACACATGCAAGCACATCCAAAACACATCCAAGCAATGCACAACTATACAAATGGAGTAAGTAAAAGAATCCATTAGGAAATAGAGTTTGTGTAAGCATCTCCATAGGCTCGATGTCTCGTTACCCAAAGATCACACACTTACTACTCCAGATATATCCCTTTGGAAGTTCTCATCTGGGCATAAATCATGTTTATCGGTATTCAAATTCTAATTATTGAAGTTCTAGCAATATATGAATATAATAGATCATGCAAAGGAGGTGATCATTCCAAAAATCACACATTAAATGATTAACAACGAAATGGTACAAGCCATGGAATGTTATAAAATGAACATGTAAGAACAGACAACGGGGCTAGTTCCCACACCCCAGTGAAATGGACTACTCCCTCCTCATGATATAAACAAAAAGAATTAGAGAGAGGGAAGATTCCTCTATGGTCATGGTGAAGGAGATGGTCATGGCTCAGTGGAGAAACAATCATCTACTCGATGATGGGGAAAATCTTGAGGAGGAGTGGAAGAGCACCAACAACATGTGAGGATGACCTTGTCTCTCCTTCTCCCTTCTCTTCTCATACTCTTACTCGTAGGAGATGGAACAACGAATGACTGATGGTGCAGGGTGCTATAGATCTGAACTCCCACCACTTTCATGTCTAGGAGTTAGATCTTGATGGAGAGGAGATGGAGGAGTAGCAAGGACACCACAGAGACAGTCTTTGGCGGTGGTCAATCGTCTTCCTTGGCTGGGTGTAGAGCAGCAGCCTAGCGGCATAATGAAGCAGAAGCGATGCCTCAAATGAAGGAAGGTATAGGTGTAGATTGGTGCATTTTTGCCAATGGTGTTACACACTCCTCAATTGGAGTTTGAATAGATGCAACACCGTTAATAGACACACACTGTGGATTCACTTTCAATATTTATAAAGATCTAACTTAACACACTCTCAAAATCCAAAACACCACACATGTAAGCACATGGGGTCGTATCGTAGTATAGGAGGGAAGAAAGTATAGGGTCGATCCACAGGGAGAAAGGAGGACACAAGCAAGCAATTAAAGAAAGACATGCAATATCAAAACCTAAGTTAACCCTTGATAGTTAATTTTATTGAACAATAAAAGACAAGGCAAGGCAAGAAAAGAGAACAAGTTATGCTAAGGCAAGCAAGCAGAAGTCTACACTACACTAAGCTAGCAAACATAGAAAAAGTGAAATTAAAGATCTAAACTAGAAAGAACAAGGCAAGAATATAACTTAACAAATAAAGATCTAACTAAGATAACACTAGCTAAGCAAGAAGGCAATTAGGGTTTTAAAGCAATAAAGGGAAATGTGGGCTATTTGGGGGATGCACTTATCAATTAGGTTGGGGGGTGATATGTGAACATTATGATTTCATATAGATTATCAAACCAATCAATGATTTAGAGTCTAATGAATTATCCTAAACTACTAAATGGCCATCGATATAGTAGATTGTGTATAGGGGAACCAGTCCCTAACACCCCTACTACCCTTGTGAGGCTCAATTGGGTTAGGGTTTAGGTGTAATTCAATTAGAGTCTAAACAAGCCTATGTTTCTAGGTTAGATGATTTTAGGATGATTAGGAGTTGAGACTAGTAATGAGAGTGGAAGTGAGGTTTTACGCCTTTCATCACTCACATTCTAACCTTGAGAAAGCTCCATGCTAAGCACACCAAATTCATATAAACTAGCTACTTAGATCTCTTAACTAGGGTTAGGATAATTGATTAGAATGTAGGAGGATGGGTATCTAGCTAGGGATTCAATAATCGGACCTAGGAGCAAATCCCAAAATTCACACATACAAGCAAATTTCCTAAATTCCTAGGTTATTTCAAGCACAAACCAACAAGAAATTCATGGAGAAAGAGATAGAAATAGAATATAATAATTAGCAAAAATAATTACAATGTTTACATATCATTTTCCCCTTGGTATCAAAGTAACATTTTTCACCCCAAACAGCCCACCCAAGGGGCCTAGCTACTCATAGCAATGCAAAATACTAAAATAAGGGAGAAAGAGGTAGAACAAGACATGGACCTCGATGTAGAAGAGGAAATCCTTCACGTCTATGGTTGTAGGACATCTTCCTCTCTCCTCCAAGGTGCAATGGCATGGGATGATGGCAGAATAGGGGTAAAACACTAGGAAACTAAGGTTTTGATAGCAGAAATGGTGAAATGGAGTGGAATGGAGGTGGAAATGTAGTGGAATGGCTAAGGGGAGAAAATGGGGATCTAAGAGGTTGTAGAAGGTATCTAACATGTGCTAGCACTGCCGCTTAGGTATATATAGGTGTCGGGGAAGTAATAGGTCAAGTAGGGGCAATATGGGAAATGCAGTGCAAAAGTAGCTATGTTTTTGTGAGTAGCACAGTCGTGGTGGTCACCAAGGCCATGGTGAGAAGGGATGATAATGGTCATGGTGAATGGGAACAACCGAGGTGAGAAATGGGGGAAAATCAAAGGGACTTGGTTGATTTTGAAATGGAAGTGGAACGACCGTGGTGGGACAAGGATAGCATGGACATGGTGGTCAGCACACTTGTGGTGACTTGGATTTCTCTACTTGATCTTGGATCCATGACTGTTCTACTCTAAATGTCACACAGTTATGCTATGTGGCATGGTCATTTTGTAGTCAACCCCCACGACCATTCCGATTGGCACGACCATGATGATTTCTATTTTTCTTGGAGGTGACTCTACTAATTTGCAAGTATGCTAGGATGGTCGTTCTATGGTACCACAGTCGTGCTTGCCTTTAGATCGACACTTGGACTTATTTCTTTGGATTTTCATGGACATCTTTTCTTCAATTGAGCTTTGGCTAGTTGGGGTAGGTTGAGGGAGCCTCGGTTTCACTTTAGGCCTCTCCAAGGGTAGAGAAACTCTAGAATCACTCCTCCTCTCTCTCTTCCATCAAGCATAGTTCAAATACCTAAAAAAATACAAACAATGCCCAAAGTACAATTTATACAAATATGCATACTGAGGGAAATAACATATAATCCAACAGGTATAGATGTGATTGAAATGCAAAATGACACAACATGAATCCCTAAAATAGGGCTGAATCATAGATCTCGAGAGCACCGACTTAGTTGTCGTGATCGCCACACTTATCACTGTCACGATCCTTGCTATAGTCATGATGTATGTCACGATGGCGACAATCTTTGATGTTGCAGTCACGATGACTTTTGACATTTCAGTCGAGACAAATTTAGGTGTCGTGGTCGTGACGATGATGACGATGTTGTAGTCATGATGACGATAATGGTCATGACCACACGCCACAGTCACCATGACTTTGTAGTTTCGATTGAGAACTTCTTCTCGATCGCCACCCGTTATGGTCATGTAGCGGTCTCTACACTCTCTTGGTCATTGTGGTCACTACAAAACTTTGGTTGCTACCCTCATGGAACAAACACACCCGGGGGGTATTTTTATCGATTGATGGGCTTGCGTTGATGGATCCTCTAACTGATGAGAATGCTTTCTGATGAAGGGACTGACCATTGAAAATAGGGTCCAAATTATCGAAAGTTTCTTGGGCCCACTGGTCGATTAGAGAGACCACCATCTCCTAAGCTAGTGCACATAGTGCAATCCTTAATCCTGCAATGAAGACTAATGGATTTGATCAAAATCTAAATAATTGGGTAAAATTATATATGAGCAGATTCAGGGGGTATATGAGAGATTCAAGTGCAAAACTGGGATAAAAGTGGTGGTTAAAAGTAAGATGAATATGCATTCATCATCCTTCCAAGAATATTTGGGATCCTTCCTCCAGGAATAGTCATTGCCCCTATAATTTTGTTGCCTCGCGAACATGCACTCTTCTTCCTCTCTTCCAGAAGAGATTCCATCCTTCTGACATAATTTCGTAGCAATCAAGTCTAGTTTCTCATTCAATGATGTAATCACCTTGGACTCTCCAATACTTTTAATGGTTGTTGGGCATTCTCTGTCATTCCCTAGGACTGATTTTTAGTAATAATTTTTCAAGATTTCATGACACCTAAATGGCTTGTTGTTGAGTAAGAAGCATGTTCCTGCACTGTCAAGTGTGGTCCTCTCCCCTTGATGTATCCCACATTAAAAAATCTTTACCTGGTCATACAAATCGATCCCATGATGAGGGACCTTCCTCAACATGTTCTGGAACCTCTTTAATGCTTCAGAGTAAGATACTTCTGCCTGTAGCTTGACGTTGTATATCATTCTGACTAGATCATTTGTCTTTTGAGGTGGGAAGTAGCTCTCAAAGAAAGCGTCTATTATCCCCTCCCATGTTTCCATCGACTCAGTAGGAGATTGTAGAACCAAGACTTAGCGTTGTCTTCTAGTGACGAAGGAAAAATCTTCAGATATATTACTATCGCCAACACTCTGTCAATCTTTACCCAATCACAACTTTCAAAAAAATTGCTAATAAGCATTACTGAGTCCTCAGTGTTGTGTCCATGGAAAGCCTATGATTTGACCAATGCCACCAACCCATGCCCTATCTTGTAGCTGCCCACATTTTTTTATTCGCTCTAGATGAGCTGTTGAGGAAGATGCCTTGATCTTCTCCCAAATAGCATGTTCTTCTACTGGGTTCGCTATCTAAGTTGTTGTGGTTCCTCTGGTGGAGTAGTCAGTGGTGGGGTTTAAATTAGTCCTCCAACCGAGTCATCATACTCCCATGCTTTACACCGAAGGTCTTCTACTCTAAAGATAGATATCTCTAGAGTTGATTATCCGTAATCGGTGCTTTCGTCTGCACCATACACTAGTACCTAAAATTGTTGAAAACAATGTAAGACCGAATACTAATGATTGAAAAAATGATATTTGACATTCAACCTGGAAACAATAATAAAATAAAAAGTGTGTCCAAGAGTGGCCGATCACCACACTCATAGTGTTGGAGTTTTCATTTACCCGACAATGGTACCACAATCTTGATACGTGCAAACTACACATTAAACACAAGTATACATATCAATGTAATATAGGAACTAAGAAACCCAGATGTTACAACCCAATTTTTTTCACAATAACATCTTTAGTGGACCAACTTGATCACTTGATAACATTTTCTAAAATGGATATCATAATTAAATAAAAGAAGAATAATTTTTTTTTAACATAATCTTGTGTTTGTGGTAGTTGAGATGAGACTTAGATTAATAGCTTAGAAATGGCTTGGTAAAGAGTTAAAGAAGTTGCGCTAAAATTTACATAAATATTGATGTATAAAAGATTTATTTGGCCAATTTATTAGACCTACAAGGGTCAATATGCGAAAACAAGACCTATTTACAAATATTAAATAAAACTACAAGGACCTATTAGTAATAAGATAATTTCCCAACAATATTCTTCAAAATTTTCACAACTCAGCCGCATCAGCCACACATCTTTTGGTTTCACGGTTCCCCTTTTTGCTCACCTCTCCCACTCATACACTCTCTCTGTGAATCCTATTGGTCCACGCCAATAACTAAACCCATCCATTCACATTGCCCAACTTTCTCATTCCGCTATACACTCCTTTCATTCTTCTTTTATTCAAAACCATCACGATCTCTCTCCATGCCATTGGTTGGTTACCGCATTCAGTCCAGATCTGCTGTGATGAGTTCATATTCCACATCATGTTGCAAACAATCTGGATCATTCATCTACCCCAAAACCCCCCTTAAAAAAATTAATTTGGTATTTGTACTGCTTAGATCAATTTGTAACACGCTGCACAGGCTCCTCGGAACAGGGAATTCAATCCCGCATTACAGGTATGAGGCCATCCCCTATGAAGCAGAGGTTTTATACGTGTAACACAACCACGCCTGGATTCTCCTATTCTCTCTATTCATGTTCCTTTTTCAGCCCACAACTTCACGCTTGAGGGCCCACCAACAACGAATGATTGGCCACCACGTCTTCCCTCTCTCCGAACAGCGTTCTATAACTATCTTCCCCGCCGAGTCCTGTCGTCGGCCATGCTGTTACGGCTGGTGCACTATAGATGGAACTGTAGCGCCCATACTTCACCAAAACAGGCGGGGAAAAGTACATTGGAACCGACGGTCGTAACAACATCACTCCCAGCTGCCCATACAAACCCATCTTCTTTTGCCACCATTGCACCCCCATACTGCCAGAGATTACGGGAAGCATTCCGGCGAGCTCCCCGGTCCACATACTACCTTCTACTACCGCCCAGGACGTTGTATTAACTATGTCATGCGACAACAAAGACCCGAGAACCGTCAAAACCAGCCAATACGAAACCTCCACTCCATACACGACCTCACCGGACATGGTCACCGGAGTTAACATTTTGACACTGACAATACCGAGTGGAGCCTTAATGACTAAGGAAAGGAGTCCTACTCACTCCTCTTGCACTCTGGAATCTAAGAAAGCCTATGTAATAGCCCCTAGCAGTTCCATCCCTCATGGAAAGACTCCTAACTTTATAGTTGGGGGTAGTAGATGTGCTAAAAATGTGATGAATTTTTTTTGTTGGGATTGGAACTAGCAACCACCAAATATGACACACACAATGCAGTCTTTGCCAATCCAATAAGCTACCTAGAAGTTTGTGTTTATGTATATATATGACTTAATATATAGTTGATACGGTATCAGCAGTTATTTGCAACAAATTGAAAAAAATGTCATTGGCGGGATTTGAACTTGAACACTTGATTAGAATGGCTCTACAATGCAAGCGTCATTCCTGTAGGCTACAAACACTTATTTGCTGAAAACAGTACTCGATAATATATATATTAATACTAATGTACATATATACATGTACATACATAACAATACTTGTTTTTCTATTTATTTTTTTGGGGGGGGAGGGGGGGGGTGGGGGGCGGCCCCCGCTTGCCCCCTGGCTCCGCCCTTGCTAGCACACCTAGGGTTGATATGACAAGGAGGAGTTTCTAAATGACGCCCCACTCTTCTTTGGCCAACCTCAGGGATTAGAACCGACCCTCTTTGGCTATAAATAGCAACCCAATGGTCATGGACATCCCATGCTCGAATTAGAGTCCACAACGCCATGTAAAGAAAACACCATAACCACCCTTCTCTTTCTTTAGAAATACATCCAACCTAGGACAAAATACACCTCTATCCTACCTTCCACATCAACCACAACACTATATCCATCATCCATAAACCCAAGAGTCTCATATATAGCTTTCTCACACATTATACACATAAAAAAAAACACATCCTCCTCTATCTTCCACTACCACCAAAGAAGCTCAAGGCAAAGCATTAACGAGGCTCAAAATCATCACTCAAGTGTGCTTTCATTAAACCTTGCAAAGGTAGGGAGTAAAACCTCTTCTTCTGAGTCCACACTCAAATCACCTTCTTACACTAGAGCTTTTGAATAATGTATTTGATTCACATACAATGTTGAGTTTTTGTTCAAAGTAGTTATGGATTTTATTGATATAATGTCCCTAACAAAGAAGTCTTTTATCATGTTTTGTTTGCAAATCTCTTTCCCTTCATCAATTATACCTTTTGTGCAACAAATTTCAATATGTGCCCCTCTCTCTTCTTTTTCACAAAAATTAGTATCACAATGAAGTCTTGGTGTAACATATGCGTATACCATACAAATTGCAGTATTGTGAATATCGATGGTTTTCCTCATTTTTTTGAATATCTATAGTTCAGAGAATGATAAAAAGTTTAAATTGCTGAGATTCTTATCATGACATGTGACACTCTTGGTTAAGCTATGATTAAAATAAGTAATTGTTGAAATTCCACCATAAGAGATCTGTTTATATAGTCCCAGATCCGGTGAGGACCGAAAGATCAAGATTTATATGTCATGTTTGCTTTATGTTATGTTTTGATCCGGATTGTATCCTTGGGATGGTGAAGGGAGGAGGGATAGCCTTTCCCTTGTAACTACCCCATCTTGAGGGTAGTCAAAGTGTTGCTGGTCTGTGAGATAAATAATCAAAGGTTGTGTATAACGACCGCTGAGGTGACGGAACCTGCACTAGGCCGTCAGACCATGGAGAGATATGGTTGTAGATCGACCCCACCTCGAGGGCAGGCTGAGGGCTACAGGACTACCCTTAGAGTAGGCATAGAATTTGGGACCTACAAACCACACCATCTATGTGCGGTGGGACATAGGAAGTTGTGAGGGTAGAATTGGAACATGTGAGACCAATGTCTTTGTGATAGGGAAGTGTGCAAAGCGATATTGTAAATTTTTTACTTATGGTCTATGTGACCTTAGCTGTGGTTGCAGGCTATGAGCTGGATCTAGGGTTGGTTAACAATCCCTCTGGAGTGAGTAGGGAATGATACAATAAAATGATTCATATGTTATATCCTCTCTTATTATGTGTTTTACTTCATTATCACATGTTTCAACTTTCATAATATATGTTCAGTTTTTATGTCTTTTCATTAGACATTTGCCTCATATTAGAAAATATTTCAAAATCTACATGATCTTCTTATATTCTTATGCCTCTCCATACTTAGACATTTGTCTAATTTCTCTTGCTATGGTTCTTTTTCCCCTCCCACCATAGGTTGATTGTAGGTTGAAGTTTATATCACCGTGTGGATTCTCCTGACTTGGTCCTGGAGCGAGAAGTGTCAAGTCTTTTGTTATCAACTTAAGCTAAATCTTGTAGTTGTATTTCCTTGAAAGATGTAACTTTTTAGTGTGAACGTGTACTAAGAAGAATGTAACTTATATGTTACTTTAAATGAAAGTGTGTGGTTACTATCTATTGCTTGATGCTTCATCCATAATGCCCTTTGGTTTTAAATTCCATGATTAAGAGTTAATTGTGGAGACTAAAATTAGGGGACATTACAGGTGGTATTAGAGCATGGTTAGGAAACCACATGAGTAAATCACTTAAAAGATGTAAAATATACTTTAATATGGATAGGTCATTAATGATACTTCTCTTTCAGATGAAGGCCAACAAGGGGAAGGAGGTTATTGTACTGGATAGCTCATTTGAGGAATCTAATCATGGGATTACCATGACAAACCAACCTCGAGAAAGAGGAGGGCCTTCTTGCATTCACTATAACCCTGGAATCCAACCTAGAGTACATGTAGAAGAGCATGCACTGCGACAAGAGTATACTGTCGAACTGGTCCCTAACCCCTATCATCCATACTCACCACCTCAACCTCTTACTCCACATCATGAGCAATACTACGTCAAGATGAAATACCCTGCCCATAAAGATGTGAGTGCTTTATATATTGGCTACTTCCAATCCCTGGGTCACCAGAGATAACATTACCCCCACCTTACCTTATGAAAATTGTATAACTGAAATTGAAATGGACTACCCTTATGATACACTTATGTATGGAGAACATGTGGAAGACAACATATCAATGCTAAAGAGACCAACCTCTATAGGAAAAATCATTCTTGGATTCTCTACGGGACCCCTTCCTAGCAAGCATTAGGGTTGAGGTGGAGGATGGTTTGAAGAATAGGGATTATAAGATGAGAAATAAAGTGATATATGTGTTATATGTCAAACTATGTAGTATGTAATCTAGTCGTGGTAGGGAATTTATGTAATCCTTTGTAATGTTTTGTTTACGTCATCCTTATATATACTATGTAGTTGGATTAAGTTAGAAATCAATGAATCAAAACTTACTTATCTCTGTGGAAATTTCTAAATGTCGCAAGGACAATCTGAGTCAGGAAATGCCCCAGAGGCAATTGAAATAATGAAGCGGTTAACTATGATCACTGAAGAAATGTGGAAAAATAGATCCAATGAGGTAGAATCTTCCCAATTCGTAGTTCCCACACAGAGCATGTCGATGAAAAAGTTCTTGGAACTCCATCCACTCAGCTCTTCTGGAAGGGATAATCTTGACCTGGCAGAAGAATGGATCTTAAAGATGGAAGAAATTTTTCAATGCTTAGACCGTCCTGAGGAAACAAAAACCAATCATGCCACTTTTAAGTTGGAAGGAGATGCAAAAATATGGTGGGAGATTCTTCAAATGATCTCCTTCCATGACACCCTAATAATCTCATGGGAGAATTTCAAGGAAGAGTTTAATGATCAATATTTCCCTGAACAAGTCCGATGTCACAAATTCGAGGAATTTCTAAATCTGCAACAAGCAAGACAGTCTGTAGCTAAATATACAACTCATTTTCAAATACTTGAGAAATGTGTAGCACAACTAGTACGGGATGAAAGGACATGTGTCTCGAGGTACGAACATGGATTGGCCCCATATCTTACAGAAAAGATTGTTGTTTTGCACATTACCTTATTTGATGAAATAGTAAAAAGAGCTACTGTGTTGGATACAAAACTCCAACAAATATAAAAGGGTTGAACTACCTCGAGCCCCTCCACTAAAAATGAGGATTTCTTCACATGGAAAACATATCACCCCTCTCCAAAGAGGAATGGGAATGCATGCTTACATTGTGGGAAGCCTCACTTTGGGTATTGCCCATATGACACTCAGTCCCGTTGCTACCGTTGCCACATGACAGGACATGTAATGAGAGATTATCATACACCCCTCCCAACAATAATGCCATGGCTCACTAAGGATTCTATCAACAAAACCCAATAATACTTGTTATGTGGCCAAGATTCCATCAGTAGTCGTCTACTACAAGGTCACAACTACTTCACCTATCGATACCACCTCAACAACACCCTCAACAACGTCCTCAACAGAGATGTAAGGGTCCAAATCAACATAAGAGGACAGAAGAGTGTTCACCTTGAGATAGGCAGAGGTTCAGAATGATGATTGCCTAATGGAAGGTAATGGTCTTATCAATAATAAAAACTTCAAGGTTTTATTTGATTATGGTGCAACACATTCTTGTCTATCATGTATATGCTTAAAGAAAATAAACCTAGAAGTTGAGAACCTACACTATACAATAGAAATAACTACACCTATAGGGAAGAAAGATGTGGCACATAAGATAATAAATAATGTTCCCCTATAGATAGAAGGGCATACCCTACCTGTCAACCTTATTATTCTCAACCTAACAGGCCTAGATGTTATCCTTGGAATGGATTGGCTAGAAAAATATGGAGCACTTATTGATTGTTAAAGAAAAATGGTAACCATAAATATGCTTGGAATGCCTCCTTGGGTTTTCCATTGTAAAGGATTTTCAAAAGGAAGTCTAGTTATCTCTACAGTCCAAGCCAAAAAATTACTAAAGGAATGATGTGAAGGTTTTATTGCAGTATTACAGGAAGAGAACATGAATGAGAAGCCATTAGAGGAAGTGAATGTAGTTTAGGATTTTCCTGATGTTTTTCCAGAAGAATTGCCTAGATTTCCCCCACACCGAGAGGTGGAATTCGGGATCGAACTCTTGCCAGGGAGTAATCCTATATCTCGACAACCTTATAGAATGGCCCCCATAGAGTTGGCAGAATTAAAGAAGCAACATGAAGAACTACTGGAAAAAGGATTTATTCACCCTAGCTCATCTCCTTGGGGAGCACCTATCCTTTTTGTGAAAAAGAAAGATGGGACATTGAGGATGTGCATTTATTACCATAGATTGAATGATGCCACTGTTAAAAATAGATACCCCTTACCCCAGATTGATGATTTATTTGACCATATCAAGTCTGCTCGAGTCTTCTCAAAGATAGATTTGAGATCTGGGTATTATCAACTAAGGGTTAAAGAAGAAGATGTGTCAAAAACTTCTTTCCGAACACGATACGGTTTATATGAATTTTTAGTTATGCCTTTTGGGCTAACTAATGCCCCTGCAACATTCATGGACCTAAGGAATTGTGTGTTTCATAGACATCTTGATAGATTTGTCATTGTCTTTATTGATGACATTCTTATATATTCCCCAACTGAAGAGGTTCATCAGGTCTATTTGAGAATTGTGTTACAAACTCTAAGGGACCAATAACTTTATGCCAAATACTCAAAGTGTGAGTTTTGGCTAACTAAAGTAGGATTTTTAGGGCATGTAATATCTATTGGAGAAATATCAATAGAACCAACCAAAATTGAAGATGTGCTTAACTGGGAAGCTCCCTGGACAGTAACAGAAATTTGAAGTTTCCTAGGAATGGCGGGATATTACCAAAAATTTATCAAGGATTTCTCAAAAACTTACAGGCCCCCTAACACATTTAAAAAGAAAGGGAGTATCTTTTGTGTGGATTCAAAAGTGTGAAGATAGCTTCCAAGAAATTAAGAGGAGGTTAACTACTTCCCATCTATTAACACTACGACAAGAAGGCAAGACATATAACTTGTTTACCGATACTTCCCAAGTAGGTTTGGGTTGTGTCTTAATGCAAGAAGGTGAGGTAATAACCTATGCCTCACGTCAATTGAAGAAGCATGAAGAGAATCACCCTACCCATGATCTAGAGTTGGCAGCGGTTATACATGCTTTTGAAAATTTGGAGGCACTTAATATATAAGGTAAAAACTGAGATCCTAACCAATCACAAAACCCTCAAGTATATTATGACTCAAAAGGATCTCAATCTAAGACAAAGGTGATGGTTGGAATATCTCAAGGATTATGACTTTACTATATCATATCACCCTGGTAAGGCTAATGTGGTGGCCGATGCACTTAGCTGAAAAAGAGTAATGAATATATCAATGATAAGCATACAAGAATGGAAAATGGCTAGCATTGTGCTCAATCCATTGACTATTACTGCAAATTTAAAGGCGGCAGTCATGGCTGCTAAAAAACAAGACACAAACTATAATTATTGGAAAGGAGTAGCTCAAAACCCCAAATCACCACTATAACTAAAGGAGGAGGACACCATCTAGTTTGCAGCACGGTTGTGGGTACCTTCTAGAACCACAATTAAACAAAAGATCCTAGAAGAAGCACATGCATCAAGATACAACATACACCTAGGGACCACCAAAATGTTTAAAGACTTGCAAAAGAATTTCTAGTGGCCTAACATGAAGAAGAAAATTGCTAAATATGTACTCAAATGTCTCACGTGTCAATAAGTGAAGGTAGAGCATCAACGGCCTGGAAGACTTCTCAAATCCTTAGAAATCTCAAAATGGAAATGGGAACATATCATAGTGGATTTTGTTATTAGCCTTCCTCGAACTCGAAAGGGAAATGACAGTGTGTGGGTAGTAGTTGATAGATAAATGAAATCTGCCCATTTGTTCCCAATAAAGATCACTGCTAATATGGACAGTCTGGCAGACCTATACATGAAAGAGATTGTCAGGTTACATGGTGTTCCTATGACTATTCTATCAGATAGAGATCCTCTATTTACTTCTAAGTTTTGGCAACAATTGCAAAGAGCATTAGGGACTAAGTTGAATTTTAGCACCACTTTTCACCCGGAAATTGATGGCCAATCAGAATGAGTAGTACAAATATTAGAAGATATGATAAGAGATTATTCTTTGAACAGGAGAGGCAATTGGGACGAACATCTTCCTCTAATGGAGTTTTCATATAATAATAGCTGTCAAGCTAGTATTCAAATGGCTCTATATGAAGCACTATATGGGAGACCTTGTAGATCTCCATTGTGTTAGGATGAAGTAGGAGAAGCTAAAATTTTGGGACCTGAGCTAATCCACCAGTGTGCAGAAAAAGTGAAGTTGATTAGGAAGAGATTACAAGCAGAACAAGATCGACAAAAACAATATGTGGATAAAAAATGAAGGCATGTGGAATACAAAGTAGAAGATTGAGTGTATGTCAAGATCTCTCCCATAAAGGGTGTTACCAGATGGGGAAAGAAGGGAAAACTAATCCCCAGATATGTGGGACTTTTAGAAATCATAAAAGAGATCAACGATCGAGCCATGAAGTTAGCACTACCTCCTGAATATCAAAAATCACATGACATTTTTCATGTATCATTATTGAAGAAGTATATTGCTGACCCATCACATGTCATTCAATACGAGCCTCTCCTGATTGTCGATGACTTATCATATGAAGAACATCCCATTCAAATCTTGGACTACAATGAGCAACAACTTAGAAATCACACCATCCAACCGTGAAGGTATTATGGAAACACCATAGGGTTGAAGAGGCAACATGGGAGCTAGAATCAGAGATGAAGGAAAAATATCTACTTCTTTTTGGTAAGTATTTTAATTTTTGAGGATGATTTCAGTAATATTTTTTCAAGATTTCATGACACCTAGATGGCTTGTTGTTGAGTAAGAAGCATGTTCCTGCACTGTCAAGTGTGGTCCTCTCCCCTTGATATATCCCATAATAAAAAATCTTTACCTGGACATACAAATCGATCCCATGATGAGGGACCTTCCTTAGCATGTTCTGGAACCTCTTTAATGCTTCAGAGTAAGATACTTCTGCCTGTAGCTTGAAGTTGTATATCATTCTGACTAGATCATTTGTCTTTTGAGGTGGGAAGTAGCTCTCAAAGAAAGTGTCTATCATCCCCTCCCATGTTTCTATCGACTCAGTAGGAGATTGTAGAACCAAGACTTAGCATTGTCTTCTAGTGACGAAGGAAAACTCTTCAGATATATTACTATCACTGACACTCTGTCAATCTTTACCATATAGCAACTTTAAAAAAATTACTAATATGCATTACCGGTTCCTCGGTGTTGTGGCCATGGAAAGTCTATGATTTGACCTATGCCACCAACCCATGACCTATCTTGTAGCTGCCCACATTTTTAGCTTTTTTATTCTCTTTAGATGAGCTGTTGAGGAAGACGCCTTTATCTTCTCCCAAATAGTCTGTTCTTCTGCTGGTCTGCCATCTGAGTTGTTGTGGTTCCTCTGGTGGAGTAGTCGATGGTGAGGTTTGAATTAGTCCTCCAACGGAGTCATCATACTCCCATGCTTTGCGCTGAAGGTCTTCTAATCTAAAGCTAGAGATCTTCGAAGTTTATTATCCGTAATCAATGCTTCTCGTCTACACCATGCACTAATACCTAAAATTGTTGAAAAAAATGTAAGACCGAATACTAATGATTGAAAAAATAATATTTGACATTCAGTGTGGAAAGAATAAAAATAAAAATAAAAGTTGTGGCCATGAGTGGCTGATCACAACACTCACAGTGTTAGAGTTTCCATTTACCCGACAATGGCACCACAAACTTGATATGTGGAAACTACACATTAAATGCAAGTATAGATATCAATGTAATATAGGCCCTAAGAGGCCCAGATGTTACAACCCAATTTTTTCACAATAACATATTTAGTGGACCAACATGACCACTTGATAAAATTTTCTAAAATGGATATCATAATTAAATAAAAGAAGAATATAATTTTTTAACATAATCTTGTGTTTGAGGTAGTTGAGATGAGACTTTGATAAATAGCTTAAATAAGGCTTGGTAAAGAGTTAAATAAGTTGTGCAAAAAGTTTACATAAATATTGATGTATAAAAGAATTTATTTGGCCAATTTATTAGACCTACAAGGGTCAATATGTGAAAATAGGACCTATTTACAAATATTAAATAAAACTACAAGGACCTATTAGTAATAAGATAATTTTCGAACAATATTCTTCATAATTTTCACAACTCAACCACATCAGCCACACATCTTTTGATTTCACAGTTCCCCTTTTTGCTCACCTCTCCCACTCACACACACACTCTCTCTCTCTGGATCCTATTGGTCAACACCAATAACTAACCCCATCCATTCACATTGCCCAACTTTCTCATTCCTCTATACACTTCTTTCATTCTTCTTTTATTTAAAACCATCACGATCTCTCTCCATGCCATTGGTTGGTACCCAACCTACTTGACCACCACCCAACGTTATCATCCATATTTTAGTCTGAAAAATTCTTGACATAACTAGCCACCCACCCGCTGACATACCTGGTTGTCGGAAACAATGAATTGCTGCGCGTTCCGAGATGTATTAAGATACATAATAAATTCTGCATGCTTGTTCATGCAAAAGCCATAAAAAAGTAACGATGTGATGTCCACTGTCCCATAAAATTTGATAGACACTCTTATTTAAAATTTCATTTCTTGCGTATAACTTTTCAATTTTTAAAATTTTTATTAAATTGTTGCCTTCATGCTTCTTCACTTTGTGTTATTTCACAAATACATGAGTATTGTACTTTTATCCTTTATATTGTTAGGTATTGCACTTATGGATTAAATTTGCTAGATATTGTACTTATGCTTGAGTAAATGAGTTAAAGTTAATAAGTGGATACCATACTTATGGATGCATTTTATAGTTGATTCTTGATCTGTATGCACTTTACTTTTGAGATCATTAACAAGTGGATACTCAACTTATGTCTGTATTTTGAAAAATATGTCTAGATGGCCAATGCTGCTATGGGATTATGTAGGTACTGTGCTTATGCTTCTAGACCAGTTATACAATTATGCCTGATTTTGAATTTTGTTAGGTACTATATTTATTCTTGTATTTTGTAAAAAGATTTTGTCTAGATGGCAAATGTTGCTATGAGATTTCATAGGTACTGTGCTCATGCTTCTAGATTAGTTATATAATTTTGCTTGATTTTGTAATTTGCTAAGTACTGTACTTATGCTTCAGTAAATGAATAGAAATTAACAAGTAGGTATCGTACTTATGAATGCATTTTATAGTTAATTTTTGATTTGATGTGCACTAAACTTTTGAGATCATTAACAAGTGGGCACTCAACTTATGTCTATATTTTGCAAAAAAATTCTTTCCAGATGACACATGTTGCTATTGGATTATGTAGGTAATGTGTTTATGCTTCCAGATCAGTTATACAATTATGCTTGATTTTGTAATTTGCTAGGTACTGTAATTATGCATCAATAACTAAGTTGAAATCAACAAGTAGTTGGTACAATACTTATGGATTCACTTTATCGCTGATTCTTATACTGTACTTTCACGAGAACGTAGGGGTTTCGAATATGACTAATCGTCCAATCGGTCTTCATCCAATCGGTCTTGGGACCGATCGGTCTTTGTCTCCAAACGGTCTTTGTCTAATCGGTTTTGGGTATGATCGGTCTTTGTCTCCAAACGGTCTTCGTCCAATCGGTCTTGGGATCGATCGGTCTCTGTCTCCAAGCAGTCTTCATCCAATCGGTCTTGGGACCGGTCGGTCTTTGTCTCCAAACGGTCTTCGTCCAATCGATCTTGGGGATCCAAACAGTCTTGGTGACCGATGGCTTCCAAACGATTTTGAAACCGTTAGGCAATATATGGTCTTGAGACCGCTTGGGCTCAAGCGGTCTTGAGACTGTTTATGTGAATGTCTAAGACCGAGAGGTCAAAATTGTTTGGTCCAGACCATTTGGTCAAAACTGAAGTTGTGGGGATATGGTGATTGGATAAAAATTTTTATTTTAACAAAGATTTTGATGGCAAAGAGCAGTTGGGAGAAGCGTGAGAGTCCTGAACGTCTTTTCGATTTCCGAGGTACGCAGAAGATTGATATTAATTAAAAGTGGCTGAGTGCATACTTTTTGCAGGTTATCAAAGAACCAGGTGGGCCGTCGGGTCTATAACCGACTGAGGGTAGCGTAACTCTTTTAGTCTTCATTGAAAAAGACAACCACTCACAATGCTTTATCTCCTCGTATGCATTATCTCTAGCATTTAATACTGAAGCAGGTACGATGCCATCCCACCCAACTTCTCCTATTCTCTCTCTCTCCACGTACCTTTTTCAGCCCGCAAAACTTGGGTCCAAATATTCTATACCCAACCTCTGTGCCCACCTATGTACCCACACCATCTCATCCATAGACTTGTGGGCCCCATAGCAGAGTGTGTGGCTCAGATATGTTGGGCACATTGTCCCGGGCACAGAAGATTTTAACCCACAAAACTTCACGCTCGAGGGCCCACCAAAAATGGATGATTGGCACCGCGTCTTCCCTCTCCCCGAACAATGTTCTTCAACAATCTTCCCCGACGAGTCCCGTCATCGGCCGTGTTGTTACGGCCGGTGTACTACAGATGGAACTGTAGCGCCCATACTTCACCAAAATAGGTGGGAAAAAATGCGTTGGAACCGGAAGGAGATTACGGTCGTAACAACATCACTCCCATACAAACCCCTGTGTTTTTTCCACCATTGCACCCCCATACCACCGGAGATGACGGGAAGCATTCCGACGAGCTCTCCGATCCACATACTACCTTATACCACCGCCCAGTATGTCGTATCAACTATGTCATGCGAGAAAAAAGACCCGAGAACTGCCAAAACCAGCCAATACAAAGCCTCCACTCCATACACGACCTCACCGGACATGGTCACCAGAGTTGATGTTTTGACGTCGACAACACCGCATGGAGTCGTCTTGACTAAGGAAAGGAGTCCTACTCACTCCTCTTGCACTCTGGTATCTAGGAAAGCCTATGTAGTAGCCCCTATCTGTTCCATCCCTCATGGAAAGACTCCTAGCACACCTAGGGTTGATATGACAAGGAGGAGTTTCTAGATGATGCCCCACTCTTCTTTGGCCGACCTCAGGGGTTAGAACCAATCCTCTATGGCTATAAATAGTAACACAATGCTCTTGGACATCCCATGCTTAGATTAGAGTCCACAACACCAAGTAAAGAAAACATCATAACCACCCTTTCTCTTTCTTTATAAATACATCCTACCTAGGACGAAATACACCTCTATCCTACCTTCCGCATCAACCACAATACTATATCCATCATCCATAAAACCAAAACTCTCATCTATAGCTTCCTCATAAAATATACACATCAAAACACCATAAAAAATCACTTCCTCCTCTATCTTTCACTACCACCAAAGGAGCTCAAGGCAAAGCATTAACCAGGCTCAAGATCATCACTCTAGTGTTCCTTCATTAAACCTTGCAAATGTAGGGAGTAAAACCACTTCTTCTGAGTCCACACTCAAATCACCTTCTTACACTAGAGCTTTTGAATAATGTATTTGATTCACATATAATGTTGAGTTTTCATTCAAAGTACTTATGGATTTTATCAATATAATGTCCCTAACAAAGAAGTGTTCTATCAGGTTTCATTTGCAAATCTCTTTCCCTGCATCAACTATCCTTTTGTGCAATAAATGTCAATATGTCTCTCTCTCTCTTCTTTTTCATGAAAATTAGTATCACAATGATGTTTTGGTATAACTTATGCTTACACCATACAAATCGTAGTATTGTGAATATCGATGGTTTTCCTCATTTTTTGGAATTTCTATAGTTTAGAGAATGATAAAAAGTTTAAACTACTTTGATTCTTATCATGACATGTGACACTCTTGGTTAAGCTATGATTAAAATAAGTAATTGTTGAAATTCCATCACAGAAGAGTTGTTTATACAGTCCTAGAATCGGTGAGGACCGGAAGATCGAGATTTATATGCCATGTTATGCTTTATGTTATGTTTTGATCCGGATCACATCCTTGGGATGGTGAAGGGAGGAGGGATAGACTTTCCCTTGTAAGTACCCCACCTTGAGGGCAGCCGAAGTGCTGCTGGTCTATGAGATAAATCATCAAAGGTTGTGTATAACGACCGCTGAGGTGACAACACCTGCACTAGGCCACTAGACCATATAGAGATATGGCTATAGACTGACTCAACCTCGAGGGTAGACTAAGGGCTGTAGGACTACCCTTCAAGTAGGCATCAAATTTGGGGCCTAAAAACCACACCAGCTATGTGCAGTGGGACAGAGGAAGGTGTGAGGGTAGAATTGGCACACCTAAGACCGATGTCTTTGTGATAGGGCAGTGTGCAAAGTGATATTGTTGATTTGTTATTTATGGTCTGTGTGACCTTAGCTGTGGTTGTAGGCCACGAGTTAGATCTAGGGTTGGTTAACAATCCCTCTGGACTGAGTGGGGAATGATACAATAAAATGATTCTTATGTTATATACTCTCTTATTATGTGTTTTACTTCATTATTACATGTTTCAACTTTCATAACATATGTTCATTTATTATCTCTTTTCAATAGAAATTTTCCTCATATTACCAAATATTTCAAAATCTACATGATCTGCTTATATTTTTATGTCTCTCCATACTTAGTCATTTGTCTAACTTCTCTTGCTATGATTCTTATTTCCCTCCCACTGTAGATTGATTGCAGGTTGAAGTGTATATCACTGTGTGGATTCTCCTAACTTGGTCCTGGAGGGAGAAGTGTCATTTCTTTCATTTACACTTTTGTTATCAACTTAAGCTAAATGTTGTAGTTGGATTTCCTTGAAAGATGTAACTTTTTAGTTTGAACATGTACTAAAAAGAATGAACTTATATGTTAATTTAAATGAATGTGTGTGGTTATTATCCATTTCTTGATGCTTCTTCCATAACACCCTTTCATTTTAATCTCCATGATTAAGAGTTAATTGTGGAGGCAATAAATCAGAGATGTTACACCAGATGTTGAACTGAGGGAAATATTCTCCAGAGACTACTACTAACTGTAATGCAATCAACTAGGACAATGAAAACTTTGAGTGAAGTTTAATTATCTAAGATGTAGAAAATGAACATAAGATCACTATTTTTTGATCTCAAGTGAAGTGAATTCATTATAATTATGATTTCACCTCAGTTAACATTACAGTTAACATCATACCATTAACAATTATCTCTACTAACTCTAGACAAAGAAACCTATAGAAAGAATTACCCATTCTCACAACGTAATTCACTACCTAACTAATACCAATATCATTCTCGTAGTAATTGTGTTATTAGTTAGGTGCTTTTATGAAAACTCTGGGTTATTCTCTTCATATTTGTATGCCTCATTTCTCAAGGTACGATATAAACCATGTAATTCTATGAATTTCCAACCCCTAATACCTCTTTCAAAGCAATTACGACCTAATTAACTACCCATGGTGATCAAACATGGATAGTTCGTTATACTTTTATAGAATTATATCCAAAAATTAAGAGGAAAATATATGTTAATGCGAAAATGTCAATTACAATGTATAACCAGGCTACTCTCGGGTCCTAAGGAACAAGGGGTTTAGCCCCGCATGATTTTCATTGTCAAATACATATTAGATAATAAGAAAAATGTGGGGAACATAACAGAACTAAAAGAATCCCTAGAGAAGACAATCCAGATGACTCCGTCAGCGAACATGCTAATTCTCTAGCCTCGGGCTGTGAATCAGTCCATCAGAGGTGCATGAATCTCTGATGAATGCATATTCATCATTTATTTTTGCATAATTTAGGATAATTAATTAAGAATTTCTTGGTAAACTTAGTTTTATTCAGATATTAATTGCACATTCATCCTCTAGATGTTCGTTTTCTGAATTCTTATGAAATTGCTTTCAATTTTGAGGTATTATTGAAGCATTTAACTAAAGATAAGAAAAGATAGGAGGCTTTTTAGATTTCTCACAAAGTTTGATATACCTCATACCAAATATTCATAACTCCCACATACAAATTCCAAATTTGGAGTTAGATATATTTTGAAAATATAATTTCAATTGCTACATAAAAAAATATATTTTTCGGTGACTTTGGCAGTCATTTGACGGTTCAACCAACTGATGGAAGTGCTTATTCATTTTCCTGCAGTACTTGATTTAAGTATATATTATGCACCAAAATAGGGATAACTCTCACATCCCAAGGTAGAATGTAATGTGCAAATATTCCATGAAAAGAGAATTTATTTGTCAATAGGAAAATTATATATTCGGCCACACTTTAAATCTTTTTGATAGAATAAATTCACTTGAAATGTCTGTGATGAGAATTTGCAGCAAAGCAACTTTAAATTCAAATGGTCAAAATAAGGCAATTAATAATTTTCTTTATGGCCTATTGAAGAAAGCAACTATTCACTTGACCAAGTCTTGCAGAATCCATCATTCATATCCTTCCCCTCACTCCCTTCTAGGGTTTCTACCCCTCTCATTCTCCTATAAAAGGAGGGGGTCTCTACTTGTATAAGGCATCACTTTTTAGTAAAGAGATAGCTTTGATCAAATAATTGTCTCTTATTTATTTACAATTTTACTCAAGTAATTAGCAATAAAAGTATTTGGTTCATGAAGTTATAATATCCTTCTCTCTTTTTGGTTTTTTTTCTATTTTAGATCTAGGGTTCTGACTTCTCCTTTATCCTTCTTGGGATTCTTAGGAGCAATGAACAAAGAATATAGTCATTTAATCATGTTAGCATAAGGCTTGTTTCCTTTCTAAGATTAGTCTATGGCTAAGATTCTTTCTTCCTCCAACTTTCCTTGTTTAAGAATTATGAGTGAGTAGTTGATTATCGAGGCAAAGGGGAGAACCCCTTAGCCATGTGTTTCTAGATCAAAAGTTCATACGATTTCTGGGATAAATGATTTTTTGATTGGAACTTGCCAGTTTAAGCAAAGTGACTTTTCATTTTTATCGTATGTTAACTTTGGAGGATGTGACTGCAGAGACCAAAGTTTAGAAAAACCAATTAAATGACATGGGGATTTTGATGAGAGCTCAGAAAAGTCCCTATAAGGATGATATGACTAAAATCAGTGAACGCCAAGACCAATGGGTTCACGGTGAGTCCTTCTTTTGTAATTCATTTACGGATGTTTTACATGCCTTCTTTTATCTTGCCTTTTGAATGATTTTTCGATCTTGTTTTCACATGGCTATGGTGGTAAAACCCATAGCCTCAATTCTCTCCCCCTTGATTATTCTTTCTTTTGAAACCGCTCTTTTCAATCAGATTTCTCTTGTTTGTAATTTAATTTCCAGCCTTTGAATAATTTATTTCATTGTGCTAACAATATTCATTTTGTTCTTCGCATAATATTTCCATACTTTGCTTAGTGTAACTTTTAATTTGTTACAACTTTTGTTTCTTTGATTACTATAATCATATCACACATTCAGAAAATAGATCTTTACTTTCTTGTTCACATATTAAAAAAAGTTTAAAAATCAATTGGGTTTACAAAATACAATCTTTAAAGCGTTGTCCTGTGAGATCGACCCTTCTTTACCAGCCTTAACTAGAAAGTAAATAAGGATTACTCTAGGATAATAATATTAGTGAATTGGTGTGCTAAATGAGATGTATCAATTTTGGCATCATTGCCAGGGACAACAAATTGTTTTCTTAGAACACCCAAAAACTTTTTGAATAATTTTTTTTCATATTTTTTTTCTACCTTCTGAGTCCCATTCCAGAAGTGTATTCCTCTTTCTACTGAGTTTTCATTCAAGTAGTACATTTTTTATGCACTTGATTATTATTGTTCAATTATAATTGTACACGTGACACCCGCAAAATGCCAATTCTATGTTGCCGATTTTTGATATATAACCTAAAAGGACGTTTCATTGTCTCAATAAATAAAACCATCATAAAATGATGAGTGAGGAAGAGGTAGCACATAGGATCAAGCGGGCACTCACTGCTCAAAGAGAGGCCATGGTAGTTAAACCAGCGGGTCAGGAAGTCGCTATTCGCGCAACTTACATAACTGAACAAGCGACTTTAGAAGCCTCTCCAAGGGAAGACGAACGATAAAAAAACTAAAAGACTTTTCTATTCCTAAAATAGGATATGCAAAACACCTTGTTGTGCCACCTGTAATCATAGCCCCTCAATTCGAGATCCACACCCAATAGATCACAATGCTCCAAGACAACCCTTTCTCTGGGAAGAAAAGTGATAGTTGTCAACATCATCTCCAACATTTTATTGACCTTTGTTCACTACATAAAATACCAAGAATTTCTAAAGAAGGTATTAGGATTAGATTATTCAAATATTATCTCTCACGGCAAGCCAACAATTGGTATAATGCCATGGAGGGTGAAGGACGGGTCACCATCTGGGAGGCCCTGCAATCCAAGTTCTTAGACAATTCTTTCCCCCTTCCCTCACCTACGAAATTAAGGGACAATCATTCTTTTTTCAATGGTCCAGGAGAAACTCTAGGAGAAGCCAGGGAAATATTTTAGGAACTCCTTTGACGTTACCCTCACCATGACATCTCCCAATTTCAACTCATTGAATTTTTTTACCTTGGTGTTGGTGCGGACACTAAGAAATTTCTAGATTCCTCATATGGAGGAAATTTTATGTTTCAAAATCTAGAAAGTGCTTGTGGAGTCATCAATTGCGCATCTGAAACCCAAGAAACATGAGGATCAAGTGGGGTTCTCAAGGTAGATAAGGCTGAGGTAAATCCTGATATCCAACTTATTGCCGAAATATATAAACTGATCTCCTTGAAATAGGACCACCTTAAATCATCTTTCAATACTTATGAGAGACAATCTCAATAGGTTCAAGCTGTTGAATCCCTCTGTGAGATTTTCCAAGGATATGATCATGCTACCCTTCAATGTAAATACCTCTATAACACTCCTATGAAGGTAGAGGTCGATCAACAAGTAGAAGATCTTAATTTAATCATAGTATTCTAGGTCAGTCTTACTACAATTCCAACAAAGCAAAAAACCATCCTGGATTTCAATATGGGAATCCTTTAGGTGCCGAAAATGCCTCTCAACTTCCCCCCTCCAAAGACCATCTTTCCCTCAAAATAATTACCGACCACCCCTATGATTTCCATACAGCAATCAAAGGAACTTCGGGAACCAAGGAAATTATAGGGGTAATTTCTAGAGCCGAGGCCCCTACCAAGGGAAACCATATCAAAACCTCAATCCACCACCTCCTCAAGCTCAATAGAATGTTCCCCCTACCTTGACCGATGATAGGGTTACCACATTAGAATAGTTCATTCTTGCACAATAAGCCCACCAGAAGGCGACTGACACTCAGTTAGCTCGCCTCTTTGCCCAAAAAAAGCCTCCTGCCAGCACTTTTGCTGGGCAGCCCGAGAACAATCCAAAACACCCTGAACAATCAAGGTTATCTCTAACCATTCAGGGAAGGTACATTCCACTCCCCCTCCTTTAGAGAAACCTCCAGTTGTGCCCTTAGATTTTGAGGATGATGACACTATGGTCGTTGAAACCCCATCACAACCAAAAGCCACTATACCCACCCCGAGGTCCCACCTATAGAAGTTGACAAATTTGAAATTCCCATCTATAAACCTCACCCACCATACCAAGATCACCTTATAAAAACTAGAATTGACACATGGTTTGTGAAATTTAGGGAAGCTATGAAAAAATTGAATGTAGACATTTCCTTCTTAGAGGCCTTTGCTGACATGCCCACCTGGTCAAAATACATGAGAACTCTGTTGACCAGGAAGTATGACACGGAAGAGTATGAAACTGTGAAATTGTCTAGGACCACCTATGACATCATCCAAGCCAAAATGCCTAACAAACAAAAGGATCTTGGTTCCTTTGAAATCGGGTGCTATCTAGGTGGCAATGCATGCAGGAAAGGCTAAGATGACTTAGGAGCTAGCATTTCAATTATGCCCTATTGCCTATGCAAAATATTGGGGTTTGTTGATATGATTCCTATTGCTATGACCTTCCAATTGGCAGATTCATCCATGACAAAGCCTATGGGAATCATCGAAGATGTTCTTGTTAAGTTTGGGAAGGACGATTATGTTCCATGTGACTTTGTGATCATGAACATCAAAGAGGACTTACACTATCCACTCATTTTGGCCGCCCATTTCTATTCACTGCCCATGCCTTAATTGATGTTGAGGCCAAAACCATCCTTTTGAGGTTAGGAAAATAGACCCTAAAGTTTATGGTGTTCGAGAGCATGAAGGGTCATAGTTTTCAAGAAGTCTATCTCCTCGATTGTGTTGAGAAGTTGTTTCAATTGAGACAAGAATGGGAATTAATTGAAGACCCTTTACTCATAGCCCCCGTGGCTTCATCTTAATGTGGCCTTGAAGAAGACCAACTAGATCAATATAGGGCTCACCTTGACAATTATGAAGAGGTGCATGATGCTGAATTTGAAGACCTTAAGATGCCCTCTCTCTTAGAAGGAAAACCTAATCCTCCTAAAGCTCCATAAATGAAACCTCTTCCTGAGAGACTAAAATATGTTTTCCTTGATGAGAATAAATTATACCCTATTATCATTAACTTTGATTTTACAAATGAATAGGAATACAAGATCATGACCAAACTTAGGAAGAGAAAAAATTACCCTCTACTACAAAATGGCTGATTTGACTGGGATTGAGCAATCCATTTGCATCCATAAAATTCCCATGGTAGAAGAGTACATGCCTTCTAGAGACCCCCAGTGAAAAGTTAACCCCAATATGGAGGAATTTGTACAATTAGAAGTAATTAAGATTTTGACTATAGGAATCATATATCCTATCTCTGACTCACCATGGATCGGTCCTATTAAGGTGGTCCCTAAAAAAGGGGGAACCACTGTTGTCAAGAATGAAAAAAATGAGCTCATCCCCACTCGCATTGTTATAGGGTGGAGGATGTTCATTGACTATAGAAAATTAAATAAGGATACTAGGAAAGATCACTTCCCTCTTCCCTTTTTGGATCAAGTACTAGAACGCCTAGCTCGTCAACAATATTTTTGTTATTTGGATGGCTATTCAGGTTTCCATCAGGTACCCATTCACCCTGAAGACCAAGAAAAAACCACCTTTATCTTCCCCTTTGGCACCTATGCTTTTAGGAGGATGCCATTTAGTTTGTGTAATGCCCCAACCACTTTCAGCCATGTATGTCTGCTATATTTGTAGGGCTAACTGAAACCATTATGGAAATATTCACAAATGACTTCTTCATTTATGGAGATAGTTTTTACTCATGCCTCAAATACGTAGCCCTTATCCTATAAAGATGTGAGGAGTCACATTTAGTTCTTAAATGGGAGAAGTGTCGCTTCATGGTCAAAGAAGGGCTTGTCTTGGGACATTGTGTAAGTAATCATTTTATTGAGGTAGACAACCAAGATTGAGGTTATCATCAAACTTCCACCTCCCACTTCTGTCAAAGACATTCGTTCCTTCCTTGGGCACGTTGGATTGTATTTGCGATTCATTCACGATTTCTCAAAAATCACCAAGCCCCTCACCAACCTCCTTCAAAAGGAGGTTCCCTTTGTGTTTGACAAACATTGCATGACTAGTTTTTTATGCTTAAAAGATGCTCTCACCTTCACTTGTATCATCCAAGCCCTCGACTGGTCTTTACCCTTTGAAGTCATGTGTGATTTTAGTTATTTTGTTGTGGGGGCCATTCTAGGACAGTGTGTAGACAAGAAGCACCATATGATTTGCTATGAATTCAAAACTTTAGATGATGCCCAACAAAATTACACTGTCACTAAAAAAAAATGTTAGCCATTCTTTATGCTTTTGACAAATTTCACTCATACCTAGTTAGATCCAAGGTCATTGTCTACACTGATCATGTAGCTATCCGCTACCTCATGACCAAGAAAGATGTTAAGCCTAGGGTCATTAGATGGATTCTCCTATTAAAAGAGTTTGACATAGAGATCCTAGACAAAAAGGGCTCTGGTAATGTTGTTGCAGACCATCTCAGCAAACCAAGCCTATGTCAGGATGGTGACACACCCATAAATGACTCCTTACCTGACGAACAATTGCTTAAAGTTGTCTCCCAAGTTCCTTGGTTTGTCGATTATGTCAATTTTTTAGCTGCAGGTGTATTGCACCCTGAATATAATGGACACTCTAAAGCTAAATTTTTGCATGATGTTAAAAACTTCTTTTGGAATGACACTTATCTTTTAAAGTTATGTTCGGATGAGATTTATCATAGGTGTTTCACTGAAGGTGAAGCACATGACATTCTTAATCAATATCACTCTGGACCTTATGGAGGGCACATGAGCTATCAAAAGACTACTAGGAAGGTGTTGCAGTCTAGATTCTTTTAGCCCACATTATTCAAGGGCTCCTATGAGTTCATTATGACCTTTGACGAATGCCAGATAACTGGTAACATATCCAAGAGATACTGAATGCCCATGACCTTTTGGCAAGAAATTGAGATTTTTGATATTTGGGGGGTAGATTATATGGGCCCTTTTCCTTCTTCTTGTGGGTGCTAATAGATTTAGTGGTCGTTAATTATGTTTCCAAATGGGTTGAGGCCATCCCCACCAAATCATGTGACTCCAAATAGGTAAAGAAACTTTTCAAGGATATCATCTTTCATAAGTTCGGGGTACCTCACACTGTCATTTCTGATGGATGTTCCCACTTCTTATAAAAAAGTTTTGAATCCTTGCTCAAATGTTATGGGGTCCACCACAAGGTCACCTCTTCCTACCACCCTCAGACTAGTGGGCAGGTTGAGGTTTCAAATAGGAAAATCAAGTCCATCCTAGAGAAAATAGTCAATCACACTAGGATAGATTTGGCTTTGAAACTTAAGGATGCCTTGTGGGCATACAGGACTACCTACAAAACCCCTATAGGCACCACTCCCTTCAAGTTGATTTATGGAAAATCTTTCCATCTTCCTATAGAGTAAGAAGACAAGGCTGATTGGGCCATAAAAACTCTTAATTTTGACTTATCTATAGTAGGGGAAAATCATTTTCTTCATATGCAAGAGTTAGATGAGCTCAGGATGACAGCCTATGAGAATGCTAGAATATATAAAGACAAAAAAATTATGGCATGATGGTCATATTAGGAGAAAATATATCCGGGAGGGTGACCAAGTTCTTGTCTATAATTCACGATTAAGGATTTTTCCTAGGAAACTCAAATCAAGTTGGTATGGGCCTTACCTTGTTAAACAAGCCTATCCGCATCGTCATTTTCTTCTTTGGGACAAGTTTTTAGGGGAGTTCAAAGTTAATGGACACAGGTTAAAACTGTACATTACCATTGAAGATTTTTGACTTCTGAGGCACATCAATGCTTGTTACTAGAAGATCTAGACTTGAACAACCCTCTACCCCCTCATAATCCTGAGCTCGAACTGACTCCATGATACGGATAACCTCCCATGTTGTGATGTTATCTTACTAGTTTTTCTTAATTTTCCATACTCTTTCTTAGATAAATTAGATAGAATACTTAACTTTCCACATTATTGTGAATAAAACAATAGACTGACATTTCTCCTTTTCTTCTTACAGAAAAACCCAAAAAAATTGCAAAAAGCCCCAAATGGTCCCAAGACCGAATGAAGTCCAAACAGTCTCAAGACCGTATGAACCCAAATGGTCCCAAGATCGAATGAAGGCCAAACGGTCCCAAGACCGTATGAAGCCAAATGGTCCCAAAACCATATGAAGGCCAAACGGTCTCAAGACCGAATAAAAGGCAAACGGTCCCAAGACCATATGAAGCCAAACGGTCCCAAGACCATATAAAGTCAAATGATCCCAAGACCGTATGAAGGACAAACGGTCTCTCGAATGAAATCCAAATAGTCTCAAGACCGTATGAACCCAAATGGTCCCAAGACCGAATGAAGGCCAAATGGTCCCAAGACCGTATGAAGCCAAATGGTCCCAAGACCATATGAAGGCCAAATGGTCTCAAGACCGAATAAAAGTCAAACGGTCCCAAGACCATATGAAGCCAAACAGTCCCAAGACCGTATGAAGACCAAATGGTCTCAAGAACAAATAAAATCCAAATGATCCCAGGACTATATGAAGCCAAACGGTCCCAAGACCGTATGAAGGTCAAATAGTCTCAAAAACACATGAAGCCAAATGGTATCGAGACCGTATAAACCCAAAATGGTCCCAAGACCAAATGAGTCCAAATGGTCTCCAAATCGTTAAAGCCCCAAATGGTCCCAAGATGATCCCAAGACCGTTTGGGATTCCTTGGAACCTATAAATAGGACCAAAGGGGTCCTCATTTGGCATCGAATTCTTAGACGTCCAGAGGATGGACCAATCACTCAAAAGCTGTTCACCTTTCATCCTTTGCCCCAAGGCTGCCGGTCCAAGATCCACACTCCATCCTCAAGCTACTTCCTCTCTCATCGACATAGAATGTGGGAAGTGAAAGATTCTTCTTCAAGGCAACCACATGGTGTGAAGATAGTTGCTCTCTACTCCAAGGGGTCGACATTCCTCCCTCCTACATGGAGATGATGTTTTTTTATCTCTTCCCACCTCCTTCTTTGTTCTTGCTATGAGCAAGTAGTCCCATACACTAGGGTGCAGGGAGTAGCCCCGCTACCCATGTTTCATTTCATACAATGTAATTCATGAGTTTGCAATAGAGATATACTATCTTTTTAGTTCAACATCAATCGTTTAATGAATGCTAGTTCCTTGATCACCAATTTGTGTTATCTATTATCTATTAGTATGAATTGTCTACGTTTGTGCTTTTAGATTTGAATATGGATTGTATGTTGGTTCTTTATATATGTAGTCACCATATATCTATTTCGATATCTAGGAACGTCTTTCAAGGAGTGGAGTAAACCCACCTCCATCGTTGTACTTTCATACTATGAAATGGAATCAGTTGATGCATGAAAGTAAAACTTTGATAGGTCAAGGAACACACTTTACGAAGGGAGTAATGCAAAGTAAGTGACCATTTGTTCGGGGATGGCTGGCATTGCAATACTCCCGCATTTCTCGTAGTTAGTTATCCGAAAGGAAGCTAAATCTACAAAGATACTAACTATTTAGACCCTTTTCTTTGCAAGCCATGTTGTTATGATGTATGTGTTGGTCTATGCGTAGTGGTGGTGAAACCCGATCACATTCTAGTGGTTTCCCAAATATTGTTTACAACCTTAAGTTTACTTTCTTGCTATTTAGTTTACTTTGCACTTTAGTTGAATCACCAAACCAACTCTTCGATCTAAACATCAACTCTTAAGTGGATAAGTAGAATTAAAACATTTTCCATCTTATTAAACCCTTAACAAGACCGTTGTCTCATGGATTCGACCCTCAACTGTACTACGATAAGACTTCCACATACCTTAGTGTATGTGGGTGGAGATCTTATTATTAGAACACGCAAGGTTAAACTTAGAGATTTACTATCTCTAAGATTTTTTGTGGTGCACACAACTCCACGCAAGTGGAGGCTCCATCAAAAATTGGCACCGTTGCCGGGGACAACAGAATGTTTTAATTTTCATTTATCAACTTGCTAGTTGATTATGATTTTACATTTTTTTAACAATACTTCATATCTTCTTGATTTCATCATTTCTCCGCATCATCTAAAGTGTGTTTCTTCTTCTACTCAGGTAGAAAATGTGTATGCAACCATTGCATAATCTCAGATTCTCCCCTGAACCAGAGTACGACCCTGAGGTAGAACGAAGCTTCCACTGACACATCAGACTCAACCGCCAACGAGCTAGACAAATGGATGATGAACAACGCCAAGCCTCCTTAGTGATGGAAAGAGTCAACGCAGCAATAGCAGCTCAAAGAGTAGAACTCATTGTCGATACACACGCTCAAGTCCAAGCTGAAGTTCGAGCTGAAGAGCAGGCCTGCATCTGAGCTGAAAATGAAGTAGCCACATCAGCTACTCAGTTGTTGGTAAAGAACAAGTAGCTTCGAAATTATGTTGTTCCTAAGAACTCTGAGGACAATCACCCAGTCCAGCCACCACTCATCAACACTCCCAATTTCGAGATTCGGACACAATGGATCCAAATCATGCAAGGCATCTAGTTCTCTAGAAGCACTGGAGATGATTGCATGGACCATTTGAAATGATTCAAGGCACTTTTTTGGTTGGTACCGCAAGTTGGAGCCACTATGGATGCAATCATGCTCCAACTCTTCAATTTCACTCTGTCTGGAAGAGCATTAAGCTGGTACAACTCTTTAGATGGGGAGCCAATCACCACCTGGGCTCCCTTGGAAGAAAAATTCTTAGAGAAGTTCTTTCCTCCCTCGTTCACTTACCAGATCAGAGGACAAATTAACCAGTTCCTTCAACTACCTGGAGAGTCACTGGATGAATCGTGGGAAAGATTCAAGGAACTTTTGAGAAAATGCCCACATCACGGAATCTCATAATATCAGCTCATAGAAACATTCTATGGAGGAGTAAGTGATGAAATAAAGAAGTGTTTGAATTCATCATCTGGAGGAAACTTCATGAGGTAGAACTATGAGGACGCATGGAGGATCATCACGCTCAGAGCCAAAAACCAATCCAATTGGGGAAGGACATCTACAGGAGGAGTCCTAAAAGTTTGTAAGGTTGAAGAATCAATAGAAATGAAGGCCATTGCTGAAGCTTTGAAAACCACAACTCATAAATAGCAAGCCCTTGAAACGTCGTTTGGAAAATACGACAAAAAGAAGAGCTCACAAGTTCAATAGGTCAAAGTTGTTACTGGGACTTGTGAAGCCTGTCATGCATCAAACCACCCCACATTATCATGTGGTCTTTTATATGATGTGATGATGAACATGTAGACACCGTAGCCACAGTATGAATCAATCATCGAACATCCTGAGGATCAGCTGCCGGAGCAAGTTAATTCCATCCACATCATACCGGGACAAGCATATAATAACCCAAATCAACCGAGAAACCATCCTGGGTTTCAGTATGGGAATCCTACGGGGACTGCCAACCCGCAGCACCTGACTTAAGGTGGAGGTTTAAATAGATCGCCATTGGGTTTCCAGAACAATTATAATTGAAACTAGGGAAACTTTAGGGGTGGATTGCAAGGATTTATACAACCAAGAAACCCTTCTGCATACTACCAATATACTCATCCGCCATTGCACCCACGATTTTAGCAACCTCATCTACAACAACCACAAATTCAACAACCCCAATTAACAACACCTCAGCAGTAGCAACGACAACAGTATCCACAAAAGAATACTCCACCTCCACCAACTAATGAACTGTCCCTGATAAGGCAAATGCTGCAATCGCAACAAACCATGCTTGCTAACCAGAAAGCCCAACAAAAAGTTGTAGAAACCCAGTTAGCACAAATCGCAACTCAGCTAAAACCTTTGGTAGGCACTTTCTCTGGTCAGCTGGAAACAAATCTGAGACATGATCAACGCAGACCATAACAATTGAATGATGTCACCACAAGGTCTGGTTGTGTTCTTACCGAAGCTACCAAAGTTCTTCAAGAAGACGAAGATGCAGCTGAAATCATTCCAACTGAAAGAACAAATCAAGAGGCTGAATAGGAGAAAGAAAAAGAACAAGCTCCCAAGGAACCAGAGGTCCCATAATACAAGCCTAGGATACCCTATCCGGGCAGATTGAAGGAAACCAGACTGGATTCTAGATTCCAAAAATTCAAGGAAGCAATGAAGAAACTTTATGTTGATATTCCATTCCTTGACGCTCTCTCTGAAACCCAACATGGTCCAAAATGTCTAAAGACCTTGTTATCAAAGAAATATATGATTGAAGAACATGAAACTGTCAAATTATCCTAGACTACTTCTGATATCATTCTCAATAAAATGCCGAAAAAATAGAAGGACCCTGGCTCCTTTGGCATACAATGTTCTATTAGAAACACTTCTTGTAAAAATGGATTAGCTAATTTGGGAGCCAACATATCTATTATGCCATTCTACATGTGTAAAAGATTGAGGTTTACCGATTTGCTACCCACAACAATGACCATCCAACTCACTTATTCTACCATTACTGCACCTCTGGGAATCATTGAATATATCCCAGAAAGAGTGGGAAGGGACTCTTATGTCCCTTGTGATTTTGTTATTGTGGATATAAAACAAGATTTGAGGTACCTGATAATATTCAGCAGACCCTTCCTTGCTATAGCTAGAGCACTAATTGATGTCGAAGCTGGAACAATTACCTTAAGGCTGGGCAAAGAAACTATTCAATTTAGAGTTTGTTACAAACTAAAAAGCCCTAGCATCCATGAAGAAGTCTTTCTGCTTGAGGCAATTGATAAAATGTCTCAACTGAAGAAAGAGACTCCTAAACCATCTAATGCCCTGGAGAATGATTTAATGAATCTAGAAGTTGATTTCTCAACTGATGAACTAGTTCAGCAATGCCTGCAATACCTAGATCAAGCTTAAGAAGTTCCAAAATCTAACTTTGAGGGGTTGAAATCTGTCACCATCTTAGAAACTACGGAGGTACCCAAGACCCCTGAAATGAAATCCCAACCTATTGGACTCAAACATGTCTTCTTAGATGAAGAGAAACTATGCCCTGTCATCATCAGTTCCACTTTGATAGATGACCAGGAAGAAAGACTTCTTGCTGAGCTAAGAAAGCACAAGAAAGCTATTGGGTATAAAATGACTGAGCTAACAGGAATAAATCCAGCTCTGTGCATGCACATATTACCTATGGTAGAAGAGTTTAAACCATCGAGGGAACATCAGAGGAAACTAAACCCGAACCTCAAAGAGGTGGTTCGCCTCGAAGTCCTTAAACTCCTAAAAGATGGTATCATCTATCCAATTTCCGATTCTCAATGGGTTAGTCTGGTCCAAGTGGTCCCTAGAAAGGCGGGGACCATTGTCATTCTGAATGATAAAAACAAGCTAGTACCCACAAGGACTGTTACTGGATGGAGGATGTGTATCGATTACAGGAAAATGAATAAAGCAACAAGAAAAGATCAGTTCCCTCTACCTTTCCTTGATGAAGTCCTTGAACATCTGGCCCACCAAAAATTCTTTTGCTACCTTGACGGTTATTCAGGGTTCTATCAAATTCCAATACACCCAGAAGACCAAGAAAAGACAACCTTTACTTGCCCTTTTGGATCCTACACCTTCAAAAGGATGCCTTTCGGGCTATGTAACACGCCCGCAACCTTCCAAAGGTGTATGTCTATAATATTCGTAGGATTAACTGAGTCCATCATGGAAGTATTTATGGATGACTTTTTAGTCTATAGAGATTCTTTTGATAATTGTCTACTCAACCTCAGAAAAGTTTTACAAAGATGCAAGGAAACAAACCTGATCCTTAATTGGGAAAATGTCACTTTATGGTGACAGAAGATGTTGTCCTCAGGCATTGAGTAAGTGAAAGAGGAATTGAAGTAGACAAGGCAAAGATTGATGTCATTTAAAAACTGTCACCGCCAAAAGACATCAGGGGAGTGTGAGCATTTCTGGGCCATGCTAGATTTTATCGAAGATTTATTAAAGACTTCTCAAAAATAGGAAAGCCCATGACTTACTTGTTGACTAAAGATGCATATTTCAATTTTGATCAAGAATGCTTACATAGCTTCATGACCCTAAAGAATGCTCTAGTCTCTGCACCTATTCTGAGAGAACCTGATTGGTCACAACCATTCGAGATAATGTGTGATGCCAGTGACTACACTATAGGAGCGGTGCTAGGGCAGAGAATAAATAAGAATCCCTATGTGATAAAATATGCATCAAAGACGCTAGATGAGGCCCAAAATAATTATACAACTACTGAAAAAGAGTTCTTGGCTATCACTTACACCTTTGGGAAATTTCATTCTTATCTAATCGGATCAAAAGTCATAGTATACGCAGACCACTCTGCTATTAAATATCTAATTCAGAAACAAGATGTAAAACCCAGACTCATCCGCTGGGTGTTGATGCTTCAAGAATTTGACTTGGAAATAAAAGACAAAACTGGGGTAGAAAATATTGTTGCTAATCATTTAAGTCACATTGAGTATCCAGATGATGACAATATACCTATTCGAGACTCCATACCCGACGACCAACTCATGAAAGTCACTACCAGATTTCCTTGGTATGCCGATATAGTAAACTACCTGGCTACATGAATTATCCACCCTTCCGCTTCTTACCATGATAGAAAGAAATTTCTTGATGACGTTAAGAAGTATTTTTGGGATGAACCATATCTTTTCCGCTTATGTGCAGACGGATTAGTCTGTCATTGCCTACCAAAAGAAGAAATTATCCCTATTTTGGAACATTGTCATCCTGGCCCAACTGGGGGGCATATGAGTTCAAAAAAGACCGCTCGCAAAGTTTTACAATCAGGTTTCTTTTGGCCAACGATAGAAAGGGATGCCCATGATTTTGTACAAACTTGCAATAAATGTCAGCTTTCCAGTGGTATAACTAAACAAAATGAAATGCATCTTACTCTGTGGTTGGAAACTGAACTTTTTGATGTATGGGGAGTAGACTACATGGGTCCATTCCCCCAATCTTATGGATTCTCTTATATACTGGTCGTTGTGGATTACGTTTCAAAATGGGTAGAAGCTATACCCACTGTGTCTTGTGACTCCAAGCCAGTTATCAAGATATTCAAGGATATCATCTTCCCTAGGTTCGGAGTCCCTAGAACAATCATATCAGACGAAGGATCTCATTTCATAGAACAAAGCTTTGAAGTGCTCCTAAGAAAATATGGAGTTAAACATAAGGTTGCCACACCTTACCATCCACATACAAGTGGCCAAGTTGAAGTTTCAAACAGACAGTTGAAAGCTATTTTAGAGAAGACGGTCAACAGACACCGCACAGATGGGTACACCAAGCTCCCTGATGCTCTTTAGGCATACCACACTTCTTATAAAACACCGATAGGAATGACTCCATTCCGTTTGGTATATGGGAATTCATGCCATCTTCCAGTTGAACTGTAACATAAGGCTTGGTGGGCCATTAAACAATTGAGTTTTGATTTCAAAAGCGCTGGCGAATACAGACAACTTCAGTTACAATAACTTGAGGAGCTCAGAATGACTGCATGCCAGAGTGCCATGATCTACAAAGAGCAAACTAAGATGTGGCACGATGGTCACCTCAAAAGAAAAGATATCACTATCGGTGACAAGGTCCTTCTTTTCAACTCCAGACTCAAAATGTTCCCCAGAAAACTTCGCACAAAGTTGTCCGGGCCATTCACCATCAAGCACATATACCCAACTGGAGCCATCATCATTGTTGATGACAGTGGAGGAGAGAGAACTGTTAATGGTCATAGACAGAAGAAATATTATACTCAAGCTGATAAAACTCCAAGACAAACTATTGAGATTCATGATCCCGGTGCATCGATCTGACAAAGCCAGAAATTCGTCGAGCCAGTGACGTAAAACCAAAGCGCTACTTGGGAGGCAACCCAAGAATTGACTATCACTTTTTTATTCTATTTTATCTTGCTTAGTTTTGATAATTTTCTAGTTTATTATTTTGCTTATTTCTTAGACCTATCATCTTTATTCAGAAAATATAAAAATCTACATAAGCAAACTAAACAAATATAAAATATAAAAATCAATTAATAGTCTTATCCTAAAGGTTTCAAAACCAATTGGTCCTCACGGTCTTGAAACTATTTGGACTCAAACGGTCTCGAAACCATTTGGTCCTTACGGTCTCAAAAATGTTTGAACCCAAATGGTCTCGAAACCATTTGGTCCTTATGGTCTGGAAACTGTTTGGACCCAAACGGTCTTGAAACCATTTTGTCCTTACAGTTTCCAAACCATTTGGACCCAAACGGTCATGAAACCATTTTCTTAACGAGAATGTGTACCCTCTCCCCTCCTTTTTCTATAAATATCGCTCAAACCCCTCCCTTTTTCTTTCCTTCGCTTCCTGAGACTTCTCACGCACAAAATCCCGTTCCATTCCCTCTGATTCTCTGTTTCTGTGGAACCTGTTCTCGTGAATCTATTCACGCTGCTTCCTCTCTCTCTCATTTCCGAGTTTGCTTCCACCTGCTCCATATGCTTCCCCGACATTCCCGCCGCCGTGACGCATCATCATCATCAAGCAGTAAGGTAGAATGCTGCTACCACCACCGCCATCTCCGCCACTGCCATTTTTACCACAAACAAAGCTTTCCATTACTACCGCCGCTATCACCATTGCTCACACCTTCGCCGCCGGTGCCATCATCACCGACACCATTTTTATTGCCCCTACCGCTTCACCTTCCTAACGGTTTCGACCCAAACAAGCATGAAACTGTTTGGACCCAAAGGGTCGTGAAACCGTTAGTACAAAAAAAATAAAATAAAAAAAATGGTCTTGAAACCATTCGGACCCAAACAGTCTTGAGACCATTTGGAGTGAAACCGTTTGGACACAAACGGTCTTGAAATGGTTTGGACCCAAACAGTCGTGAAACCATTTGAGAGAAACTATTTGGAGCCAAATGGTCTTCAAACTGTTTGGACCCAAACGATCTTGAAAATCACGATTTCACCCTTAATGGTTTCTTTCCTAAAAAATTTCAATGTTGCTATTTTTTCAACATTTATTCCAAATTTCAATCTTTTCAAACATGTATGATTTCTTGTTCAAAATTATAGAATGGCCTCACCTACAAGGGATGTCATAGGAGCTACTGACACCCCATTTTGGACTAGGGAGCAACTATTGGAGTGCCACTCGAAGCTTCAGCGCATCCTCGACATATGTGAAAAAATCGGAAAAATTTCATCAAAAGTTGACTTGCCCAAGGTCATCCACGACCTTGATCAAGTTAACAAATGTTTAGTAGAAGATCCTATAGAAGAAATTGAAGAGATCTCCTCCACTGATGAAGGCTCAGAGTACGTACCAAATTCTGAGGAGGAATCCCCAGTCACCAAGTCCAAGGGAAAAAGGAAGACCCACAAAGCTGCCAAGGGACAACCAACCAAGAAACGGGCACGAAAGCAAGTCTAACCCACAACAACAAGAGAAAAAACCATAGCAGGATACATTTCACTCCCTGCTACCACCAACACAGAACCAGCTCCAGTTGATCTGTATATCCAAAACCTACAAGCTGGTGATAAGATACTGTGACCAACAAGGTATGTATGCTCGAACATACTGAAAAGAATGGGAATTTATGACAGAGTTCTCACCTTGCTCAATAATGCAAAACTTTAAAAACTCTACTTTGTCATAGAAACTTCCTATGTTGATCCCACGATAGAGTTCTTCACCTACCTTAATAAAGAAACTATGGACGCAAAAGATAAATTAAAGGATGGAGGTGACCGCAGGCTGGTAACCTCACTTTTTGGAAAAAAGGTGGTCTTGAATGAGAATATGTTGAATGAAATCTTTATCGACAACTAAGAACAGCTAAAGAAAGATAAGGAGGAAGGCCTGGACCACTCCCAGTTCAATAGGCACACCTTCTGGAAGTCCTTGATAGGGATTCCAACCTACGAGGCAAAGACTTGCAAGGCCTCCAACATACATTCTGGCCTGGTACGCACTCTGCACAAAATCATAACAGGCACTCTTTTCCCCAGGATAGAGAGTGGGAATGTTATTATTTCAGACCTCTTTATCATATGGTCCATTTTCAAAGGGTAGCCGATCAACATAGGATGACATTTGATTCAAAAACACGCATCTTATGCCCATGGAAAGGGCATCTGTGTGGGTGGTCACATAACATCAATTCTAAAATATCTTAAGATGGACATACCACTTCCCAAGTGCACTTCGATAAAGGGTGACATCCTAAAAAATGAGCAGAGTCTAAGGAACTCATATATCATAAAGGAGAAGGATGCCAAACTTCATTATATCTTCTTCCCAAATGTCAAATCATCCTGAACATTGCTACCACTTCCAAAACTGGCTGACTATGACAAATAAAAGCTTCTTTTCACTCAAGAGGAGCTTGCCAACCTCCTAGCCTCAGTCAAAGAAAAAGAGAAAAAAGCAAAGGCAGGGCAGACAGAGCATAGCGTCACTGCCCCAACAACAAGGCTAAAGAAAATACCAGTGACATGGACTTCAAAACTATGCATACAAAAACAACAGTAGTCGGGGACGCCCACATCAAAGATCAACCCAGAGGCAGACCCACCACACAGTGTAGAAAACATAGTAAACCCAACACCAGAACCCTTCATCTTCGATCTGGATGTTGGGCTTACCTCTACAAACACGGCCACCACACTACCACCTTCCACCCTTCCGCCATCCACCACTCTTCCACCATTTTCCACAATAATTCCCACCACAATTTCTTTCTCCACAACCACAACTTCACCCGCATCTTCTACCTCACTCATTTTCTCTTCGGGAATCCCATTCTCCACCTCGACGCCTGATCTCACCTTCACTTCAACCACTTTTCCCTATGTATTCTCAGTTCTGCTTTTTTCACCCGGGATGTCACCACCATTCTCATCCACCACCACCCCGGTACCGCTGGTGACTCCATCTACAGTCACCATGCAATTCGCGGGTCCATCAATAGTGTCTCTTTCGCAAGGCACTACCACCCTTCCACCCCGACCCCAGCCATCTCATCCATCCATCTCTGGGGTCCCCTTTTCACAAGTCGGTGAGGAATTCAGATGACACTTTGACGCTATTTGAAACCTCCTCACCGACCCATTTAACATATTACACTCCATTTTTTCTTGTGTGCAGGGACTTGCTTCACATGTCTCCAAGATTGATGAGCGGAACAACAAATTGCTTCACATGACTCCAAGATTGACGAGCAGAACAACGCCTTACCAGGGATCCTCACAAGCATTCAACAATGACAGGAAGTAGCGGCCCAACAAGACCACATCGACAACCGCTTACAACACCTGCCGGAGTTGGTACTTGAGATGAATGGCTAGTAAGAAGCATTGGCCCAACAAGTCGATAGGGTCTCTATGCAAACTCAACCTTTACCTGAGACCCTTCACGAGCTTCAGTAGCAGCAAAATGCCTTAAGCACGTACTTGGATGACATCAATAGCAACCTCACACAGCTCATCAGTCACCAAGATGAGCACTCTAACGATGAACTCAATCATCTACGTACACACATAACCGATCTATCAGCATGAATCCTGTCTTTCGAAGCAAGATATACAGATCTTAAAGAAAGCCACGACGCACTGCTCGAAACCCACAAGCACGTGCAAGTGGCACCCGAAGAACTAAAGGCCACCCATCGGCAGTGCAAGAAAACATCGATCAAGAAAATAATAGATAAGGAGGCGGATGACGATGAAGATGAAAGTGAAGACGACAATGAGGATTCTGATTCCTCGGCTGACTCCAACAACGACAGCTCCTCCTCAGATGATCAACCCGATGACCCATGCAATGTTGGGGAGGGCACTAGCCAAGGGGCAGAACCTGCAATGAAGGGAAATAATAGAGACCACCAAGAGGGTGGAAACAAAGATCCCAAGTCCCTCGATAATAATGACAATGTAACAATGTCATATTGGTACCAATTCTTTAATTTCTCAGCTATGGGATCCCTGGGGGATGCTGCAAAAGAAGCCGCTTTTGTTGAGTTTCAACAATGCATAATGGAAACTAGCAATAGCCCACCCACAACAATCATTCATCAACATTCCGCTTGGAGCAATCTGCACCCCTCCCCCCAGAACAGGAGGAATCTGACAGAGTGAGTCTCGACACATATGATAGACTCGACTATGGATACGACTCTGACAAAGATGAAGATCTGCCTCAATTTTTGGACGATAGTGAGCAGACTTGACTTCCTCCACCACAAGACCTTCCCCCGCTGCCACCTCTACCTCACAAGATAAAAGACTTGGACATGGCAGCCATCTCTACATTAGTTGTTTAGGACATCTTTATCTTGAACACTATTGTAGACGATGCCAAGAACGGGGGGGGGGGGACGTCGTCTATAATAATACAAAAACAAAGCACATGTTGACACGCGGAGACTTCTGTATTCACCTTCGACCTCAATTGGAGGTGAAGATGGCTATCTTTCGCGTCCTCCTTGCTAACACTGAAGACCAAGAAAAAACCACCTTTGTCTGCCCCTTTGGCACCTATGCTTTTAGGAGGATGCCATTCAGTTTGTGTAATGCCCCAACCACTTTCAGCAATGTATGTCTTCTATATTTTGTAGGGCTAACTGAAACCATTATGGAAATATTCACAAATGACTTCTCTATTTATGGAGATAGTTTTGACTCATGCCTCAAACACCTAGCCCTTATCCTAGAAAGATGTGAGGAGTCACATTTAGTTCTTAAATGGGAGAAGTGTCACTTCATGGTCAAAGAAGGGCTTGTCTTAGGACATTGTGTAAGTAATCATGGTATTGAGGTAGACAACCAAGATTGAGGTTATCACCAAACTTACCCCTCCCACTTCCGTCAAAGGCATTCGTTCCTTCCTTGGGAACATTGGATTCTATCTGCGATTCATTCACAATTTCTCAAAAATCACCAAGCCCCTCACCAACCTCCTTTAAAAGGAGGTTTCCTTTGTATTTGACAAACATTGCATGACTAATTTTTTATGCTTAAAAGATGCTCTCACCTTCACTCCTATCATCCAAGCCCTCGACTGGTCTTTACCCTTTGAAGTCATGTGTGATTCTAGTTATTTTGTTATGGGGGGCATTCTTGGACAGTGTGTAGAAAAGAAGCACATATGATTTTCTATGCATTCAAAACTTTAGATGATGCCCAACAAAATTACACTGTCACTAAAAAAGAAATGTTAGCCATTGTTTATGCTTTTGACAAATTTCACTCATACCTAGTCAGATCCAAGGTCATTGTCTACACTAATCATGCAGCTATCCGCTACCTCATGACCAAGAAAGATGCTAAGCCTAGGGTCATTAGATGGATTCTCCTATTACAAGAGTTTGACATAGAGATCCTAGACAAAAAGGGTTCTGGTAATGTTGTTGCAGACCATCTCAACCAACCAAGCCTATGTCAGGATGATGACACACCCATAAATGACTCCTTACCTGACGAACAATTGCTTAAAGTTGTCTCCCAATTTCCTTGGTTTGTCGATTATGTCAATTTTTTAGCTGCAGGTGTACTGCACCCGGAATATAATGGACACTCTAAAGCTAAATTTTTGCATGATGTTAAAATTTTCTTTTGGGATGACACTTATCTTTTAAAGTTATGTTCGGATGAGCTTTATCATAGGTGTTTCACTGAAGGTCAAGCACATGACATTCTTAATCAATACCACTCTGGACCTTATGGAGGGCACATGAGCTCTCAAAAGACTACTAGGAAGGTGTTGTAGTCTAAATTCTTTTAGCCCACATTATTCAAAGGATCCTATGAGTTCGTTATGACCTTTGATGAATGCCAGATAACTGGTAACATATCCAAGAGAGACCAAATGCCCATGACCTCTTGGCAAGAAATTTAGATTTTTCATGTTAGGGGGGTAGATTATATGGTCCCCTTTCCTTCTTCTTGTGGGTGCAAATACATTTAGTGACCATTAATTATGTTTCCAAATGGGTTGAGGCCATCCCCACCAAATCATGTGACTCCAAATAGGTAAAGAAACTTTTCAAGGATATCATCTTTCATAGGTTCGGGGTACCTCACACTGTCATTTCTGATGGATGTTCCCACTTCTTATAAAAAAGTTTTGAATCCTTGCTCAAATGTTATGGGGTCCACCATAAGGTCACCTCTCCCTACCACCCTCAGACTAGTGGGCAGGTTGAGGTTTCAAATAGGAAAATCAAGTCCATCCTAGAGAAAACAGTCAATCACACTAGGATAGATTTGGCTTTGAAACTTAATGATGCCTTGTGGGCATACATGACTGCCTACAAAACCCCTATAGGCACCACTCCCTTCAAGTTGATTTATGGAAAATATTGCCATCTTCCTATAGAGTTAGAAGACAAGGCTGATTAGGCCATCAAAACTATTAATTTTGACTTATCTGCAGTAGGGGAAAATCATTTTCTTCATATGCAAGAGTTAGATGAGCTCAGGATGACAGCCTATGAGAATGCTAGAATATATAAAGACAAAAAAATTATGGCATGATGGACATATTAGGAGAAAATATATCCGGGAGGGTGACCAAGTTATTGTCTATAATTCACGATTAAGGATTTTTCCTAGGAAACGCAAATCAAGTTGGTATGTGCCTTACCTTGTTAAACAAGCCTATCCACATCGCCATTTTCTTCTTTGGTATAAGTTTTTAGGGGAGTTCAAAGTTAATGGACATAGGTTAAACTCATACATTACTGTTGAAGGTTTTTGACTTCTGAGGCACATCAACTCTCGTTACTAGAAGATCTAGACTTGAACAACCCTCTGCCCCATCATAATCCTGAGCTCGAACTGACTCCATGATACTGATAACCTCCAATTTTATGATGTTATCTTACTAGCTTTTCTTAATTTTACATACTCTTTATTAGATAAATTAGATAGAAACCTTAACTTTCCACTTTATTGTAAATATACCAATAGACTGACATTTATTCTTTTCGTCTTACAGAAAAAACTAAAAAAATTGCAAAAAGCCCCAAACGATCCCAAGACCGAATGAAGTCCAAACGGTCTCAAGACCGTATGAACCCAAATGGTCCCAAAACTGAATGAAAGACAAACGGTCTCAAGATCGAATGAAAGCCAAATAGTCCCAAGACTGTATGAAGACAAATAGTCCCAAGACCGTATGAAGGCCAAACAGTCTTAAGACCGAATAAAAGCCTAATGGTCCCAAGGCCGTATGAAGCCAAACGGTCCCAAGACCGTATAAAGTCAAATGGTCCCAAGACCGTATGAAGGCCATACAGACTCAAGACCGAATAAAAGCCAAATGATCCCAAGACCGTATGAATCCAAACGGTCCCAAGACCGTATGAAGTCAAATGGTCCCAAGACCGTATGAAGGCCAAACGGTCTCAGCATGAAGCCAAACGGTCTCGAGACCGTGTGAACCCAAATGGTCCCAAGACCGAATGAGTACAAATGGTATCCAAACTGTTAAAAACACAAATGGTCCAAAGACCATTTGGGATTCCTTAGAAGCCTATAAATAGGACCATAGGGGTCCTCATTTGGCATCGAATTCTTAGATGTCCAAAGGATGCCCCAATCACTCCATAGTTATTCACCTTTCATCCTTCACCCCAAGGCTGCCGGTCTAAGATCCACACTCCATCCTCAAGCTACTTCCTCTCTCATCGACATAGAAGGTGGGAAGTGAAAGATTCTTCTTCAAGGCAACCACATGGTGTGAAGATAGTTGCTCTCTACTCCAAGGGGTCGACCTTCCTCCCTCCTACGTAGAGATGATGCTTTCTTTCTCTCTTTCCACCTCCTTTTTGGTTCTTTCTATGAGCGAGTAGTCCCATACACTAGGGTGCTGGGAGTAGCCCCACTACCCATGTTTTCATTTCATACAATGTAATTCATGAGTTTGTAATAGAGAAATACTATCTTTTCAGTTCAATATCAATCTTTTAATGAATGCTAGTTGCTTGATCACCAACTTGCGTTATCTATTATCTACTAGTGTGAATTGTCTACATTTGTGCTTTTAGATTCGAATGTCGATTGTATGTTGGTTCTTGATATATGTAGTCACCATATATCTATTTCGATATCTAGGAACGTCTTTCAAGGAGTGGAGCAAACTCACCTCCATCGTTGTACTTTCATACTATGAAATGGAATCAGTTGACGTATGAAAGTACAACTTTGATAGGTCGAGGAACACACTTTATGAAGGGAGTAATGAAAAGTAAGTGACCATTCATTCGGGGATGGCTGTCATTGCAATACTCCCGCGTTTCTCGTAGTTAGTTATCCAAAAGGAAGCTAAGTCTACAAAGATACTAACTGTTTAGACCCTTTTCTTTGCAAGCCATGTTGTTATGATGTATGTTTTGATCTATGCATAGTGGTGGTGAAACCCGATCACATCCTAGTGGTTTCCCAAATAGGTTTTACAACCTTAAGTTTACTTTGTTGCAATTTGGTTTACTTTGCACTTTAGTTTAATCACCAAACCAACTCTTCGATATAAACATCAACTCTTAAGTGGATAAGTAGAATTAAAACATTTTCCATCTTGTTAAACCCTTAACAAGACCATTTTCTTGTGGATTCGAGCCTCAACTATACTACGATAAGACTTCCACTTACCTTAGCGTACGTGGGTGGAGATCTTATTATTAGCACACGCAAGGTTAAACTTAGAGATTTACTATGTCTAGGATTTTTAGTGGTGCACACAACTCTACGCAAGTGGAGGCACCATCTGATACCCTTGCGTAGGGCCTTTGACGTAAAATAAGATGTTGTTGGGAGGCAACCCATAATTTTTCCTTGCTTGTTTTACCTTTTATTTTCTTTTAATTATTAATCTGTAGTTGTTTTCCTTTCCCTTTCCAACTCCCAGAAATCACCTCTGCTTGAGCAAACTGCCATTTTGCTGATCTAGACAAGTGATTGTCTTCCAGTGACCTTCTTCCCTCCATCTCCAATTTGGATTTTGCTCAGGACAAGCAAAAATCTAGGTCTAGGTTGAAGGTGGGTGGTATGTCTCTATTCCACCCCCTTATATTTTCCTTCTTTCATTACTTTTTGCCATTTTTTAGTTTCCCTTAGTGCAAAAAGACCATTATTTAGTCGTTTAAGTTGTATATATATATATATATATATATATATATATATATATCATTGTACCTCCAAATTGAATTTAGTATTTTTTTTTGCAAAATATATTACAAATTGCCATGTCCAAAACCACCGTCACATAGGACCCCTAAATAACATCACTCCTTGGAATAGTTGGCAAGTCATATGGAATCAGAGAACCAATCATAAGTTCTGCCTATTCTCAAATAATGGATTATCTTGTTATAAAACTTATATGATTTGATTTATAGGACTATTCTAACTTGAGCAATGACACTATCTGAAAAAAATGAAAAAAATTGAAACTAAAGCATGAGAACATCTTTTCCTTCCCTCTACTTTCCTTCTAAAAAAGAAGCAAAGAATCACCACTGGAAAAAAATCAAGTCTGGGGTGGCATGCTTCCCAAAATGAAATCCATACTCCACAAAGGGGCGTACCATAAAAAAGGCCAAAAGTGCACAAGAAAAAAATTGCGACCAATGTAGCCACAACTCCACAAAATCTAAATCCTGAGTCGAATCGAGGAGGGATAACTTTTTTTATTACTTTCTTCTTTTTTCACACCCCTCCTTCTTCCTGTTCTTGTGTAAATAACTTACAAAAAATTCAAAAAATGAGAGTGTCAAAGAAATAGTCAGAGCAAGCCTATTTTTCTATAAATTATCATTTTATAATCAAGATTTGACATTTGTTTTGATAGGGGATATAGAACTTGATGCTATGTGGTTCTACGAGATTATGTCACTTGGCCAAAAATTGGAGGTAAGGATTATACTGATTTTACAAGGGTGAGGAATGGCTATTGGGAGTATAAATTGAACTTTATTTGTAATTTAATTTGCTTAAGTACAAGAAAAGATTCAAGTCTGAGGTATTTTGATGAATGCATATTCATCATTTATTTTTGCATCATTTAGGATAATAAATAAAGAATTTCTTGGTGATTTATATTAATTCAGAAATTAATTGCATTTTCATCCTCTAGATATTCCTTTTCTAAATCCTTATGAAATTTCTTTCAGTTTTCAAGAATTATTGTAGCATTTAACTAAAGATAACAAAAGATATAAGGCTTTTCAGATTTCCCATAGAGTTTGATATACCTCATACCAAACAGTCATAACTCCCACATACAAATCCAAGTTTAGAGTTCATATATATTTTAAAAAATAATTTCAATTGCTACAGGAAAAATTTATTTACTAGTGACTTTGACAGTCATTTGAGTGTCCAACACCAACTGATGAAAGTGCTTATTTGTTTTCCCACAGTGCCTGATTTAAGTATATACTCTGCACCAAAATGGACATTACTCTCACATCCAAGGCAGAATTTAATGTGCAAGTATGCGATGGAATGATAATTTTAATTGTCTATAGGAAAATCATATTTTTGGGCACACCTAAATTTTTTTTGACAGTAGATATTTGTTCGAAACTTCCATGATGAGAATTTACAACAAAGAGAGTTTGAATTCAAATGGTCAAAAGAAGGAGATTAATAATTTTGTTTATTACCTATTGAAGAAAAAAACTATTCATTTGACCAAGTTTTGTAGCATGCCATCATTCCTTTCATTTCCCTCACTCCCTTCTAGGGTTGCTACCTCCTCATTGTCCTATAAAAGGATGAGGTCTTCACTTGTATGGGGCATCACTTTTTGGTAGAGAGAAAGCTTTGATCAAGTAGTTGTCTCTTTTTTATTTGCAATTGCATTCAAGTGATTAGTAATAAAAGTATTTGGTTCTTGAAGTTATAATCTCCTTCTCTCTTTTTGGTTGTTTCTTTGCTAGATCTAGGATTTTGACTTCTCCTTTATTATTCTTGGGATTATTGGGAGCAAGAAACAAAGAATACAATCATTTAATCATGCTAGCATAAGGCTTGTTCCCTTTCTAAGACTTGTCTATGTCTAAGATTCTTTCTTACTCTGACTCTCTTTGTTCAAGAATCATGAATCCGTAGTTTATTATCATGGCAAAGGGGAGCAACCCCTTAGCCATGCATTTCTAGATTGAAAGTTTATACAATTTCTTGGATATATGGTTTTTTAGTTGGAACTCGTCGGTTTAAGTGAATGGCCTTTCATTTTTATCATATGTTAAATTTGGAGGACGTGACTGTGGAAACCAAAGTTTAGAATGATCAATCACATACCATGGGGATTTGGATAAGATCTCAGAAAAGTCCCTATAAGGATGATAGGACTAAGATTCATGAACGCCAGGACCAATGGGTTCACAGTGAGTCCTTCTTTTGTTATTCATTAATGAATGTTTTACATGCCTTCTTTTGTCTTGCTTTTCAAATGATTCTTCGATCTTATTTTCACATGGCTATGGTGGTAAAACCTGTAGCCTTAATTCTTTCTTCTTTTTTTAATCTTTCTTTTGAAACCACTCTTTTCAATCAGATTTCTCTAATTTGCAATTTAATTTCCAGTCCTTAAATAATTTATTTCATTGTGCTCACAATCTTCATTTTGTTCTTAGCATAACATTTCCATACTTTTCTTAGTGTAACTTTTAATTTGTTGCAACTTTTATTTCTTCAATTATTATAATCAAATCACAAATTCAGAAAATGGATCTTTACTTTCTTGTTCACCTATTCAAAAAGATAAATTTAAAAAATTAATTAGGTTTACAAAATACAAACATTAAAATGTTGTCTAGTGGGATCGACCCTTATATACTAGCCTTAACTGTAAAGTAAAAAAGGATTAAACTCTAAGATAATAATCTTATTTAATTGGTGTTCTAAAAGACGTGTATCAATCTCCCAGAACAAGGCTTTCTTGTCTCCTTTCTCCTCTCCTTGGTCTCGGCTATTACAATGGAACTAAACAAGAAAATTAAGTTTGGTCAAACTCCCCCTAAGTCACAGAAGTGACATAGGGCATCCTTAATTGCCAACCATTGGATTAAATGTAATTTTTAGATGTGTTTGATCGCACTGTGTTGGCACTACCAACTGTGTTGGGTACTACCGAAGCCTTCGATAGTTATGGTTGCTTGTGCATTTGTCAATACTACCTATTTGATGTCGGTACTACCAAGATTTCTTCAAGAAATTTTGAATCCATGTTGTGATGTTGTCGGTAGTATTAACTTTTTCCATTTGGCTTTACCGAGTTTTCTCTATCTCATTGTTCCTCATTGACCACTCACAAGCATGTAAGTAGAAGTTGTGTAGTTTCTTTTAGATTTACAAGAAATTCCACAAAAATGAACATAAGATCCTCAATAATATTAAATCATTCCAGATCATTAAATATACATTTATTTGATGCAACTAAGCATAATAAGATAATGATAATGAATAATGCACCAATTACTATGAAAATGAACAACAAGTGCATAAAATCAATAATAAATATAATGTGAAAATGATAATTATCTGGTGCATCATGCACTTAACCCACAAGGAGTCTTTCTTGTAATATTTATCCCAAGCTTTAAGGATGATACAAGCTTTCTCTACCTCCTTGCTATTTCTCACCCCAAGCCCTCCTTCCTTCTTGGTGTGAGTGGTTGTGTTAGTTTTGATCAAATGGAGGTTTCTTTTAGCTAAGGTTTGACCCTACAAAACATTGATACACAATTTATCAATCTCCTCTAGAGTAGAACTAGGAATGAGAATGAGAAGATCCAATACAAATGCATCATGGAAAGAGTAGATTTAACGAATTCAACTCTCCCAACTAAAGATACCAATCTTGCTTTCTAGCTTTCTTATATTCTTTTAGTTTTATCAATAAAAGTAGCATTATTTTTCTTGGTCATCTTCCCTACAAAAAAAGGTAATTTCTAATATTTGAACTTCTCAAGATCACCTCCCTTCATACCTACATAGTTGGTTAGAGTCATGGTATTAGACTTCTTGCTAAAAGTAAAAAAACTTTTCGAGTGATTGATATTCAAGTCTGAGATAGAGCTAAAACTATGACATAATGCTCTTAGAGAACAACTATAATTATTTGATGTGTGGATAGCGATGATACTTCTATCATTGATCTCCGATTTCATGATTTTAGAGAAACCCTACAAATAAACAAATATGGGACAATGGGATCCCCTGCCTAAATCCATTAGAAGAAAAAATAGGATCAGTTGTCTCTCCATTAATAATGACTTGTTAAGAGGTAGTTTGAAAGATTACTTCTATCCATCTTATCCACTTAGATCGGAAGCCTATTTTGTATGAGATAAAAATAGTAATATCCAAATAAGTGAACACCTAGACTTCAACACATCATCATGAATGCAAAGATTAGAACTAGAAATCTTCTTAAAATCATTGAGTATCTCATTGAACAAAAGTGTAGCATATTTTGTACTTTTGCCTTTTATTAGAGCGCATTTGTTTTCATCGATAATGGTCGGAAGAATTTGTTGAAGTCTATTTGCTAGAATTTTTGAAATATTCTTAGAGATTGTATCACGGAGGGAAATTGGTCACCAGTTACAGATCACATAAGAATCCATACCTTTGGGTAACAATGTAATGAAGGTTTTTCTTACTTCTTTGAGTTAACTTCCTTGGAGAAGAATTCATTTACTGCTTCAAAAATGTCCTCACCTATCCCATTCCATGATGTCTTGAAGAAGTGATCACTAAAGCCATCAGCACCTAGGATATGTCCCCATTATGTTCTTGAATAACATCACTAAATTCCTTCATTGTAACTTGGTTAGTAAGCATTATACTTTGAGAAATGCATGAGCCTTCCCACTTATCTTTCCAGATCCCACCAGATTCATTTCTGTAGAAAAGGTCAATGTAGAAATTCAAGAGAATTTTTAATGTTACTAGATCTATGGCTCAGTTCCCTAACAACCATAAGATTCTTTATGGAATTTTTAGATTTTTTGTTTTTAACAAGTCATAAAAATAGTATTTAAATTTCGATCTTTTAACCACTGAATCCATGAATTTTGTATAATAAATGATTCATCTATATCAATAGTTGTACCCTTTCTCATGTAATTGGTATTAAGTCTAGAAATACGATTCATAAGATCTAGACCCGCCGACTTATAAGCATCCAGAGCCTTGTTTTTAGTAATAGAATCATTTTCAAAGATGTTCCCAATAACTTTTTTGTTCCACTCCTTCAACTTGTTTCTCAAGTTCTTAAGCTTTCTGTATAGCCTGAACATGGTGAAATCTTCCACGTTCACGTCACATTCCTCTTTTAGAATAGTTGTATACTCCTCATGACTTGTCCAAGCATTGATGAATCTAAAATGTGATTTCAATTTCCTTGTATTATTAATAACTAGGCTGATTCTTCTATGATTGCTCACAATATTTGATATGCATTCTCTGTGAAGAGAATCAATGTGAGAGTAAAAAAATAGTTGTATAGGATTTTACCTATTTTAGAAGTAATAAAGTCATCACCATATTGATTGTTATCCTATATATAGAAAGGACCACTCAGCTTGAGCTCAAAAATACCACAATCTAAGAAGCAGTCATTGCAATCTTCCACAGACTTTATTGTTGGTGGTTGTTTTCCAATCTTCACTTCATCTTATCTGACTGTTTTAAGGTCCCCCATGATCACCCATAGATTATTGATCTTCTCATATAACTTCTCTAAGTATTTCTATAAGCCAAGTCTATCAACATTAGCATTACGTCCATAGACAACAGACATAATAAAGCTCTCATCTTCATTATGGTCCCTGACATGAATGGCTTGATTACACTCATATATTTTAATAACATCACAAATTTCCTTCTTCCATAGAATGACCACCCTTTCCAAGACATGTGGCTGCAAATTATCTAACCATTGATACTCAGAAATATATTTTTCACAATTTTTAGGATCTCACTCGAACTGAGTTTGGATTCATTAGATAATGTTGCTCCTTGACCTCTTTAATTCCTCTTGGACACACAAAATCTTATTTCCAATGCCTCTCATGCTCCACGAGGTAATAGGACTGAGGTACTCATTTGATCCCTAGGATTGTTGTACTGAAAACCTCATTATCTTTATTAATTATTTCTAAACCTCTAAATTTTTATGTCATAGGTGAAAACATAGAATTCACTACTCTGGCAAAATTGCCCACATTAGGTAGGGCTTGACGTTTAGACAGAACTTGTTCCTTCTCCTCCTAGTGATGGAATCAATATTGAACAATGTGTGAGAGATGTTACTACTACATGGAGAAGTATTCAAGATTATAGGAATCAGGGTAGTAGGTACATATCTCCCTCTTTCATTTCACTTCACCATAGTATACTTGATTAATTCCTTGTTGTGTTTTTTTGAAATCTCATTGAGAGTAATAAATTCAATGTCTATGGAATATTCTTCATCAACTCCCAATACTGGATTGAATTGCTCAGTAGACTACTTTTCCCATACCTTCTATTACCTTTAGGTTTTTCATTTGACAATGGTCTTTCAACCGATGTTGGTTCTATATAGTCACTGTTACCCAACAAGCCACATAACCCACATTTATAAGGAAACCTTTTGTAATCAGTGAATACTTCATGATCATCACTTTTGTTTCTTGATAATGTCACATAATCTAGATACTCTGCCTCCAATGACATCAAAACTTGGAATATGGCTTATTCAATTCTCAGAAAATATTTAGTTTGTCCATCCATCTTTAGGGGTTTCCCTAGTAGAGTTTTGATTCTTTCAAACATCCTATAGTCCCAAAGTTCCATTGCCAGATTGTAAATGCACACCCACACTGGAACTTCTTTTAATCTAGACTTTATGAGAGTGTCACCTAGCATTCATTTTTTAGCAACATTGGTCTATTTTTGATATAACAATCAAATGCTAACGCAAAATTTAGATCTTCCAGATCTAAGAACTTGATGACAAAGAACCCTTCACCTAGATTTAAAATTTTGATAGATGTGTGTGGGTTCCACAATCATGAAAACTAGTTCTCAAGAGTAGGAAGATGAGGTATGAAGTCAAGAGTGTATGCTATAAAGCACTTACTCCATATACTTGCATTCTCCTTGGCTTCCTCCTCTGATTACACAAGTTTCCCATCAACTACCGATATATCTTTCAGATCTAGTGAAAGTTGGCCATCTTCTTCATTCCTATAAAATGCCTCCCAACTTACATGATCTTGGTGATAGAGTGGAGGTCTTCTACCTATGATTCTTCTTCAATCATTTTTTTCACCATTACTTTCTTGTTTCTCAGAGGGCAGTCGATGATGCAGGACCACCTAGTCCATCACCCTCCCAATTGTTTTTTGTGCATCAACATAATCTGATTAGAGAAAATAAAAAATAAAAATAATTAGATGAAATGTGTTGGACTATGGAGATAAGTAGTTAACTAAACAAAGGAAAAGCTTTATTCCAATACATACATAAAAAAGAAAAATACTTCTATAACTACATTTCAAGTATAAAAAACTTGTATTTGACTTCTATGAAAAACATCTCTTGTGTAGAGCTTTCAACAACAATTAAAATCGTAAGATGTATTCATCTACATCTTATATATTTTTAGATCTATAAACTTTATCATACAAAAATGGTTGACTACCTTATTTGTTGTTTGTACCTATGTGATGATATTTTTTGTAAATTGATGTATGTGAATAGATTTAAATATAATTATTATACATAATTTTTTTCTAAGTCACCAACATTCTACGTCACTATTTTTTATATTTATATCATTTTTCATGTTTCACTCACTTCCCCTACCTATGCTAACCAAACACATAAAAATAAATGTCTCCTCCCCTTCCCTCTCTTCCCCTCCCCTCCCTAGACCTCCCTTCCTTTCCCTTCCCCTTCATTCACCACATACCAAACATAGCATATAGGGAGGAGAGATCAAGAGAAGAAAGGAGATGGAATGCAAAAAACCTTGGGAACGTATGACTCTAGGGTTAAGCAAAGAAGGGAGGAGAAGTAGCGCTCATCATTACATTGATGGGAAATGTATAAGACTCATTTGAGCAAAGTGTTAATGCAATATTTAATGAGTTAAATGTAGAATTATGACCAATTAAATGAGTAGTCAATTGAAGTCCTAGTGACTTGAATTTGGCACGTTGGCCAAATAATACTTGAGGAATCAAGATTTAATGTCAATTTCATCTTTTGGTAATATTTGATGTTTAATTTTATTAGTCACAAATTTATTACTCAATTTTGTATTTAGTGCCCTTGTTAATTTAATTTGATGTATTATTTCACATTTATTAAATTCATTTTATCAATTGGACTAGTGGTTCTTTTATATTGAAATAGGTTCAAAGGTACTTAATTAGGGAATTTAAATAATTAGCATTGAATTGATGACTTAATTAATTAATTCATCCACTAACATTATATAATATGTTTATTCGTCATAATTTATTCCTTGCATCCAATTACTACCATTTAATATAATTTAAGGAAAAATAATTTAGTACTCACATAAATTACAGTGAACCCAAAAAAGGAAAAAGGTGAAGCTATATGTCCATATTCCAGTATGTTAAACTGGTGACTTCGCTGGGGGTAGCCAAGATGATCTGAATCAAAATCCAACTCTGTTGTTTTGAAGATTGAACATCTTTAGGACCATTCAATTTCTATTCCCTTCTTTATTGTATGTCAATTTGTTTTTATTTTGGTATGGGACTAGGGCAATGCAACACCCTGATCTATCGACTCTGGGTTCACGAATTGAGTCCATCCGCTGACCCTGTTCCCCTCTCTATTTCTATTTTTGTTAGAAATATTGATCTGAATTCTATTTTTTGGCATCTCTATCCCCTGTTGATTTATGGTTTCAATTGCTTCCAGTCTAGGGTTTAGTGTTCTTTTCTCTAGAATTTTTTTGAATAATATATTAAAAAATATTTAAAAGGAAAAAAATAGAAAGGATGAACAACAAACGTAGGTTGGAATAAAAAATTGATATTTCTTGAAAGCATGTTACTGGTATTTCTTTGTTTACACAACTCCTTGGGCTTGCTTTGGAAAGCTCTGTAACCCATCACATGCACTTCATATGCCTAAAAATCCATGTGTCTTGGGAGGGGTACCAACTTGATGTGGTTTTTATTGCACTAAAAGCATCATCTAGGGATGAAATCCCTAAGTTTGTACTAAATTGTCGTGTAATAATAGTACTAGCAAGCGGAAGATTCTTTTCATAGTATACTTAAGGATAAAATCTCAAGGGAAAACTTCTTCATGTACTTCAATAACTTTTACCCAGTTAAACTTAGATTAATATTTAAAACCAAGAGTTGATTGAGTGGAGTTAAATTAATTGCAAATTAAAGTAAAGGAATGCGATTTAACTATGTCAAGATTAATAATGGAAGTTACTGAGGTGAAACGGAATTTCACCATTGCTATAGGTACAAACACATCAATAAGGAGCCCATGTTAGATAAAATCACTCGAATGTAGCAAAAACAAATGTATTCCCATTATGTATATATATATACATATATATTCTCATGAGTGTCATGTCTCAGTACTCAAGAATCATGTATCTACGTCTCTAAAGATGTCCCTTCTAAAATTCTCATGAGAGTGTCAACAAAGTTCATGGACATTCAAAACACTCACAATCTAGGATATAGACCATGCCAAGTGGGATATGAAGCCAGAAAACATGCAATCAAGCAATTATCATTGAATTCAAAGAGTTATATGGAACATCAAAATATGGGCATGTAAGGACGGGTGATGGGGTAATCCCTACAACTTGGTGAGTGGAACTACCCGCTCATCATGACAAGAATAGTGAGAACATGAGAGAAGGAAGAATAAGCCACCATCTTCTGTCACATGGGGTGTTGAATGGTGTGAGCAACAACAACCCTTTGAATATGACAAAATGGTTGTTTCAGATCAAGGGAAGGGGATAACACCAGGAACGTGTTTTGTATATCCTCCTTCTTCTTTGATACTTCCCTCCTTAAACTCTGATTAATCAAGGAAGGAGCAATAGGGGGAAGGATGGAGGCGACATTGGGGTTTGATTAGAGAATGGACATTGGCAGAGCAGAAGTAGAATAGAGACACAACCAAAGCACCATAGAGGTGTTGATGGATGGAGGTCAATGGTGGTCGTTCCCTTAGACTGGGAATAGAGCGGAAGCCTAGAGACATCGATAAAATGGAAGAAATTACTTCTCATGGAGGAGGTGTGTGACTATTTGTAGGCACTGAAGCAATCCCCCCTCGTGGAGGAGGGGTATGACTATTAATAGGTTGTGGGTGCATAGCAGAGAACTTGTCAGCCTCACAGGAGCATCATCATTCGATGGGGCATAGTTGGTCAACAACTGCGTCTAGAGGATCCATTAGTGGTTGGGCACTAGGAAGATGTCAGGGCACTTGGATAGGGATCACATCAGTCAACTAGATTATAAAGGGGTCGTCGACTGGACTTCTGTTGCATTGCAAAGAAACTATTGGTCTACATGTTTGTGTGTCTGTCAATCTATGGTTGTAAGTAGCATTGGAAGAGTTTGAAGCAATTTGAACCCTCAACCTCTATTTGAATGATAGTATATAAGGAAAACTTGTTTCCAACTTTTGGGTTAAGTTTGATCATCTTTACTAATTAACCCCAATTTATGACCCAAGTTTGTGTGTTTTCTAAATCATTTACCACTCAATTCATTTTTGATTACTTTTACATGCTCACTTAATATTACAACTTGTGTGTTGTTGACTCTTTATTGCCATGTCATGATGTTGGTGAATTTTGGATTTGTTTCATATGAATTTTATTATTAAATGGAACCAACACAATTTTTGATATAGTAAAACATTATCCACTCCCATAACTTTCATGTATGTGGTTCTTTGGGAATGGGATTCAATTCCCTATTTGTCGTACTTTTGTAATCTCGTACTCCCAATTCATATATGAATTTTTATACATGCAATGATTGAACTCATCCAACCAAATGGTTTTCCAACATTGAGATCTTGTGGTTTTTTAATTACCTTATGGTGATGCCTTGTCGATGCGCCTTGTTTGAATGACACTTTAGTGACCAACATCAATTGTTTTTCTATATCATATCCAGTTATTGTTTATTGATATTGTTTAATCTATGATCCACTCTAGATTCTAAATAGGATGGTTACAGTATCACTAAATCTAGAAATATGCATAAGTAACACCCAATAACTATTCTAATCTTCTTAGTTCAAGAATATCAAACATTGTAGCATTTTACATAATTTTCTTCATAATGTAAAAGGTCCCCCTATGTAAAGCAGTACCCACAGGTACCTTCATAGACAAAGTAATATGGACACTTAAAAAACTAATGACATATTTAGTTCTATAAAGTAATGTGTAGTTAGAGTCTAACACGTGCACTTTCCAAGCATGTAGTAGTGACTAAAATTGTAGATTGGTATTATAACCAAATAAATTTGAAGGCCAGAAGAAATAATGTACTATTAGGGATTTACATACTTGATATAGTTATTTATAAATTCTTTATGATATTCTTTATTGTTGATATATCATCATGGTCAACATTAGATTAATTATTGCTTGCCATGAAAAAGTTTTGCATTAGAATTTTGTAAGATATGTGGTAAAGTTATGCATAGATAAAGAACACTAGGATCTGAGACAACATTCCAACAAGATGGTTTGACAAGGCAAGACCATAAAGCATTTTAAAAACCTAATTATGACCAAAAAATGTAATCAACATACCAATGATATTTTTTGTTAATTAACAAATACTAGTACACATTTTGAACAAGGGTGGAGGTATTTTCAAACACAAGATTAGGGTGTGTTGATCTTTCATTCCTACACATCCATATTCATCAACTTCCGTTGAATCAAATAATTTTGTATACATATTAATGTTTGTAGTCAACATCAGAATAATTCTTTCATATCGAGAAACATTTTTTCTTTAAAATTAGTGAGATTTGGTAAAGTTATATATAGAAATAGAATACTTGGTTCTAAGACATCATTCCAATAGGACGGTTTGACAATGCAATATCATAAAGAATTTAAATGATAACATGAAGACAAAAAAATATAATCAACATACCAATGATAAAGTTCATTATTTTAAAAATAATAAAAGACATTTTGTACAAGGGTGAAGGTATTTAACAACATTAGGTTAGGCGGTATTGATTTTAGAGATCCATGTTCACCACATTCATTTGGCACCAAATAATTTTCACGACCATAATAGCAACTATGATTCAGTTTTCTCTTCATCTGATTTCACATAGAAGACATAGAGAGTATCTTTATGTGTTTGAGTTATTTTAGTTTATACTACATTAAGAAGGAAAATTGATATATGTAGAAGTGCCTACACATTATTCTTTCTGACACAATCAAAATCATTATGGCTCCAGTGGTGCATGGAAGAAATACAGTCCTACATGATATCTAGCCTGGCTAGAGAAATAAATAATTAACACCTATAGTTTTACATATGCATGAAAGAGAATGATACACTCCACTAGGATTGTAGCAATGTGCAAGGACATGTGGAATGGAAAGAGAAAAATTTCAACATCATTGTAGCACATTTAGAAACCTGGACCATGTCAGTAGGGTCAACCAATTGACAACACAAGGGGTGTGATTAAAGATACACCTAACTAACTAGTCTCTCAATTATCAAATAACTCTAACATAAATATTTATTTCATGAAATCAACAAAAAATAGTAATAATTATTATTGAGAAGGTTAGTCTTTCGACCACATCATTTTCATTTTCAGAAAATATTTAGGAAGCATGCACCTTCTAGAACTGATACGAACATCCCAAACTCTCACTCTTGAAGTAACCAAAAAATGGTAATATGCCATTCTAGTTAAATAATCTCCTATAGGAGGAATAATAAGGTAATGAAAAAACAACTCTCTCATGTAAGAGAAACACACCCCATAGTCGGACTTAGGGTAGAGATGGTAATAACATACAAAAATTAGATGCATTAATGCATAAGGTTGTATCTTTTTACTTTTAATGTATAATACACTACCAAACTACAATGGAAGGTTATGATGGGTGACTTATAGATCTATTATTTTTTCTCCAGGAGATCATGTTTCTAGTTAGATATATTTGACGAGGTATGTTTTCCACAAATTTACATATATATTTATAAGTAGGTGGAGTTATAATAGTAGGAGGAAGGATAGGGCATGATATTGTCAACAATATGAAAAGTTATGCACTCTTAAAAATATGTAGACAAGATGACAATGCTCTAAATTTTGAATACCTATGTTCTAATTAATTATATATTTTAAATTAGCCAACTCATTAAGAATCCAAGTTAATTTCTAACATGTCTAGTGTTGTCTATAGAACATACCTAGTGAGGCTTAAACAAACTAGAACTAGGTAGTAATAGTAAGGTAACCATAATTTTCACTTGTTTTATTCTATATTTATGTTATTTCCTCTCCCATATAGTCCCTAATCACATTTTTAATGCACTTTGCTAGGTTATTTTAAAAAAATTCATAATTACAATAAAACACTTTCATAAAACATATACAAATGAAAATTACCGATACAAAACTAGAAGTTTGCATATGTCATTTAAACCATTTAACTTCAATGGCATGGTAATTGAGGAGTTACATTGTTAATATAAGAAAATTTGACAACTTTCCATCAATAAAATTGTCTCAATGGAAACGATAAAATTAACTTTTCATGCATAGGAGAACGCGGATGATACATTTTGTTTTTAGATGAGATACATTGGGACCTCTCGTTGACACACAAACAATGTAACAATAGTGTAAAGGAAAAGAGTGATTACTATTTTATATATGACGAAGAGTTGAATACCTCACATCATACTTTCCAGTAGAGTTGCAACTTTAGTTATTATGTTAATATAGGAAATATAATAGTTTTGGATTCAATGGGTTTTCTTTTGTAATGTGTTCCCATGAGTTACTAATCTATAGGACAAAGAATGTACGTGTTTTGGAATAAATATCAATTCCCAAGAAAGTCAATATTAATTATAACTATGATCAGGTAGACATATTGCATTCATTATATCCCTTCTCCTTCTTTATAAGGATAATAATCTTGGTTAATTTTAATTTGGACAAATTTTGAGGAAAGGAAGGTTGAACAAACAATATCATGCAATTAATACTATAGTTTGAATGAATTTTTTAAGTTGGTATCTTTATCAAATAGTAAAGGCCAATGCTTGAGATGATAATGTGATGATATCAATTTCAAAGAATATAAAAGAAAAAATCATTTAAACATTTAATATGATGTTATTATTGAGGCTAAATGCTTTGGAGTTGTATTATGAAATTCTATCTTTAAGGGAATCAACTTTGATGAAAATGAATTGAAACTAGTATGTCTCCTAGTATCAATATTATTTAATTATGAAAAATGATATTCCATATCCAAATTTTGGAAATAAATTTCACCCTTCAGAATTTATGATGCACCTTTCTATTTGATTTGAGTTGGAAATGAAAAGTTTTGATAATCAAATTGAATGATAGTTTTAAATATAATTGTATTAAATAATCGAAAAAATAAAATTTCATTTAGGGATTTTGTTGCAGGGTGTAGTAGTATTACAAAGTGTGTTCCAAAAAATATTAGGACTAGAAAATTGAGATTTTAAATATAAATGTGTTGTTTTATTTGGTGTAATTCTGAATCTTTAACGTTATTTTCTTAATTTTAATTTGATTTGATTAAGGCTGAAACATAATTAAAAGTAATTGAACTTGGTCTTACCATTATAATTATTTCTTGCAATCCATGTTAGAAAACATGTCAATTATATTAAAAAAGAATCTTTCCATGCTCTTAGATCCACAATAAATCTATCATCTATGTAGGTATTCCCCACTACATGAGAGAGGTTCACTTAGGAAATATGAGAAAAATCACAGTAGTGACAATTCAGTATGACCACACTACTGCCTGATAACATTTAAATGGAATGCCATAAGAAATATCCAAAATTTTAAATTAGTGGAGAATTACATCTATATGAACTATAGTATGTTTTCTTCTACCAACAAATATTATTAAATAAATCTAAATAAACAACTTTTGATGATATTATGACCAAAAGAAAACTATCAACTATGTAGGTAACAATCACTAAGAGAAAGTGTAGGTTTCTTACTAAGGAGGAAAGGAATCATGGAGAAAATTGAGTACTACCATGGTACTAACTCAATCATGGGGAATTGAGATGTCTTACTAATTCTCTATTTTTGGATATTTTTTTGGAGCAATGGAGTTGCAACTCTGACAATGTTGTGTTATATTCTACCAGACAAATATTATTATATAAATCTTAACAAAAAAGTTCTAGCAGTTGGTAATTCTTCATACCAAACTAGCCTTTAGTGTGTAGCAGTGTAGTCCAGGGCCTGCAGGATAATTGTCACACTGCAAAACTTTTTTTAGCATGCTATATGGGAGCACTCCAAAATTGGAAGTGTCAAACTTTCTATAAATGTATTGATGATTAGGCTAAACTATTAGAAGGATTTCATTGTATATTTTAAATTAATATGTGAATAAGGAGAGTTCTAGATAAGCTATATGTGTATCTTTTTACAATTAACATTTTGTCTAATAGGAAATTGAGTATCAAACAATACTTTTTTTAATACTCTATTTTCAATCACTAAATAACTATTGTTTTCAGTTATTAGGGAAAATATTTGCTAATCTATTAATTTAACTACATTAAAAATGCCAAATTTAGAACAACCAATTCTTGCTCAAACATATATCACCTTAGTGAACCCATATAGAAGTCCTTGTACTTATTGATTTACAAAGTTCTACATAAGTGATTATGTGCACCCTGGTGTGAAAAAACGGATATGTTTAGAAACCATAAAATTGGGATGATTGGTGGGATACATTAAGATTGATTTGATAAACATCAAAAGGCAAGATTCCAATTCTTTCTGGTTCAGTCATATGAGATAGTGATAGAACAGATTGAATGTCTAGAGAATGACAGTACTCAATGACGTATGCCTTCAGGTTCAGGACCTGAACGATGAGATCATACGGATGCTAAGAGTTTGTACATTCTTGTTATGTCCCTAGTCAGATGTCATTGTGGAAGGTAGATAGACAACAATGACACACAAGACTAGATTGTGGTGTTGGTTGATGACAGAATCTCATTAGTCATGATATAGAGATATCAAACCAAACACATAGGTACTTGTTAGAGAACAAGTGTACCGGACAGACCCACCGTGAGTTTGACACATGGAACCATGACATGGTAGTCACAGTCAGTACTCACAGTGATGGTGGTGAGTGTGATTCTTTGACCTGAAATCACTACACTCAACACATGTCGTTGGGCACACTTTGACATCATCAAACGCAGTCCTGAAACATGGGTTGTTATAAAGGTGATGATTGGGTGGCTTTGACACATGGGGCTTTTGAGGGGTGAGTGATAGATATGGGATTTGTCCCTCCTGAGGGAGTTTGATATCCAAGGCCACTTGATGAGTAGGATTGAAATAGGCGTACGCACGCATGTGTGAATCAGTATGTGATATTGATGTCATACATATCTCTTCCAATCTACTCTGAGATCAAGAAAGTGAATAAACGTTGACAGGATGATTGTTCCATGCCTCGAGTTCATTCGGGATATCAGTGACAAAGGAATTATTCATTCACTGTAACACCATTCACGGATTGTAGGATTTAAAGTTGTTCTCCGACTTTCTACTTTCACTTGGGTAGCACTGATGTGTGACTAGGCACCGCTCTTTTCTTGTGAAGTCATAAGTGTTATGGACTTTCACTGCCAACATGAAATGGACCTGCAGGGTCACACACATAGGATTTAACCTGGAAGAGGAGTTTTGTCCCAAACATTGTTTAGATTGATTACTAAAGGAGTTTAGTAGTTCAATTAAACACTCAATCAATTGATAGCTCAATATCATATTGTTCAAGGTGTTGGACACATTGATTAGAGTATCGAATTGATTGAAATCGCAATTGACTGATTCTGCACAATCTGCACTCCCAACCGATCGGCTCATGTGATGAACCGATCGGCTGAGCTTGGCGAACCGGTCGGCTCAAATGTCGAGTCGATCGGCTCATGGTCAGGGTGAACCGATTGCTTCAAGTGTTGAAACGATCGATTCAACTGGTGCAACCGAGCAAGTTGGGAAAGTAGGATTGGTGAGAATTTTCCTTTCATTTCAATTAACCAATTTGATTGGGAAATAGGATTGATATTCGATACCAATTAGAAACAAAAGAAGGAAAGTCAATCGGGAACCGACCAGGACCACCAACCGACCGGTTCAGAAGTGAACCGACCGATTGAGGTGTCCCAACCGATCGGTTGAGGTGTCAACCGACCGGTTCAGGTCACCAACTGACCATTTCAGTTGTGAAACGATCGGTTCAGGTTCCGAGTTGGTTGTTTTGTGGAAAATCTCGAACCCTTCTACTCCTAATTTTAGTCCCGCATTGCCCGGGATAGAGAACCCTATCCCATGACCCTCCTATATATATATAGGGTTTTTGGGGGCTTCTCAGACAACAACTCAGTGCAACCAGTTGCTCTGTAAAGTTGTCGTTCTCTCTGGTTTTGGTAACCGAGAGAGCCCGAGAAAGTGCTACCCGCAAAGGGAGGCACAACAAGGGAAAGACAACTGCAGTTGCAACTGGAGGCAGGAGAGTGTGTTGGCGACTAGTACGTCAACAGGAGGGTGCGACTCCTTCCAATTCCTTGTGGGACAAGGAGATTGGAGTTCCAGGTGGTCCGTGTGGACTACTTCAGAGGCGGGAGGTTTCTGCCGCTTCAAGGACAACTGTCAATCCCGACAGTCCCAGTGAGACCAGGAGTCATCAGTCCCGGTGCGAACAGGAGTTGCACAGACACCGTCCAAGACCAGAGGTGAAGACCGTGCAAGGCGCGAGGTATTGTTGCCGAGCAAGCCTCGGGACAAGGTATGATTCCACAAACCATCCTTTCCTATTATATAGACATTGACGTGTTTCCTTGTTCTCGGTTTGGGGGAGAAAATTTTTGTTTTTGCTGCCTTCTCTGCCTCCCCTAAAACCCAACAGTGGTCACATTCAAATGAATGCAATCAAATTCACTTGAATGTGGTTGAATATTACAATATAAGTTCAGATCTCTCCTACTATGTTCCAGGCACATCTTCCCTTAGACATCCTCCTCTTGGATTTTGATTCAAACTACATCCTATACCCATTCCTACAACAAATATGTTGATTGGTGTAGAAATAGAGGCTCAAGTATAAAAGAGATCAACCAAACCAACAATCATAACCAAAAAGAGAAGATAGAACAGGATCATGCTAGATCGGAAGAAAAAAAATTTCTTAGGGTAGAATTACATAAGCATACCCAAAATGGTCTATATAGAAAAGAAGGTGTAGTAACATCCCAAGATTTGAGGCCTTGTCTTTGGCTTTAGACTAATATTTCTTCTTCCAAACCTTGTAGTACCTTTTATAATGTCTCCTCTTACCACATGGAAGAACCCCTTACTCTTCGAATCAGATTAACCATGAGAATTATTGTAGTCTTAGAAATCATTGAGGCTTTGTGACCTACAACAGTCTCTCGCTTTGTCAGTTCTCCTACACTTCGTGAGGTGCACCTCTGACCTGATGTCGCCCGAGGCTCATCGTCGAGTCTCTTCTTTCTGTAGACTTCTCTTCACTTGATCATGTGTCAATTGTCCTTCCTATGCAGAATCATTTACTGCCACAACAAGTGTATCCTAACTATAAGGTAATGATCCTAAAGAACTAGTGCCTAGATTTGATCATCAATAACCATCTTCATGGACCCCAATTGAATTATAAGGCTTTCTTATTCATTCATGTGCCCAATATTTCTTATACCGTCCTGGTACTTCAGGTTCATCAACTTCTTATTCAAGAATGCTTTATTTGTGGAAGTCTTCTACTCATATAATTTCTTGATCTTTTCCCACCGATCCTTGGCAATGGTCTCGTCTAAGATGTGGTGAAATACAAAAGTATCAAGCCTCTTTAACACTATTTCCATATTATTCCTATTTTGTTTCTTCCAATCCACATTAGACATAATCCCTTGTTTATGTCTATCTAATGAATCATAGAAATCCTTGTAAACGGAAATATCCTCCATATTGGAATTCTATATATGTCAATTTGTCTTTGTCAACCTAATAATAGTTCATCACCCTTTCCCATATGGATCTAGATATAGTTCAACCTACACTCTAATACTACATGTTGGTAGTTGTGGAATATCTATACGTATATTATTCAACCATGATGTGAATTTATTTTTTACGGAATTGTCACCAACAAAACCATAAACCTAAAATAATAACAGTAAGAAGATAGAATGAAAAGACCAATTTTTACGTGGAATACCCTCATGATGTGTGAGGGAAAAACCATAGAGCCAAAAATAGGGAAAACAATTATAAGCAGTAAAAATACAATTTTTTTCTTGAGTTTTGATCCCCAATCCGAGATTATACATAAAAAGGAGAAATAAGAAGATAAACCACCCTTTCCACAAAGTTCACAACGGTAAATGGCCTGAGCAAGAACTCCACGATGCCTTTAAACTCCTATCCCACTTCCTTTCTTCTTCCGTTTCTTTTTCTCTCTTATTTTTAATTATCTTTTCCTCCTGTATAGCAAACAATGACATGTGACACTGCATTTTATTTACTTTTACGGCTCTTTTTGATTATGTAGCAGTTGCCTTGGCCTCCATGCTATTCGTTGGTTGTATTTTCATGTGTGGAAGCAAAGGGTATTAATTCCCATGCGCAGTACCAACCACTCATTTCCCTAATGGGATTTTTCCTTGATAAGTCCAGTCGGGATGGATGCACATGGCCCAACACCTTGCAAAATAAATCATACAAACCTAGTGACCTAAATATTTTCTAATTAAATCCTACAATGAGAAAATTATCCTAAGAAAATAAAATAAAGAAAAAGGAAATTGAACATTCTATTAGGATGTTGATCCTAGGATAACCTTATATTATAAGGGTATGGAACAATATATATCATTGTATTCTTTTTACTCAAGGTACACAAGTGCTTGGTGATAGGAAACACGAAATACAAGACATTGTACTTGAAAGTACAAGTATATAGAAATAACATATATGTTGGGAATTTTTCATGAGAATATAAGGATGTGTTTATTATTTATATATATATTATTTTATGTATTATTGGTATGAAACATAATTATACAGGTATGATTAATACATGATGTACTGAATGACACAATGATTTAGTCTTGATGCTTATAATTATGATAGTATCACGCTAAGTAATATGAATTTGATGGAATAATAATAATAAAGATAAAGTAATGTAAGGTGATGATTTATTGGATATTCTTATAATGAAGATAATGGATCAATCTATAAAATATTTGTGGTTGATTTACTAAAGAGGGTAACACAACTAAAACTTGATGTACTAATTTTTTTTGCTTATATCTACAATGATTATAATGGATCATGCTATGAATTATGAATGACAAACTTATGTTAATGTTAATGAAATGTGTATGTAATTATCTACCCTATCTAATTAATCATGATTACTAAATGAGTAAAACTAGTGGTCGAGCTACAACATGCATAGGTGGACAAGTTCCCTACCAATTTCTAGTGGAATATACAAAGTGTGAAACATTGAGTAGGCATGGTGCTAAAAGTGTGAATTATGGAAGATGGAGTTTGCTATGCTCATAGTTCGTTTTCCTACCTCAACAAAGACTTCCTTATTCGATTGTGATAAGAACATGTTGATTGTTGAACAATCAATGACCCTACAGTTCCAATTGGTATTCTTTCCATTAGATTGATTTCACTGTCACACCATTGGAATTACTTTTATTCAATGGACAATGATGTTATAGCTATGAATGGCATTGCATGCTACTCTTGAACTATATGGATATGTATATACCGATTCAATTTGTGTATCCAACACTATCACAACATACATCACTTCAGCTTCATGCATGTAAATATTCATGTGAAAAAATAGAACTAGTATATATGATGATAAGAAACTCTATGATTATGTAATTTTTCATCTATTATGTACTTCAAACTAGATTAAACAAACTAGACTAGATTCTAAAATTTGAAGGAACCATTTTTATTTATAGTGTAGTTATACAATATTAATGGTTTAGATAATTGTGTTGTAGATATAATTAATCATTACAACTTTGGATATCATGTGTTTTCATGATTATATATTTTGGAATACGAACTTTTAGTTTGAGTAGTGCATAATGTCTTTTTCTATTTTTTGGGGTACAAAAAAAATCAATAGCTATTTTGGTTCAAAAATTTTGTTGGTTTAAGCATGTCATACTCCATCATATTATAAAAAAATCACATTTAAGAAAACCTTGGCGATGATATTAATGAAATTATTTAAATTTTAAAACTATTTTCATAATATGTATGTTTCATAATATTGTAAGCATCAAATATTTCCACAACCTACAACTTTAAATTTTGCAAAAAAACAATTATTGTGTGATTACATGGATGGTAATGACTTTACTGTATATAAAAGGGATAAATAGTATCATGAAATAAATTAAATATAACTCTTATAGATTAAAACCTATTTGTCAAATTATTGAGGACATATATATGTCTCTTACTGTTATAGGTAAAACATTACTTGGATGCCTTATGGTCATATAGTTTTTATTTTATTCCTTTACATGGTACCATTCTAGGTAAAGGTTATTGACTTTGCCACTGAGTACTTTCATGTTGTGTTGTAACCATTTCAATTTAAAGTGTAATGCTACTTTGTAGTTATTGAATTTTTCACTCAATTTATGTTCTATTTTTTTATCATGATTAATTATATCTTTGTGATATTTCCCCTAAACTCACTTGGTTGTGTTGTCTAAGTTAAAGTCACAAAAACAAACCCAAGTGACCCTCCGTAGTATAAAGTCAGTTCAACTATTTCACATGCATATTTTGTTTATTTGCAAGACCCTACTTACAAACAATTTTTTGCCAAAAATGAATGATATGTTTACTAAATTGGGTTGTTTAAAAAGCATTAGTTTTCAGATAATTTTTTCATAATCTACAAGTCTTGCATTAGAGAGTCAATAACGTTGCTAAAGATGTGTCATCTGAGTTGGTAAAGTTTATTTTGTACGACCGAGAGGTCAAAGGTTCAAGCCTGGGCGATGGGATGAATAAATTGACATTTCAAAAAAAGAGTCAATAACATTATATATGAATATTTATGGTGATCTTGCTCATTATTCATAGTTATTTTAAAAGTTATAAACAAGAACTTTTACAACTATTGGCCATATGCATTTAATAGTTGTATGTGCAAATTTAAATATCTTCAAACAAAAACATATTATGTATGCAATATAATAATTACATTCATTATTCTTAATGATTCCATGTTTATTAGACAAACTTGGCATACAGTCAAAAATGTTTTTACTTGCTAAAAGTTCTCTAAGAAGGAGACATGAATTTTTTTTGTATGGGTACAATACTATAAAAAAATTGTTGAAACCAAAGTTTGATATTTGACTATAGATCATGCATGTATTGAATAATTATTTTGAAATCAATTTTAATGTTTGAACCAAATATAATACTTACCATTTAGATTTCATTTATGTAATATTATTATTAGTATAAAAATATGCCATTCAGGCTCCTGAATAATATTTATAATACTTTTGCTAATCTATTTTTTACTCCTTCAGATGGTGACCTTATTGTAATAAAACATGACATATTAAGACATTTTGGGTTTGTCAATAGAGAATTAGGATATTGCAATGTGAAACTTGTGAGAGGAGAAATGTGCAAGCTCTCCTTTATTAATTACACAACTAGGAGAATTACATAAGAGTCCAACAGTAAAGAAAAATAAAATAATGAAATACTGAGAATATAAAACAACTATATTAAGACTCCCCCACAAGATGGAGGGTATAGATCATGTATGCCCAACTTGTGGATAAGATTCTAAAACATTGTTGGACCCAGTGCTTTGTAATAACATCAACAAATTGGTCTTTTGATCTAACATGACGAGTTACCACTTTCCCCTTCTTGATTTGATCTCTGATAAAATGACAATCAACTTCTATATGTTTAGTGTGTTCATGAAAAACTAGATATTTGGCAATATAGATAGCATCGGGATTATCACATATGAGCTTTGTAGGAGATATCATAGGGATTTGCAATTAAGGAAGCATGGTTTGGACGCACTGTAACTCACAACAAGCATGAGCCATTGCTCTATACTCGGCTTTTGTGCTAGAAAGAGCCACAACATATTGCTTCTTGCTTTTCCAGGTGATAAGATGATTTCCTAGAAAAGTGTAATACCCAAATGTAGAGCTTTTGTCATTCAGTACTAGCCCAATTGCATCTACATAGAAAGTAAGAACCAGAGTAGATGGAGGAGAATTAGGTCTAAATATGCGATCCCTTTTCCATTAACTCCTTTTAGATACCTCATAATGTGACAGAATTCTATCCAATGAAAGTGCTTTGGTGATCTCATATGCTGATCCACCATGACTACAACCAAGGAAATGTCAAGATGAGTCATTGTCAAATATTTCAGCTTCACAACAATCTTCTTACAATACTATAGATCTGAATAATCATTATCACCAACATTTTCCTTCACATTATAGTCCATAGGAGTAGACACATACTTGGATGCACTCATTCCTCTCTTGTGAAGTAGATCCACTAATATTTCATTTAAATAAATTAGTACATGTATGAAAGTGAAGTACTTAAATGACCAGAAACTATCTTAATTTTCCAAGATTCTTTGTATGAAAGTTCTTCTACAATTTGTCCTTAACATTGGATATTCCTACAAAATCACTACCAATAATAACAATATCATCAACATATACTGCAATAATAGATCCAGCCGAAGAACTAGAATAGAACAAGGAATGATTAGTCATAGAATGTGAGAAGCCCATTTGTAAAACAATAGCACTTAACTTCTCAAACTAAGCTCGAGGAGACTACTTCAGGCAATAAATTGCTTTCTTCAACCTACAAATCTTTTGACACTCCCATGAGAAAAAAATCCGGAGAATTTTTCACAAAACTGTTTGTTACCCAAATCCTAACTCTAAATGACAATAAAGTTATTGGTGATAGGACCTAGTTGTTCATACCTAGCATGGAATTGCCAATGTGCGAATGTAGAAGCGTAAAGTGAAGCATTCATGAACACATAACAAGCTAAAAGCACCAATCATAGTATCAAAATTCAACAACATAAAACCACATTATTTTACTAAAAGGTTCATATGCATATCCAAGAGAACATTTTTACAAGTCTTCTCATTCATACTAGGGATCTTACAACAACTACACGTTACACAACTCACCAAGCGCATCAATTGTTACCCATCTCTAAACCTATAAAATATGTGAAACAAGGTGGGTCAAGCACACAAGGTGCTGAGTACTGGGTAAACAGATACATATACATAAGCCTTGCATAATTTGAAAATATTTGCAAAAGTATAAAAAAAAAGAATTAACAATTTAAGCATTTAGCAAAGTGAGATCCCATGTTTTATATTATTATACTCCAATTATACCATCATGTCATGTATTCATAAGTCCTTTGACCACTTTCCCATTGGAAGGGTCTATAAGGGTGCTCAAGTTTAGCTAACCCTTGTATATGTGAGGGACCTCGCGGCCATCGCCAAGAGCTAACCTTGTTTCTTCATGAGGGACCTGACCAAAGTCATAGAGAAAAACCCTATTTCAACATTGTGTAATGGAGTTTCTACATATTATGTTTGCAAGTTACAAAACAAAGATATGAGACAAACATCGAGTACATACTAGAATACCACATGCAAAATGTGAGCAGATAAACAAGCATACATATGTATCTCATTTCAAGCAAGAAAGACATAGTCATATAATTATTAAAGCATGTACCTAATTTCAGAGATTTCATACGATAACTTATCCTTCTACAGCTAGACACAAGAAACACTTGATTAAGCACAAGATTGCATATATATATTTTATTCTCATCATTAACCCTAACTAGCATCATTTTAGGGTATTTTCCAAATCAGATTCAAAGTTGGTTAAGTACATTTTTATGATCTTATACTGATTTGGTGTCCATTATAAAGGTGTGATTTCACGTTTCATGTACTTTTGATGTTCCATTCATTTTCTATTATCATTTCATGGTTTTGAGTCACCCATGTACATAACTAGGTCATAAGGCCCATAATAAGGAAGCCATGATCATAATCTAATAGGACATGATTTGGGTCAAGACATGAGTTTAGATCAGCAAGATAGGGCATAAGAATCACTTTCAAAGTAGGGTGGATGCCCCATACAGACTAGGCATTATTGTCAAAACTTGGTATCACCATATCAATATACATTACGTATCCACATATATGACTTACATCATTAGGGTTAATTATAGGACCTCATTGGGACATCCATATTAAGGGCTCAAGGCTATTAGAATCAACCCTTATTTGATAGGAGAGAACATAAGAAATGTATTCATAACAAATCTAGAGCATAAGAACACAAATCAAGCCATGAATACCACAAGAGGCAAAAACTAGGGCACATAGAGACTCAAACACCAATATAATAAAAAGGAGGTTGGCCTTAGCCAATTAGGTCACAATGCATCGTGATGCTACTGATGTAGAAGATCCACTAAGGATGGATGCATCAAATGGGTAAAGGACATCAATTCCTCAAAGTCAACATACATCATCATGTAGGAGTCACACGTAAAGCATCTCAAGCCATATAGACACACATAGAAAGTAGGGATTGGGAAAATATTATTGAATTATGGAAGGGTATTGTCTACTCATTATGATGTGAGATCAAACACAAACCAACATTAATATTCAAGATTAGAATATTAGGGCATGGTACATCATTAATATCCACAACAAGTCATACATGTGCAAAAAGAGGCATTTGTGTTCAAAAGGGATGATTAGGACCCTCATATAGTACAAAGGTGCACAAAAGTTACTGATTTTATGAGAAAGAGATTAAAAGTTCACTAATGATTCAAGCTATAATGTAATGATACATTAAACATGGTCAAAGTATTCAAAGATCACATCTTTAGATAAAAAGGAATATTACAAGAAGATCTGGGGTCTTAAAACATATATGTGTTGTAGATCTCATCGAGCTGATCGATTTGATATATGATTTTGCTATATTTGGCCTTAGGAGTTGGGAGATATCATTTGTAGAAAATCTAATAGTATACTATAGAGATGGGATGAGGGTGTTATATGCATTATTTTGAGGAGAATGTGATCCCTTGGATGGGGATTAGATAGACGGCAAGCATCCTACTCTAGTGAGACAGCAAGTCTGTGGTATGGTCACCCAATTCCATTGACCATGCCAAATGTGGTGTAGCAGTGGAGGGCGGCGGCTAGAAGACCCCATCTGGGATGTGGGCTTGAGATCGTGCATCTACAAGGCCTGCAACAGCTAAGAAAAGGGGGGAAACATTGGTGATGTGGCATCCTCCAGTTGGGTGGTTGAAAATGATGACTAGTGGCAAGAGAGATCCATGAGTTGGGAATACTTTGTTGGATTGACATCCAAAGGCTGTGATCCCTCGCATCGAGGTCATGGATCCATGGTGGTGGCCCTTAGCTACTGGCGCTAGAGCCTCGTGCTCACGTCGCTCTGGTGGGGTTGAGGGTCAGGAGGATGCCTCCCAGGATTCATACACTCTAGCGGGATCGAGTGAGCATATGTGGATGGATGGCAGCATGTGCGGGTGAGACACTCAAACAGCAAACCACGACGGTGCCGCCAGACCAGGAGAAGAGGGTGCAGCTGGGGGAAGGTTTGAGGGCGACGAAAGCCACAATACATAGGAGAAAATGAGAGAGGAGAAAGAAACATGAAGAAAACTTTGCTCAATGGTAGAAAAGCATGCAAGATCAAGGGTGTATATTGTGCTCGGCAGAGTGGTTAAGTTGTGCCAACGCCATTGGCATTAGTGCACTTTTTGTCTTTGAACATCTGATTGAGGCAACTTTTACACTGTTGGATTTGTAATTGAATCCTTTATAACATTATACATAATAGGGAGCTAAAATATCATAGTGTTGAGGTCTAAAATTGGATTCAAGAAGGTGATGCATTACAACATGATACAAAGGTCAAAAGTGTCAAATAATGTCACACATTGCGCAATTGAGCATTAATGTAACCACATTGGAGTGTCAAAATACTCAAACCATGAAATTTACACTCAAACTAGTCAAAGGGTCATCATAGAGTGAGGGAGAGTATAATCAAAAAAAGAGAAAATTAGGGTTGTCACATCCTTCCCTCCTTAAAAGATATTTCACCCTCAAAATTCATCTAAGATCATAGATAAGAGTCAAAGTCAATATCCATCAGGTCTAGGTATCCAATCATGGTTGTCGAGTCATTCCCCACAATGGGATGCACACTTAGGCTATCACCCTCAAGGGTGTACTCATCTTGATTATATACATATTACCAATGTTCAATCATATTATGACATCCTCATGGAATTGGGGTCAACCCATCCCTTAGTATCCTTACATTAGGGTTTTTATTCATATTTTCATATGAGGATAAGGTGTATTATAAAAATCTATTTCATCAATTCTCAAACTAACATGTTCATGGTCATGACTTTCAAACCAACCTATTATTAAATGGGTATTTCATTTTTATACTATATTTCATGCGTGTTCTAGTTTTCCTACAAAATTCTACAAAACTATCCCCAATTATGTTCATCATTTTTCATTTTTGGATCTGAAATTAAGCATTTGTTCATGTTTGTTCAACATAGGATCTCAAGGCATCATCATATCAAGTTCATGATTTCAAATCTACATCTTTTATACAAGGTATCATATCATATTAGGTCTATCTTATGAGAGTGACTTGTCATACATATAAAAGTTTAGAATAAGTGAAATTATTTCATGTATCATGCATCATTTGAGGTACAACATTACCATCCGACATCGAGGTTTTGATATTATCTCACTTGTATCTAAAAAGAGATCTAAAGGATCAATCCATTCAAGTGAAGACCTACCTATGTCTAGGAAAAACATGCTCATCACCAACATGTACCCATACCAAACTTTTACCCAACAACCAAACGAGAGAAACCACTAGTTTCCTTTACATCAAACCACTAACCCAAGTATGAGGTTCATCATGGATATCACATGTCATGTACATCATCATAGGGTCTTGAGACATCTTCCACACCTATATACTGAGCATCATATATTCAATGCCTCCATGTTTAGGGTTGTACTTTTTCATAGGAAATCTAAGGTTCAACATTTTCAAGGGAACCACTAAGTAGTCTATCTCAGGACTCATCATCGTGCATTTTGTCATTCATATATTTCAACATTTCACATATTTTAAGTTTAGGTACTCTGACCATCTCTCGTGGAGGGTTGACTTGTATCAAGGGGTCACCCGTTTTGTAAGTCCCATGCTAGAGGTCCTCCTTTGTAAAGAGATTGAGGCCTATGTTGGTCATGAATCATATTCCACGTATCATAAATCAAAATATACAAGACTAGTCACAAAAAAGCATGCCAACCCACTAGCTATGTTTAAAACGTCAACCAAGTCATATGTACCACACATGGTGCTAGGTCCAACTAGGGTTGCATGGTCAAAGTCTTCTCATGTCATCAAGACGTACTTGAATAATCTTGGACATCTCATAAAATTTCATCAACATCATCATCATCATCATCATCACCATCATCATCATCATCATCATCATCATCATCATCATCATCATTATCATCATCTTTATTATCATCATCATGATTATCATTATCATCATAGGTCATTTAGGCTACTTTCTAGCCTAGCCTTCATCATGTCTCTAGACAACTCCAGAGACTACCTCTATCATATAAACACTCTCATCTAAACTTGATGTTACATCTCTTTCTCCTAGGTTACATGGACACTCACTGCCTTTCTATGTGTGGTAACATTTCATATGTACATATAATATTACTTGAAATAGGTTTCTCTCCAACATTGAAATAGGCGATGAAAACCACCAAAATAGAATCAAATAAAACCAAAACTAAAATGAGTTACCACACTCATTAGGAAGTCTAGTACCATGACACCTATAGAACTAACAAGAACATAGTGCAAACTTATGTAGCTACCCTAAGCACATACCACGAACATATGTCTAGGGTTGTAATAGGATCTACCATTACTCAATCTCATGAACCTACAAACAATACTCCATGATAGAAGGAGGAGGAAAGAAAGGATCTTAGGACTACAAAAGCCTACACCTAGTTCTAGAACATCTAGGTTCTAACCTAGAGACTAAGTCAACTCACTCCACAACGGAAAACTCATTAATTTTCTTGGGTTGAGATGTAAGGTTATGTTTAGTTTGTGTTATGTGAGATGTGTTTGGTGTATCTATTATTCATGCTCTGAGAATATTTGTCATGGAATCGTTTGTTACCCAAGTCCTAACTCCAAATGACTATAAAGTCAATGGCGATAAGACCTAGGTGTCCGTCCCTAGCATGGTATTGTCAAAGCACAAATGTGGAAGAGTAAAGCTTAGCATACATGAACACTTAACAAGATAAGCACCAATCATAGTCTCAACATTCAACAAGATATATTAAATCACATTATTCAATTACAAGATTTTATATGCATATTTAAGAGTACATTTTTACAAGTCTTCTCACATATACTAGGTATCTTACAACAACTACACCTAATGCAACTCACCAAGCCCATCAACTATTAGCCATCTCTTAACCTATAAAATACATGAAGCAAGGTGGGTCAAGCACATGATGTGTTGAGTATAGGGCTACAAGATACATATACATCAACTTTGCATAATTTGAAAAGATTTGTAGAAGTAACAAACAAGAATAAACAAGTTAAGTATTTATCAAAGAGAGAGCTCATGTTTTATATCATTTTACTCCAATTATAACACCATATAATGCATTCATAAGGCCTTTGATGAACTTCCCATTGGAAGGGTCTGTATGGGTTCTCAAGATTAGCTAACTCTTATATACGTGAGGGACCTCAAGGCCATCACCAAGAGCTAACCATGTTTCTTCATGAGGGACCTCAATGACTAAAGTCATAGATTAAAACCCTATTTCAACTTTGTATAATGTGGTTTCTACATATTATGTTTCCACGTTACAAAACAACGATATGAGACAAACATCGAGTACATACTAGAATACTACGTGCAATATGTGAGCAAATAAACAAGCATACATATGTATTTCATTTCAAGCAAGAAAGTCGTAGTAATATAATTATTAAAGCACGTACCTAATTTCAAATATTTCATAACCTAACTTATCTTTGATTATCTAGCCACAAGCAACACCTGATAAAGCACAAGATTGCATACATATATTATATTCTCATCATTAACCCTAACTACCATCATTTTAGGGTTTTTGTCAAATTAGATTCCAAGTTTTTTAAGTACATTTTTCATGATCTTATACTGATTTAGTGTCCATTATAAAGGTGTGGTTCAAGTTTCATGTCATTTTGATGTTCCATACATTTCTACGATCATTGCAAGGTTTTGAGATGCTCATGTAGATAAATAGGCCATACGACTCATACTAAGAAAGACATGATCACTATCCATCAGGATATGATTTTGGGCAAGACATGAATCTAGATCAGCAAGATACGGCATAAGAATCACATTCAAAGTAGAGTGGATGTCCCCTAGGGACTAGGCATCACTGTCCAAACTTGGGATCACCATATCAACATACATTACATATCCAAATGTATGACTTACATCATTGGGGTTAATTATATGACCTTAGTGGGAAATCCACATTAATGGCTCAAGGTTATTAGAATCAACCCTTATTTGATAACAGAGAGCATAAGAAAAGTATTTGTAACAAATCTAGAGCATAAGAACACAACTCAAGCCATGAATGCCACATGAGGCAAAAACTAGGGAATTTAGAGTCTCAACACCAACATAACAAAAAGGAGGTTGGCCTTAACCAATTAAGTCATAACACAATGTGATGCTATTGATTTAGAAGATTCACTATGGTTGGATGCATCAAATGAGTAAATGACCTCATTTTATCAAAGTCAACATACATCGTCATGAAGGAGTCACACTTAAAGCACCTCAAGCCATATAGACATAGATAGAAAGTAGGGATTAGGAAAAGATTCTTGAATCATGGAGGGACATTGTCTACTGATTATGGTGTGAGATAAAACATGGAAAAACATTAAGATGTGACTACCCAAACTCACACCCCTCTTTTCTTTATGCAAAACTTCCAATCGGCCACTACACACAAAGGCAACATCTACATCGGTCGATAAGTGTCAATGTACCCATGTATCCAAAAGAAGAAGCCTATGTAGTGGCCACTACAGATTTCTAGTGTTTGTGACCAACAAATCAAAGGAATCATCTAATTGTTGCCAACACTACACTTGCTAACCCTAGCGACTAACAAAGACCGATGTTGTTGTAGTTTCTACAACCTGCTGACTCTTAGCGACCGCAAGGATCCATTGTGTGTTTTGACCGTGTTGGATCTATTTCCTATCTCAAGCGAGATGACCAATTGTCCGTTATGACTGCAACTCTTCATCAGGAGTCATAACCACTACAGGAGTAGAAACTACAATAGCAGTGACGATGGATACCAGAGTAGGGACCACAACAATAGTGACGAATGCAACAAAGGTTAAGTCGGTGGACTACACCTATAAATAGGCCATGACCTTATCCACGCAAGGGTTCACATCATCAAGATACGAAGAAGTGTTGCCACATTCCACACTCACCCATCAGCCTCTCCATCGATCTTGGATCTCTGAAGATGAAAGTTGGAGGAGAGAGAATATCCACCATTGTATCCTTTGAGATAAGGAGTTTCCATCTGCTATGCCTATGCCAGATCAAGATCTGAAGGAGTATTTTTGGTGTATTGCCTTCCTCCCTCCTTTAGATATATCATTTCCCTTTAAGATGTTCATCCATCCCTTCGTCTATCTCGATGTATCTTCAACTTTGTAAATCCATAATGCTACTCATGATCTTGAGTGGCTAAACTCATTGCTTTGTTTGAGGGTAGCCACTAAGGCTCCCCAAACATGTATGTACTTACTTCCACTTGAATACATATGCACTTAACCAAGATTATCTCCATTCACTTCATCTTAATGTTTCACTTGTATGATTAGGTACCATTGTGTGATGTTTGATTGTTAGTGTCTCAAAAGAGTAACACTAACCTTGTCTAAGTGTTTTTGAGTTACTTGAATGCATTAAAATGTTGGAATGTTAAATCTAATGATCATATAGTTATGACTACGATTGTTTATTTATCATCTCGTGAGAGATACAACCTTATAATCTAGATCTATCCACAACTTAAGAGTGGAGGGAATAGAAACAAGTGATGATTGTGTGTAATCTTGCTAAGGGTGTACAAAGGGTGAGAGTAATGCATGTCAGGGAGAGATCTTCGTAGTTGAACCTGATGCAAGTTCCCATCCATTTTGTTACAACATACTTGTTTGATCTTATTCTTTTATTTTACTTTCTTACTTTTTACTTTGCTAGTTTTGTTTGGTTAATGTCACACCGTTTTGTTAGGAACACCCTCTTAAACTACCCTTCTGTTTGGTTTATCTGAGCCTAGGTTCTACGTTCTTATCACTTGTCGTTACTTGTCCCTGCGCTTTGACGCCGATCTATTACATCAGACCCTGTATAATAGTTGTGAGGGCCTGAGTGTTGGGTTATAAATTTAAGGGTCTGACTAATCTAGATCCCCTCTATTTTGGACGTGTGATTTAGGCTGATCAGTGAGACACCAAAACAGCAAGTCACAGTGGTGCCACCTGACCAGGGGAAGAGGAGCTGGGGGAAGGTTTGAGGTCACCAAACGCCATAGAATATAGGAGAAAATGAGATAGGAGATATAAATAGGAATAAAACTATGCTCAAAGGTGGAAAAGGATGTGAGATCATGGGAGTATAGTTTGCTCGTCTGAGTGGTTAGGTGGTGCCAGTACCATTGGCGATGGTGCACCATACGGATGAAAATGAAGAAAGGAGGGTTCTTAGATCTCTACTCACGTGATCCAATGATTGAGCATGGTAGCGCCTTAGGTAAAGGGAAGGAGGGGCAGCGGATGGGCCGCATGCCTCCTTTTGGGCCCCAAGTGGGTCAGTCCAAAGCTGAAAAAAAGATAGAAAGCAAATTAAAACACAATAAAATAAGGGGACCTTTGCAATCTCATAACTTGGGCTAGGAAGCTCCAATTGAGGCAATTTTGATGCCATTGGATTAGTAATTGAATCCTCTAGAACATTATATATATTAGGGAACCCAAAAATTATAGTGATGAGTTTAAAATTTTGGTTCAAGAAGGTTATACATTATACCATGATACTAAGTTCAAAAGTGTCAATTAATGTCACACATTGCGCAATGGAGCGTTAATGTAACCAAATTGGATTGTCACCATACTCAAAGCAGGAAATTTATATCCAAACTAGTCAAAGGGTCATCTTAGAGTGAGGATGAGCATAATAAAAGAGAGAGAAATTTAGGGATGTCACAAGGTTGCTCCATGTACTTCTTCCTATAGATCTCCATGTAGGAAGGCAGTTTTTACATCAAGCTGAAATAGTGGCCAGTCAAAGGTTGTAGCTAGAGAGATAACAATCTTATAGAATTGAGACGAGATACAAGTGAGAAGGTTTCAAAGAAATCAACACCATATGTATGAGTATATCCTTTCGCCACCAATCTAGCTTTCCATCTCTCTATGGAACCATCTGGATTATGTTTGATAATGAATACCCATATGCAACCCACAACATTCTTATCTGTAGGCAAATTAATAGGCTTCCATGTTTCATTCTAAATAAGTGCAGACATTTTAGAATTCATATCCTATAACCAACCAAAATCCTTCATAGCATCAACACAGATCTTTGGAAGTATCACATGATCAATCCCAGATAAATTGGATAAACAACAAACAACTGCAATAGGATATTGAATAGTAAAAGTGTAAATATCTTTACTGATACAAATGGGAACATTGGTATCATATGCATCTTCAGGATTCTCTTGAGCAGAGGAAGATGGGAGAGGCTCGTGTATTGGAGTCATTACCTCATCATGATCAGATATACTTCATCTATGATGCATATGTGATCTAGATGGTTATTCATAAGAAATGATAGGTGGCACTCTCTCACTATATTGTAGTGGAAACACTCCCTCATTGATTGGTGATTATGGCACTTCCTCACTTTCACACAATTTCTCCCCCTTACTGGGAACACTAGAGAAATATGGAGTGGACTCATGGAAAGTGACATTCCTGGACACAAACATGTGATGAAGACTAGGACAGTAACACATGTAACCCTTACAAATGTTGGAATATCCAAGAAAGAGAGCCTTAATAAACCTGGGAGACAATTTGTTAGCTTTAGGATCAAAATTATGAACAAATGAGGTACAACCAAATTATTGGTATGTATGCCCAGAGAGACAATCATATGATGATTGGAATAAGGCATTAAATACATGATTTGGTAATAATAAAGGTAATTTCGTCTATTATGTTTGTATCTGTCATGAGATGACACATACATAAGTATATGTCTAAATAATTATATTACTCAATGATGTGTGTCTTCAAGTAAATGACTTGAACAATGAAATTAAACCTATGATAGGAGTACATATATTCTTGTTGTGTCCCTAGTTGGATATTACTGTGGAAGTAAAATAGACAATAGTATTAGATAAGACTAGAGTGTGTTTTGATTGATGATAGCTCATTAGTCATGATATGTGGGATCAAGTCAAGCAAATAGGTATGTTAGAGAATAATATATCAGACAGACCCACCATGAGAGTGATACAAGGAGACCATCAAATGGTAGTCAGAATCATCTCTCATAGTGTGGTGGTGATTGTGGTTCTTTGACTTGAAGTCACTACATTCATCACATGTCATTCATGTACTTTGACATAATCCAACATAATCTTGAATAAGGTTTTCCATAATGGTGATGATTGGGTGCACTGTGACACATGGGGATTGCATGTGAGTGATGTAGATGGGATTTGTCCCTTCTATAGGACATTGATATATAAGGCCTCTTGATAAGCGATATTGTGACATGTACGGCCATATTCATGTGACTCAATATGTGATATGTGAGCTCACGTGAATCTCAGACAGTCTGCTCTACTTCAAGAAACATGGATTGAATGTTGTGAGAATGACGATTTCATGCCTCAAGTTCAATCTGTATATCAAAGACAAAGGAACTATATGATCATGGTAATACTTATCATAGATTGTAGGTTGAAGTTGTTCTCAAACTTTCCAAATAACTTGGGTAGTAATGATGTGTTGTTAGAGGACACTCTTTTCTTGTGATGTTGTAAGTTAGTTATGAACATTCACTCCCAATGTAAATCAGGACCTATAGGGTCACACACATAGGATACACTTGGATTAGAGGAGTAAATTCCTGAATGATCTTTAATTGGTGTTTAGGTATTCAAATAAAGAATTGAGGTTTAAAATTGACTGACTGGACTCTAAACTGACTGGTTCAAGGGTTGAACCGATCAGTTGGAGTGTCAGGTCAATTTGAATAAACATTGGTTGATCAATGGCAGAACTAAGGAGTGAGATGACCAGTTCACATAGCAAACTGACCGGTTCACATATCTCGATCAACCAGTTCATGGGATGAACCACCCAGTACGGTTGCCAATTCCATTGGATCAAGGATTGATGCTGAAATCATGTTGTGCATTAACTATGAATGGATTACCAAGTTAATTAAGAATAGGAAACTTCACAAACTGATCATATGACCGGCTCGCGCACCAATCAACCAGTTGGGTGTCCGTAATGATCAATTCACTATGTGCAGTGTATGGGAAATTTATGAAATCAACCCTCTCGACTCTTACACAGAATGGGAACCCTGACCTCTCCTATAAATAGAGGAGTACTGGGGTCTTCTCCGAACACAGTAGTTGCTCTAACAATTTTCATCCTCTCTGGTTGTGGTAACCAATAGAGATCCTGAGAAACTCCTACCCGATAGAGGGAGGGATAGCAAGGGAGAGACAATTGTGGGAGAGCATATCAACTCTAGCAGGTTGACATTCAAGGGGACAACTCCTTCCCTTTGGCCCTGGTAGTGCAATATAGAGTTCCCAGTGGTCCGCATGAACTACTCTAGAGGTGCTAGGTCAGTGTCTATCTCTACAATGACACTGTCAATCACAGTCTGTGGTGTTGTACTAGGAGGTCAGTGTATGACTATTCGATTGCTACTGTTGATAAAGGTATGAGCTACTTCCAGATGAAGAAGAAGCACGATGCTACTACAAGGGTAATGTCACTAGACTTGCTCCATGACCAGGTATAACCTTGAAAATATTTCCTTCCAAGATATATTATTTTTGACGTGATCTTTCTGTTCAAGGGAATAATGTGATAAATTTTTATTTCCGCTCCTTTATCTGTTGCCCCAATTTCCATGTAGTGCTATCAGATTCATGCCAAATGACAGTGTATCTAGGATTTAAATCGATATTAACAGATTTATTTTATATCATATGGTGTGAATATTAAACTATTTAATGTGCATATCTGATTAATTACCAGATATGAATCACAAACTAATATATATATATATATATATATGAAATTTACTTGCATCACCCTAAAATTGGTTTTTATGGAGGATGTGAAGCATGGTTATGGCCAATAACCCCTTATCTGTGTGTGCATGGTTATAGTTGTTTATTCATGTGTTACTCGGTCTGCATACCAATCCGCTCTTTCCTTTTCAAATATAAATTAATGCTCCTCTTCCTATTTTTCCTTGAATGTAACTCAAGGTTTTCCTTTTTACAATGTAACAAGAAATAGGATAGTTTTCATATATGTATTGTCATGAGAAGAAGTTATGCACAAAGGTGAACCAATCGAATCGTGAGACGAATCGATCGATTGGAGGATCGAGGAGGCCAGACGATAGGAGGACAAATTGATCGACTAATGTCCCAACTGATTGGCTGAAGGTGTCCAGACACCGCTTGGACATAAAGACAAGATGACCATTTTAAGAGTCCAAAGGAGCGAACTGGAGGCGAGACGACCGGTTCAAATGTCGAACTTTGGTTCGAGCACAAATCTTCATTAAGAACATGTTGCATATGAAGTGGACCAAATTTGGTAGTAATTATTTGTGGCTCCAAGGAATTACAGTAGTATGGTCATAACCATCGCTTGTGTGTTTATATTATTACATTTTCTCATCTTGGTTATAGCATGTATATGATATGTACTATAAGTATGTGGTGATTGTATATGTATATGTATTTATATATAAAAACCCTCACATACAATATTAAGTCTAAGATGCTTTACATAAGCAACAAACATGAAAAGTTTGATTGACTAAGCATGGACACGGCAAGGGTGGTTTGCTGTCTATCTCATGGAAGTGTGATGGTAATAATGTGGGTTTGTCAAGTAGGTGCATTGTTATTGTTTTGGCTTTTGGGTTAGGCTTAATTGTGTGACCTTAATGAGATTAAGAACTAGAGGTATACAAATGGATTATGGAAAGGATTTGTGCATAACTCTATCCAAGAATTCCATATGATGCAATTTGTAAATGTTGCCTACCTTAATAATTGGTTATGGACGCTAGCATTGGCCAAGTAATAATTCAATTTTTTTGGATCTTGGCTCACTAGAATATTGTACGATGTAATCTTCTGAATTGATACATGAGAGTTATCAATTTGAAAAAAATAGTGGGAGTCATAATTAATTAAAGTCCTAATTGATATCATTAAATTATCAAATCAATAAAATCAAAATATTTTGAAAAGCTACAATATTTCTTTGTAGAATATAATGTCAAGTAGAAACACATTCATATTGCGATCAGTCCTTTAGAAGGACAAAATGGGGTAAGGTTCCAAAACTGGTTAAGGACTTTGAGAAATGGTCTCACCAACGAGCAAAAGCTCTATGTCCTTGAAAGACCAGAGCTAGAGCAACCCACTCCAAATATGCCTAAGGATGAAATGGATGCTTACTTGAAGCATGCCAATGATGTAGTAGACATTGAGTACCTAATTCTATGCTGTATGAGCTATGGGTTTCATGACCAGCATGAAAACAACGACATTCTCAAGATGGTAACACATCTTAAGAATTATGTAAAGCAAGAAAGGTATAATGACTTCAAAGTGTTGTTGGAGTGCAAACTAATAGAGGGAGATCTAGTAGAGCCCCATGTGCTCAATGTGATTAGGCATGTGGAGAGACTGGGATTTCTTTTAGGTCAAGAGCTAGCCACAAGTATGATTCTACAATCATTAAATGAATCATATAGTTAGTCTATCAAATGCTTGCCATGTTGATACTTAATCACAAATGAAGAAGGGAAAATCCTAAATAATGATCATAGGAAGTGAGTCCAAGGGAAAAGGGAAGACCTAGAAGTGTTCTGAGGCTAAGCTAAAGTCCAGGTCTTCATCATTTAATCTATGGAGAATGGTAAGTGCATAGGAATTTGTCCTTTTCACTTAAAGGAACAAAGGAAGAAGAAATAGATAGAGATCCCTACTTCAGGATCCAATAAGAAGTGATCTAGAACTGTACAGAGCAAGGGTTGATGCCACTATAGTTGGAAGTTTCCACTCATGGGCATGTAATAGAATTAGTTAATTTCTATTATATACATGCCATTGATGATAACATCATGTATCTTGTATAAACAAGAATAAATTGATGTTTCATTTCAAAGATAAAGTCTTATATGCCAATGCTCTATGTCTTATAACATAGAATTCATAGTTGTAGACACAAATATGTATGAACCATACAATGAATGACTTGATGACTCAAAAAATGAATGCCTATAGTATTGTCATTTAGAGTGCATAAATGAGAAATGCATTTCTAGAATCCATGTGATGGTTATCTAGACACTTTTGGTTACTGAACCAATAGAAACATAGATTTCTTATTTTTTGTAAAATATGACAAAAGTATCTTCACTAGATTTAGTGGGAGAATGAGTATTCTATTAGATCTAGTACATATTGATGTACATATGGCCTTTTTGGATAAATGCTAAAGGTAGTTACAAGTACCTCATTGCATTTACTGATGCTATTTGTAGATATGGAAATTTGTATAAGATCTCTTGAAGTATTCAAGCAGATCGTGATGAAGTATGTAACTAACTTTGTATAAGTATTAAGATACAGTCTTTGAGAGAAGACCAACATGGAAGGGTATATTGGTTGCAAAGAGTTTCAAGCAAGTTCAAAGTGTTGAACATGATGAAGTCTTTCACCACTTACCAAGGTTAAATCCATTTGGATCATGCTTCCTATTTTAGCTTGTTAAGACTAGTGAGATTTGGCATATGGATGTTAAAACCATATTTCTCAATTGGAATAATTATTAGGATGTGTATGTGACACAGCCTAAAGGTTTAATAAACCCAATATTGCATATAAAGTCTTAAAGCTACAAAGATCAATCTGTGGATTGAAGCAAACATCTCAGAACTGGAATCTTCAATTTGACAATATAGTCAATGAGTTTAACTTGAGTCAGAATGAAGATGAAATCTACGATTACAAAAGATTTAGTGGGAGCATATTTATATTCCACATGATGATGGGAAATAGCATCCTTATCCTGTAAATGTTAGAACCTAGTTGGAAACACCTTCTCTATGAAGGGTTTTGGTAATACATCCTATGTGATAGGGATTGAGACCTATAGAGATAGATTTGCAAACCTTTCTTGACCTAAACAAGAACACATACATTATCAAGATGCTAAAAGGGTTCAACATGCATAACTCAATGAGAGAGAAATTGCCCATGTTATATGGAGTTAGTCTATTAGAAGGCTAGTGTCCCAATTCTTGTGAAGAACAAGAACACATGGAGAGATGCCATATGCATTTGCTATTGGATATATTTTAAAGGCAATGTTATGTATCCCTTTATCTCGTATGTATTGTACATGATGATAGGATATCCATTTATCTCATATGTATTAGACATGATGAGAGGATATATATATATACATGTCTAGCAATCTTGTGTGTATTGGACATGAAAAAAGGGTATCTGTCAGATGCTAGTGAGAGTCAATAGACTACCATAAAAAACATCCTTAGGTTCTTGTAAAGCACTAAACTGATTGGTTCCTTAAGTATGGTAATAAAGGAAGAGTTGGGTGTAAAAGGTTACACCGACACAATCTTCCAAAATGACAAATAAAAGTAATGATCGAAATCTAAATTTATGTTTGACCTCAAAATGACAATTGTAAGTTGGAAAGGGTTCGGAGCTAATGACAATTTTTTAATACTACAAAAGAAAGTATAGTATCTTAGTGTTATGAACAACAAAAGATATTGTATTTATCAAGAAGTTCATATGGGTGAACATGCGTGAGGTTCCAACTATTGATGACACATTAGAGAGACTATGACAATAATGGAGCTACTTGTTAGGCAAGGAATCTTAGATAGAATACTGCGACACTTTCATCTCATGCGAAAAGTCACACAATGAAGAGATGTAAAACTTACAAAATAGAGACTTAAAGCAAACGTTGCTAAACCCACTATAAAAGTGCTTGCGTAAAAGAGACATGATGGACTTGATAAGATCACTCGATATAAGATCCGTGAGTCATTATCCCTAAGTGCAAGTAGGAGTCTGGTATGTATGCCCAGTGAGACCATCAAATGATGATTGGAATAAGGCATTAAATACATGAATTTATAATAATAAAGGTAATTGTTTCTATTATGTTAGTCTCAGTAATGATATGATGACACAAACATAAGTATATGTGTAGATAATGATGTTATCGATGACCTGTGTCTTCAAGTATGTGAGTTGAACAATGAGATCATACATATGATAAGATTATATACTTTCTTGTTATGTCCCAAATCAGATATTACTGTGGAAGAAAAAAGAATATAGTAATACATAAGACTAGAGTGTGTGTTGAGTGATGACAAAGTCTCATTATTCGTGATATGTTATATCAAGTCAAGAAAACATGTATATGATAGAGAAAAGTATATCAGATAGACCCACCATGAGAGTGATACTTGGAGACCAAGGAATGGTAGTTAGAATCATCTCTCATAGTGATAGTGGTGATTGTGGTTCTTAGACTTGAAGTCACTACATTCATCACATGTCGTTCATGTACTTTGACATCATCCAACGTTATCTTGAATAAGGGTTGCCAAAACGGTGATGATTGGGTGCATTGTGACACATGGGGATTGAATGTAAGTGATGTAGATGGGATTTGTCCCTCCTATAGGAGATTGATATCCAGGGCCTCTTGATAAGAGAGACTGAGAAATGTACGATCGAGCTCAAGTGACTCAATATATGATATGTGAGCTCATGTGTGTCTTGGACAGTCTACTCTAGTTCAAGGAACATGGATTGAACATTGAGAGGATGACGATTCCATGCCTCGAGTTCAATCCGGATATCAGAGATAAGGGAACTATACGATCAGGATAACACTTATCAAGGATTGTAGGTTGAAGTTGTTCCCCAACTTTCTGAATTACTTGTGTAGCAATGTGTGTTTCTAGACAGCACTCGTTGCTTTTGATGTTGTAAGTTAGTTATGAACATTTACTACCAACATAATTCTGGACCTATAGGGAAACACACATAGGATACACTCAGATTAAAGGAGTATATTCATGAATGGTGTTTAATTTGATTAATAAAGGTATTCAGGTATTCTATTAAACAAGTGAGGTTTAAAATTGACTGATAAACTCTGAATCGACTGGTTCAAGGGTTGAACCAATTGGTTGGAGTGTCAGGTCAATTGGAATCAATATTGGTAAATCAATGGTTGAACCAGGGAGTGAGACAGATGATTCACATAGAGAGACAACCGGTTCACATATCCCAACCGACCATTTCATGGGAAAACCACCAGTTTCAGTTGCCAATTTGATTGGATCAAGGATTGGTACCGACGTTATGTTGTGCACTAATTGTGTATTGATTATCAAGTTGATTCAGAATAGGAAACTATATGAACTGACCAGTTCACTTAGCGAACCAACCGGATCACACACCAACCGACCGGTTGGGTGTGCGAAACGACTGGTTCACCATGCCTAGGTTCCAGAAAATTCATTAATTTGACTCTCTCGACTCTTACACAGACTGGAAACCCTGACCATGGCATCTCCTATAATAGAGGGGTGTTGGGGGCTTCTTAGAACACAATAGTTTCTCTAACAATTGTTGTCCTCTCTGGTTGTGGTAATGTAACACCCCAATTTTTTTATCACATTAGTGAAAGCTATTTTTTTTATCTTCTGATTGAGAGTGTCACAAACATGATATACATAACAATAATAATAGACAAGAACCAACACATACTAGTGTAAAAATGCATCCTCATAATTCTTAGGAAAGAAATTCTATTACATCATCATATACAAAAGAAATTTGATATCATGATACTTCTTTATACAAACTCATCTCAAATCTGGGATTGCAAAGATGATGCCCCACCGAGAAAACCTCCTAAAATTCTCACAGGATCATCTTCTCTTGACTGTATCCTTAAATTTTGCACCTGCAAACATCTCGTCCCTAGGCATGCATAAAGGGAAACCTAGTTTAGAGTAAGTGGCATTGAGTTTCTAATACGATAAACATAAATATAATATAATAGAAAGCTAAATTAAATTCTAAAAGTAGTAAACTCATATTGAATCAATGTGTCTTTTATTTATGTCTTTTATCTTATTTTTTGGCCACCATTATACAATAATTGGTACATTTACGCGGTGAATTGGTACCGAATTACCTCTACATAGGCACTATATGCCAATGAATGACACTGAGGTGTTTCTGAATTGGAGTAAACACTCCTCTAAATTGACAACACATGCTTCTGAGTTAGGAAAAACATGCCTCTTAATCGTCCTAGGACTAATTTAATGAGGACTTACCTTGTAATGTCTTATATGAAGGTTCTGACTTATTTATCTTAAATGTGAACTTACTCAATTCTGAATTTAATCTTATCTTATACCGGAAAAAAATTAATAGATGAACATATACTAAATTTTGAATCTGAATCTAAATCTAAATCTAAAATCTGATATGTTTATTGTGTAGAAAAATCTTAATATGAAGCTTTTCAATAGGATGACTTTATTTATCGTTGATAATACATATATGACATATGAGTCTAAAGCTTGAAAAAATAACTGAATTGAACTGAACATAGAAATACTAAGTATCTGAAAGTAATGCAAATCTCAAATATTTGAAGCCAAATAATAATGAAATTCAATGGACATGGCTCAATTACCTTTGATATTGATTATTTCTTTAAAGTGTTCTTGAATTCGTTATTTCGTAACCTAATCACCTGAACATTAATAAATGTCTATAAGTCTATGTATATTTCCCTTCTTAAATATTAATTATCAAACCTCATCATGCTAACCTTATATACCAACTTAGGGTTTTGATTTAACTAAAACCAACTCTGATTTAAAGCACATTTAAAGTCTAAACATTAAATTAAAATCAATTCACACATTATATAACATACATATATTGTTGTATCCATATAACCAAAAAGCATCATATGCCCAAATATTTGAGTATATAACTCATATATATGGAGTAAACTCCAAACATACTCACACATTGTTCTTACTGACTAACTTAAAAAAAATAGATGAAAATATCATTAGAATCTTTTTCCATACCAAATAGGCACATAAAATACATGTTATCTCACAACTAATCAAAAAGCATCTTACATAATGGCCACCTAGGCCCAAAAACTATATACTCACACAATTATATATGAAACACTAGAGAAAACATAAAACACTAATCATACAGTGTACTATAGTCCATATAAAAATATCATGATATTTTATAGTCAACTCATGAGTGAAATACTCATAATGTCCTTATTAGGGTTTACATAAAGCCTCAGAAAAACTTTAAATTAGAATGATTAGACATTAAAATCATATTGAACGTATCAAAATACACCTTACAAAAAATATTTATTAATTTCTAATGTCATTTTCTATTCTTAACACTCCAAGCATTGAAATATTATATCTTTTAGTAATAAAAATATTTAATTCTTAAACTTAAGAATCATGAGTAGAAATATTTTTAAAACATAGTAATTCAAAACCCTTTCTAGTGATACCTTAAAAACCAAAAATTGAATATAGTAACCAAATATATGATTTTCCAAAGTTATTACCTTTCCACAAGTTGTGGTCGTTCAAAATTGATCCAGTGGTCGAGATTTTGCCACATCATGCGCTCAACAGTCTGTCCTTGGTGCCTCATGGATCCTAGTTTGAATCCATATCTTCCTGATGTGACAACCTCCAACCATTGCATCCTTGAGCCTATGCAGCTCTGTTCTCAGCCGGTAGTGAAGAATCGGCCCCAATAACCTTGATCACGGTGTCTAGGTTGTCATTGCGCAAATCTACAATGACAAAGACTCTGGACGGGCTACAAAGGCTAGGGTCGGCCCAAACATATTTGCCATATTCTCGTTCTCCTAGTTGTGATTGCATAGGGATAAAGATTCCCATGTTTGCATGTGAGAATAGAACACCTTTGCTATGTGTTTCCGGTGGTGGGGATTGCGACTTAGATTGGTGTTAGGCATGTGAAAAGTCTTCCTGGGTTTGGACCTTCCTCCTCTTCATCTTCTTTCGTGCTACCCATAGATTGGTGACATCCTGATAAAACTTCAAACGAAAACCCAACAACTTTGCTACTATGATTCATAGCACCGCCACACATGTCTTAAGCTAGAGCCCTGTAGACATATGTTGGTCTAAGCTTTCTCGACGGTGTTGCCTTCTAACCATGTCCCAACGATCCCACAATCTCAGCATCGGTGGTTAATCAAATCATTTTCCTTTTACTAAATTGGAAGCCCTAACACTGGTATATTCATACATGATGAGAGAGTCTCCTAGTGGGATGTGTATCTCCTACTCCTTTCAAGAGAGTCTTGATCTTCATTGAATGGCTATATTACTTTTATATGAATATCCATTTATCATAATAGTTCTGCAAGTGTTCAATTGTCATCCATATCTTACTTATACTTAATCATCAAACAGCCTTGAAGCTAGGAACCTTTTATCGATGAATCGATAGGATTAAACATTGAATCATATCCAACAATCCATACATGATATATTAATATAACATTATTACCACAAGTTGAAAACCATAATCAACACTTCATCGAAAGTCATCATAAATGTATCATCTCTTACATGCATCTAAATGAATAGAATGCAATTCATAATTTCACAACCATATACACTAAAAATATAAATTAATTAAATGTCAATTTCTAACATGGACTCACATCTCAGTACTTTACACATTAAATTTCACAAGACTTGAATCACACCTATCATCAGTAGTATATATATAATCAAATTGAACGATCAAATCAACATCAAACTTTAACAAAATAGAACCATTATCTCATTGTGTCTTAACAAGCATATGAACATTCTCAAATTTAGTTTCAATGATTAAACATCAAAACTGAACAAATGGTACAAAAGACCCTTTCTACATATATTTTTTGATGCATCCAAATATCATTAAAATTGAATGGAGCCTTCTTTTAACCATGAATCAATCCTATATTGATTTCAACAATGACTTAACCTTGTTTTTGCTAGGTCCCAAAAATCAAGGTGTGACAATACTACTCACCTTTTTGGGAATTTTTTTTATCGAAATTCAATTCAATTATAGGAAGCTACCCACCTTAGGATTTCACATACATTACTAGCCCTTGATGATTTCCATAAAGTCTCATAGAAACCTTCAAAGTATGACCTTCTCATGGATAACTATGTCTAGCATCCTTATCAAACTATCATGTACAAAAAACATGGAAATATGTACAAAAATCTTAAGAATAAACAACTACTCTTTCTTTAATCTTATTTCTTTTTCTTATGTAACTTTCTCTGAAGACCTGGTAGTTGGGTCTCATAGCATGTACTATGGGCTTAGGTCTAACTCCATAATCTCATTTCATCTCCTAAATCTGATCCCATATGAATTGTAATGTAGTCTAACCTCATGGTCTCACCATGATCTTAAATCATTATACATGGATCTGATCATGGAAACATACTCATGACTTAATGAATTCAAATCATATAATCTTGTCATGTATATAATTCTTAGATCTTATTTTTTCTAAGAAATCTAATTAACATGACTGTACTTGAGACCTTAAGCAAAATAATGATATAGTCATAAAGTACAAAATCTTATTTGCATGTCTTATCCTAATATCTTAGAATATCATATCACATAAATCATGAAAGTCTTCTTTTAGGAACATGCAAATATATAGAGGTTAAAAAGTGAATACTCATGAACATAGACCACTTACTCTGATTTGTGAAAACCCACACTAAAGTATTTAGACTCCTCCTATAATCCTATATTACACTATTAGGCCGAAATGGCCTTTCTAGAGGGTACAAATCTATTAGTCCTAGTTATCTTCTTGGATGATAAGATCCATTAACCATTTTCTTATGGATTATCAACCATCTAAATAATATGGTCAAGGTTGTAGTTTGTCCTTCCTCTTATGGAATTGAACTACGGTTCTAATACAATGGAGGATCAAGCATCAAATTTTGTTTCATGGTTCTTTATCATGATCTTCTACTTGCAATTTGTGAGTTATACATGGTTTGTTTTTACAAAACCTTATACCGTAGTGCTTATTACATTAATGTATCCATTTTACAATAGTTTCCACTTAGATAGGGGAACCAAAAACTTACACTACATTCTTAATATTATTCTTACTGACTTTCTTCATCTAATCATGGTACTATAGTTTGGGTAAACCCAAGGTACTTATAGTCATTTATCTCTCATGAAAATGTTCTTAACCCTAGGAATACTGAATCAACCCTTAGTCAAGCAACTTTTCTAAGCTCTTTCTCATGTGAAAATCATATAAAACCTAGTATAATAGTGAACCTACATTATTGATTCATACTATCACATATCTTTTGTAACCATATGATTAAAGCATACTCAAGTATATTCTTAAAGGCTTCTCATCATCTTTATTTGTCCTCATACCTTAAACTTAAACTCGATTCAATTCTATCATCCTCCATTATTTTCATGAACAACCTTCATGATTAGGATTGCGACTGTAATCCCTCCTTTGAGATAAAAATCCTAAGGATATCAATATTTCTCTAATTCTTTTCAAATGTATTATGGAAAAGACCTCACCTCCCTCCACTCATTATTCCATTTTAAAGTCAAGTCATTGATATACTTAAAAGTATCTACCTTTGGTATGCATTCTAAGGTTTTAATAGATATGTGATTAGGTTTAGGTGACCTTCTGCCTCAAACCTTTTGGGTAAACTTTTTCTGTCACCTTCTGATGCATGTTGTCTGGTCATATATATGAAAGTGCCATGTCTTATCATATTTATCTCATCTAAAAATACACTTGTCCCATAGAATATGCACTAGAAAGAATGAGACAAGAATAATAAGTTTAGAATTATGCATATAACATCCCCTCTCTAAAACCCATCTAAGATTGTGTTCCATATGACAAACATGTGGGATAAAGGAGAGGGCATGATTTGCACAAATGTAAAGTTAACATAAAAAGTCTAAAGAAGATAGAGCATAACCCCAAGACATATCTCAACTTCTATTGACTGACTAAACCTCTAACTTTGATCCTACTATCTTTTACTGACTTGTTTTATAACCAGGATTACTAAATGTCGTACTGAATCTTTCTAGTCTCACTTGGTTTCTAACGGGAAATCTAATCTAAGAATATGAGAATTTGCCTAATAGCCATCTATATTATTTATCTGATACCATATTGTAACACCTCAATTTTCTTATCACATGTGTGGAAGGTAATTTTTTATTGTTCTAATTGGGAGTGTCACAAACATGATATACATAGCAATAATAATATATGAGAACCAACACAAACTAGTGTAAAACTACATTCTCTTAAATTCTTAGGAAATAAACTCTATTACATCATCAAATACAAAAGAAATTTAATACCATGATACTACTTTATTCCAACTCATCTCAAATCTGGGACTATGTAGATGGTGCCCCACTGAGAAAACCTCCTAAAATTGTTGTTGCATCATCTTTTCATGACTATCTCTTCAAGTTCCGTACTTGCGGACATCTCGTACCCAACCATGCACAAAGGGAAACCTAGGTTAGAGTAAGTGGCATTGGATTTCTAATAAGATAAACATAAATATGATATAACTAAAAGTTGAATTAAAATATAAAATTTGTAAGTTCATACTAAATCAATGTGTCTTTCATTTATGTCTTTTCTCTTATTTGTGACCACCGTTATATGAAAAGTCATCCTAAACTGGCACATCTATGCCCATAATTGGTACCAAAGTACCTCTGAATTGGCACTACATTCCACTAGATGACACTGAGGTGCCTTTGAATTGGTACATAAGTGCCTATGAATTGGAGTAAAAACTCCTCTAAATTGGCACACCACATGCCTCTGAATAGTCCTAAGACTAACTGAATGAGTACTTATCATATAATGTCTTATATGAAGGTTCTGACTTATGTATCTTAAATGTGAAATTACTAAATTCTGAATCTAAACTTATCTTATACAAAAAAATGAATATTAATATCTAAACATGTACTTAATTCTAAATCTAAATCTAAATCGAAATCTAAAATTTGATCTGTTTATTTTCTAGATAAATCTTAATTTGAAGCTTTTCAATAGGATTACTTAATTTAGTGTTGATAACAGATATATGACAACTGAGTCTAAAGCTTGACAAAATAATTGAACTAAATTGAACATATTTATACTGAGTATTGGAAAGTAATACAAATCTCAGACTGAAATCTGATATTTTAGCAACATAACTCAAACTGAATGAAATTTGATTGCTCAAAGTATGATAGGATATCAAGTACTAAAGTTTGAAAGAAAATCAATCTCTAAGTTACTTTGAAGGTGTAGGTTGAAGCATAATTATAATAAAATTCAATGGACATGGCCCACTTACCTTTTATACTGATGATTTCTTTAAGGTGTTCTTGAATTCCTTGGTCCATAACCTAATCACCTAAACATTAATAAATGTCTAAGTCCATGTATATTTCCCTTCTTAAATTCTAATTCTCAAACCCCATCATCCTAACCTTATATACCAACTTAGGGTTCTGATTTAACTAAAAGCAACTATGTCTTAAAGTACATTTAATGTCTAAACATCAAATTAAACTCATTCATACATTATATAACATAATATACTGATATGTCCATATAACCAAAAAGCATCATGTGCCCCTATATATGAGTATATACCTCAGATATCAAGATTAAACTCCAAACATACTCACATATATTATTCTTACTGACTTAAAAAATTAGATGGGAATATCATTAGAATCATTTTTATACTAAATAGGCACATAAAATACATGTTACCTCACAAATAATCATAAATCATCCTACATAATGGCCACCAAGGCCCAAAAGCTATGTACTCCCACGATTATATTTGAAACTCTAGAGAAAACCTTAGAAAAACTAATCATATAGTTTACTATAGTCCATATGAAAATATCATGTAGTTTTATAGTATACTCATGGGTGAAATACCCATAATGTCCTTATTAGAGTTTACATCAAAAGCCTTGGGAAAACTTCAACTTAGAATGATCAGACTTCATAATCATATTAAACATATTCAAATACACCTTATGAAATGTATTTATTAATTTTAAAAGTCACTTTCTATTTTTAATACTCCAAACATTAAAATATCATAGCTATTAATAATTTAAAAAATATTTTATACTTAAACTTAAGAATCATGAGTAGGAAATATTTTTAACACATAGTTAATTCAAAACTCTTTTTAGTGATACCTTAAAACCCCAAAACGTATGATAATATCCCAAGATATGATTTTCCGAAGTTATTACCTTTTCCACGAGTCGTGGCTTTTCAAATCTGATCCAGTGGTCTGGAATTTGCCACATCATGCGCTCAACAGTGTGCCCTTGGTGCCTCATGGATCCTGGTTTGAATCTGGATCTTCCTGACCTGACAGGCTCCATCCATTGGGTCCTTGAGCCTGTGCGACTCTATTCGCAGCCGACCATGATGACTCCTCTTAAGTGCCCTTGATCACGGTGTCTTAGTCGTCATTGCCCAAAATTACACTAGCAAAGATTGCGGACGGGCTACACAGGCTAGGGTCGGCCAAAACACAATCTCCATCTTCCCCTTCACCTAGTCATTATCGCACAGGGACATGGATTCCCATGCTTGCATGTGAGAGTAGAGCACCTTTGCTCTGTGTTTTTGATGGTGGGGCTTGCGACCTCGACTAGTGTTAGACCTACAAAAAGTCTTCCTAGGTATCCACCTCTTCATCTTCTTTTGTGTTGTCGATGGCTTGATGATAGTCCATATAAAACTCCAATCAAAAACCCAACAACGTTGTTTCTATGCTTCATAGCGCTTCCACACATATCTTAAGTCGGAGCCTTATAGACATGTTGGTCTAAGCTTTCTGTGTTGCCTTTTATCCATGTCTTGATGATCCCACAATCTAAGCATTGAGGGTTAGTCTGATCGTTCTCCTTTTGCCAAATTAGAAGCCCTAACATGTGTATATATAGGATGTGAGAGTCTCCTAGTAGGATGTGTATCTCCTATCTTCTCACAAGAGAGTTTTTATGGTCATTGAATGGATAGTTTATTTTTATATGGATATCCATTTATCATAATAGTTCCAAAATTGTCCAACATCATCTATATTTTTCTTATAATTTAATCCTCAAACAACCTCGTAACTAGGAGCCTTTTATCAATGCATCGATAGGATTAAACATTGAATCGTATCCAACAATCCATATATGATATCTCAATATAACATTATTTCCTCAAATTGAAAACCTTGATCAACACTTCATCAAAAGTCATCATAAACGAATCACCTCCTACATGTATCTTAATGAAAAACTATCATCAAATTGGATTTGTTTAGAGTCAATGTTGTCTTGATGAAATTGTTTGACAATGGACAACATTGACTCTAGACACTTCAATAGATGGATCCATGTCATATGAGATAAATCATCTATAAAGGAAATAAAATATTGAAAACCATTGTAACTGCTTTCTTTTACATGACCCCATACATCATTGTGAACTAAATCAAAGGGGCAGAGAGTTTGCTTGATGACACGACTAGGGTAAGAGATCCTATGATGTTTTCGATATTGACAGGATTGACAATCTAAAGAGGACACCTGTGATGAATTTGGTTCTAACTTTCACAAACTCTCCAAAGAAGGGTGCCGAATTTGTAGTGCCACAGTAAGGGAGAACCACTTAAAAGAATATCAGGAGATGGAGTTGTAGAAACCTGATGAGGCAGCCTTGCACCATAAAAGAGGTAGAGATCACCTTTCTTGTACCCCCACCAATCATCCTCATACTCTTGAGATCATGTAATATAAAACAAGAAGGATTGTACTTCACATTACATTTCACAATATCAATTAATAAGGAAATAGACAGAAGATTGAATGGAAATTTGGATACATAATGTACATGGGTAAGAGAAAAAGATACACTGGCTAATACTTTCCTTACAAATCCATCAGCTAATGTCACAAACTGATGCAAGATATATGAGTCAATGCAGTGAAGTAGTTTCCTCATACCAGTCATATGATGGAAGCTCCATAATCAACCACCCACGAAGCAGAATAACTAGAAGGCAGGAAAAAAAGTTGGATTACTAGTTGTAAATGCTAAGTTAGTTGAATAATATGCTCGCATGTTCAGATGTTGAGTGGCCAAAATAAATCTATCATATTCTTCCTTTGTGAGAATGATACCAGGGGCTTCTGAATTATAAGCAGAAGTAAGTGTAGTAGTAGTAGTAGGTTCTGATGATTCAATGCCACCACTATAGTGGGCTATACCAGCAGGCGGCGCAAAAGGTCTTCCATGTTTCTTCCAACAGTTCTCAACTGTATGTCCTAGATGACCATAAAAGGTACACTCGGTCATGGCGGACCCTCCTCATCCAACACATGCACATCCTCCTCTAACTGTAACAACAATGGATGTCTAAGATTCTTCAAAGGAAGGATCCACAGTAGATTGTACATGTTCAAAGTTGGATATAAGAATCCTAGAGTAAGCCTCCTCTAAACTTAGAAGTTTATCAGTAGCCAAAACAACACTCTGCCCAGAACTGAAAGAAGTGCTCAACCTATATAAGAACTTCATTGTAACCAAGTCATCTCTATCTTTGATCTGCTCTTAAATAGTGACATGATGATAAAACTCATCTCTTGGGCAATAGACTGAATTTTTCCAAATTATTCCTCAAATGATCTATCTCCTTATCTTTCTACAAAAACATGATCATATATCATGAATTGACACATGACATTCTTCTCTTAAGAGTAGTGTTTCTTAACAACATCCCAGATCTCCTTCACAGTGGAGTAGAAAATGAATCTAGAGGCCATACCAGGCTCCATGCTCCCTCACAACTATGTCTTTACTAGGTTGTTATCATAGTTCCACTATGCATATCTCTTGTCAGTGGTGGTTGGAGGATCAGAATCAATGTGCTTTGCCTTATCTATGGACTCTAGAACGGCATGGACAACATTCATCCACAATAGAAAATTCTTCCCATTCAACTTGATAGAGGGAATTTGTGAAACCTCATTATAGACTACAGAAGCTTTATTGCCCTCCATAACTTAGATCAGAGAGAGACAATGACGGAGAGATATAAGTCATGTTGATGAATGATGTGATTGAGAGATACATGTCATGATAAGAAAGGGAGTGACAGGGAGATACACATCATGATGAGAAGAGGAGTGACAAAGAGATACACATCACTCTACGAAAGAAGAGATGATACGCTTCTCATGCGTCAACAAACTTTAAGCGAATATTTCCTAATCAGACATGGAGGAGATGTGATTAGGAAGTCTCTACGTAGACAATGTGGACTGCTTGATTTAGAATTTTAGGAATTTGTTGGAGAGATCCAAAGATGCCCATGCCTCCCGACCAAAGATCCTGCCTTGATTGACCCCTCGCCTGACGACAACCTATCTGGCAGAGGCCTGCCCGATGGTGGCTATCCTACTACACTGGGCCTGCTCTGATGGTGGCTGGTTTGCCTATCTGATGAAGGTTGGTCAGAATTGGCAGTGACTTGCTGGTTAGGTTAGGGTCGGCCATACTTCTCTTGGATATGAATGCTCTGATACCATATGAACATAGAATTAAGATGTTGCAATGTGCAACTTGTGAGAGGAGAAATGCGCTACCTCTCCTTTTACAATAACACAATTAGGATAATTACATAAGATTCCAGCAGTAATGAAAATAACATAATGAAATACTAAGACTATAAAACAACTATATTAACAAGGTCTTTTGTAACCTGATCAAATTTTATCCAAATTGTGACATGTTTAAATCAGTTTAATTTCTATAAGTCAGTTTTGTAAGAAAGTAAAACCACTCCTTTCACTCATAAAACAATAATACATTCAACATAATACCTATGTGGAATTTATGATTAAGCATTCTACTCATGCATCACATCACCATATAACTTATTTTAAAATCAATGATGTTATGGCCCACGTCAACTATCATAAAGACTATTCGGTTTACATCACATTGTAAAACATAAGATTTTATTTGAATTATAACTTAAACAATATGATCTAATTTGTTTCATATTATAAAATGGGCAAATTAGCATGAAAAATATCATAAATATGGATAAATAATAAATAGTTCAATTTTTTCATGATCCTCTTAGTCCAGTCTTCATTTATTATATCATGTCCACCTAAAATTTGACTCTGATGGGTTTGTTATAACTGGACTGAAGAACTCATAAACTAGAGTTAGTAAAGTAGTTTTTCAATATGTTTAATTTAAGTGTTGGAACTTGAGTTCCATGCATACAAAATAGATTTCCTGAGTTCTCTCATAAAAAAGTGAAAAATGAGTTTCAGAACAATCTTCAATATTTATTGTACAATTATATTTTATTTTTCATAAATAACATATGAAAAATATTTATTACTACGAATTCTAGCGGTGTGAATATGGTTTATTGTCAAAATTATAACACAATATGATAAAATATTGTATTCTATGAGCGACACCATGTAAAATATTTTATATTACAACTACCATTATCACTTTGATCTATAATGTAAAATATATGAACACTATGATGAAATAATCATATTGCACCTTGTGACAAAAAATTGATCTATCTAACATATTTTTATTATTCATGTTCAAACAACATGATGTGAAAAATAATAGTTATCTATAATTGTACGAGAAAATTACACTAAAAATATATAGTGAGTGAAATAAATATATTGTGATGTGATTTGAGCTATGCTATTTATATTATAATTATAACTATACCACATTAAAGTATTAAGAAGGAGCACCATCCACATCACGATCAATTGTTGAGGTTATTATGGTTAAAAATATTATTATTATTCACATATTTGATTCTTTCTTTATTTCTTTGTCATATTTGCTTATTATATATTACATAAAAAATCAAGAATATTTTTTTTGTTAATTTTCATATCTATAGTTATAACAAACTAATCACATAGTGACTGGAACTTAAGTTCTAAAAGTTAAATTAGAGCTTTCAGAAATGAGTTCTGCATAACTTATGACTTACACTGAATCAATTGGAGCCTAGTAAAATTCAGAAATAGTTTGTTACCAAAAATTGATTCATCTGCTATTGTATAATTTCTATTTATAATTGTCAAGTCATGAGACACTGTGAAGTTACTTTAATTTCATTATCTTTGTCTCAATATTAGGGAATTTTTGTTACCATTTTTATAAGTTATTAAACATAGACATATGTCTCGATTACAACACCATAAAAGGTGTGAAGTTTTCTTAATGGTAGTTTTTATAAGAAATTCTAATAAAGCAATGATATTTTCAAAATGTGCACAAAAAGAGTTTAATTTGACTGCAATATTAATTGTTTGCACTTATTTTCTCCATAATTCCACTTCCTTTAATGTAACCCTGTATTCAATTGCCAAAACTTCTAGTCCATTAGACTACCAATGTCAAATTTAAGTTGAAAATTACAAAAAAATATTATACGTCGTGGTGTCCCCCCATTGACACGGCTGGTCCCGGAGTTTACTCTTGAGTGGGTGGGGTCCAATAGTGACCGATCCCGGGAGGGGTTCCTCTTTAAAATAAAATAAAAATATTGATCCGTCCTCATTTCTTGTAGAAGGAGAAGTTATACCCTCTTAAGTTGGTACACTGAATCATATTTACTATCAGTTTTGACTTATTTGCAAAAAACAAAACACCAAAAGAAAATGTACATCATGGGACCTATAAATTAGGAATGGTGCAGCGGGAGTTGGCTGTGGGAGTCTGGGTGCAACACTAATGCCCGACAAGTCATCATTCCATATGCTTAAAACTATTTAATGTAGGGAATTTCTTATGATGATATACATGAGTAAATATCCATTATAACCAATACGTTGTTTTGTGTATTCACCAGTGATGGTCTTTGTGAGGCGCACACCTTGTTGGTGGTGGAGCCCATGAATGACATGAAACCCATCCGATCACATCATTACTATGAAATTTAGCTTGCTTGTAATTTATATAGGTTCTTAACACACATGAATCGGTAGCAAGTTTTGATCTATTAAAATTATTATACATAGACCGACCAAAAAAATTATTATACATAGAAAAGAATTACATGACGTCACAAATATATTGAAAGTTTGCTTCAATTAATCAAGTTAGTCGGCTTATATATTTTTATTTAACATAGGAGGGAAAATCCAAGAAAACCATGAGGTCTCCTTTATACAGTTCTCAAAGTGTAACTTAAATTTTATTAAAGATAACAAAAAATTAGTAGTTCAACAATCTTGCTCATAAAATGGACATCCTGATAAATAAAAAAGTATGAAGATACAGAATATGAACGTACAAACATGATAAACTCTCCCTCGTTAGGCAAAATTGTGGACGACATCTGCATTTATCTGTTAACATTATGATACATGATAATCTTTATAGAATTCTCTTTTGATGAATTCATGGATATGATGATCTATGTTGATTCTTATCACAATGATAACGATATTGCTAACGAAATGTAACAAACATATGTAATGGTTATGTTTATAATGATTTTAAGGATCATTCTCTGAATTATAGTGTTGTTGATTTGTTTATTACTCTAGTTTTATATGAATAGGATCATTGTGATTGTTTGAATGATTATGAATGCAATAATTAGACAGGATAGTATGACAAATATTGATAATTAACTAATGTAATTTTTAGTGAAAACAATTGTCATGTTACATGATGATGAAAAGATGCATCCTATGTGATGGTCATGATTATGAATTAGTAACTCCATGTTATATAGTAATAATTATTAACAAAGTGTGTTATTATTGTTGTAATTTGAATGTATGCTTCATCTTCCTTACTAACTCAATTTCCTAATAAATTATTTTTGTGTACTACTCCCTCAGAACTAACTTGTGCCACAACGTTAGTCAAACCAATGTGAGTCATCATAAATTAGTGACCAAACATTAGGTTTACCTCATTTGGTAATTGGTATTCAAAAAATCCTTGTAAATAACAAATAACCCCTTGATTTAGTGAAAAACCTTAATGCAATCATATGAATCAGAAATCAATTGACATAAACCAAGATTACCACATAAAATTTTAACTTTATCTATTTTTCGTGGAGTTTCTAGTCAGTAACATTATAGATTATAATTTCTACAAAAATGATACACCATCATACTCATCAGCTGTATACCACTAATTTCACAGAAGTAAAGATGGAGGTCGAATACTCATTTTTCCATAAAGAAATGATACCTCATTGCACTCATCAAGTTCATACAACACCGAATTCACAAAACATGAATGGGACCTAAGTTGGTAAGTTCATAAACATGGTATAAATAATGTACAAACACATTTCTACCAGTAGAAAAACAACATGGCAAGTCCCAATACCTCAACATCAAGAAACTAACAACACCGAATGAAATTGACTAAAAAAACTATAAATATACTCTTCATATAACACATCTTATTATCTCCTTTAGAACAACATAAAAATTAATAAGTATATATGACTTTGCAACCTCATTAACCGGGTACTTCCCACTAATTAAAATCACAAATAAAAATCATTTGAGTCATATAAGTAGCCAAATATAGCAACACTAAGGTATTGAACATTTCCAACATTTGTAGCAATAACATAAAGAATGTAAGATAGTGTATGAAGTTGCATCTAATAGCATCAA